>CM032446.1:98718438-98813438 GCA_019049505.1 Pachyrhynchus sulphureomaculatus | reverse complement strand
TTTAGTTTTAAGTCGCAAGGAGACACTTAGTGGTTTATCAAGTATCTTAACTTGAAAATATTTGATTGATAAAGAGTGAATTCTATCAAAATTACTTTGGTGGAAAACAAGTCATAATTACAGATTTTTAAAAATATAGTACTAAAGTTAGAGTAGTAAAACATCTAATCAGTTTCAACTTTTTTTGGGAAAATAATGGAGGGTGTTTTATGTTTCCAGAAATAACTTTAAAACTAAGAAATGAAATCTTTTAAAACATTTATGACCTAAAAATGTTTATGTGCCCCATAATTTAGGGATAAATAGTTTCTTATTGAAGGATTTAATCAACGAAATAACGAAAACCCTTATTGCTATGTCGATCACTGTTCGACTTCCTTGATTAAAGTCTGTTTATATATATATATATATATATATATATATATATATATATATATATATATATATATATATATATATATATATATATATATATATATATATTCAAAGTTAAGATCATTCTATTAATATTCCTAAAAATTTGACATTTTTTCATATTAAAATTTGTATTTATCTGTTAGGTGTCATTATGTTAAAATTATACAGGCCAACGATGAAAAAACTTTTTTAATAATTTTACCTGATTCCTATGTTTTTTGGTGTGCTGAGTCCGAAAATAATAATAAAAAAGTCGTATCACCCATCAATTTTTCACATTTTAATATTCAAAATGTGAAAAGTTTATTTTTTATCATTCGAATGTTATTAGGTTGGCAATAAAATCAGAATTTTATCAGGTTGGCAGTAAAATCAAATGTTATTAGGTTGGCAGTTCCGATAAATGTCACAGCAGTTTGTTTCCTTCCAGTTAATATAACCTCGCATTGCAGTGTTTAAACCATATGCTTTAATTCACACTAAAGTATGGCTAATCGTGGTTGTAAAAACTCTCCCAACACTTTTTGTTGTAAATGTGGTGAGTTTGTAGTTAAAAAAATATTAAAGAAACCGGTAATCAAGAAAAATATTGGGCTCCTTACAAAGTATGTTATGTTTGTGTCGAGGATCTTAGAAAATAATATAAGAAAGAAAAGAAAGCCTTTAGATTTGCAGTACCCATGAGTATGGAGATAGCTAGAAAATGATTCAAATGATTGTTATTTTTGCAGCGTTAATGTTTCTGGTTATAACTCCAAAAATAAGAAAGTAATTGTCTATCCTAACTTTACTTCAGCTAATCGGCCGGTAGGACATGGACTGGGACTTCCTGTCCCTGTGCCACCTCAGTCTATTGATGACGTTTTACAGTCCAGTCCCGAAATTTAATGAAAGTCGACCGGCTGATGATGAGTTTCAATGTTCTCTAGAAAATTTAAAACAACAGTTGTTTACACAAGCTGAGTTAAATGATTTAGTGAGAGATTTGGGTTTGACTAAGGACAAAGAAGAATTGCTTGGTTCTAGGCTGAAAAAAAAAAAAAACATTTATGGGAATCTGGAACATCTATTTACCATTATAGAACAAGAGATCAACAGTTTTTCTAGCAGGAGGAGGATTTGGTTTTGAAATTTAATCGATGTCATATTGTGAGAGAACTATGGGTGATACAAAAAAACTGATATCAGATACGGTTTGAGCACCCAAGAATACATAACACTTAGATGTATTGGTTTAAAAAGTTTTTACAAATATTTTTTTTTTTGCCTGTGTTATTGTTGTGTCAAAAAGGGTTTTAAAATAGGTTATTTGAAAAATATATGGAAGATATGGCCAAAATAAGTTAAAAACGCAACATAAACAACATTTTGTGAAGCAAAAAGCTACTCAGCACCAAAATGTATTATTGAAGCGAATGAACATTTTCTATATATAAGAAGCTACGAGAACGTAAATAAAATAAATTATTACTAAAAACTTTTTAAATCCTAACTTAATGTTGTTTCTGGCTTATCTTAATTTGCCCATACATGATTATAAATAAAATGATACTGAAACTATAAGCTATCGAAATGTTTAATGAGCTTTTGACAGTTACTTCCTTTAAAAATATTATTTACCTTAAAAGCATTAATGATAAGGTTGCCATAAAATATTTAAATATTTGATGTGCTTGCATCTAACGTCGAAGTTAAGTTAAAGAATAAAGGATCAAAATACCTTACTTTTACTATAAAAATGTAATTAGAACGAAAAATATTGCTTATAAAATAGCAAAAAATAAAAAGCGATAAGATATGGAATATATAAATAATTCTAAAAAATTTTGAAATGATAAATAATCTCAATATTTACTCTAAACGAACGTCCAATAGTATTCCCAATAATTTAAATGGTCCTAATAAAATAGTCATAGAATATATAAATAATTCTAAAAAATTTTGAAATGATAAATAATCTCAATATTTACTCTAAACGAACGTCCAATAGTATTCCCAATAATTTAAATGGTCCTAATAAAATAGTCATAAAACTTAATAATCAAGCAGCAGATTCTGACATTCTTACCTTTTATAGTAACAATTTAAAAGTTCAAACAATAATTTCATTGCATTTTATATAATTTCAGAAAGCATTATAAAGGATTATTTAATTAAAATAAAATTACTTGTTACCGGGGCAGATCAAATAAATATGTATAATTTACCTATGTATTAAGAGAATTTTTCTTTGGATTACGAGTATTCTTAATTCATGTGTACTAGACAGTATCTTTGCAGATCCTTAGAAAACCTCAAAAATATTTCCTCTACCCAAAAAAAGACATGTATAAGCTACACTGATTTAAGGTCGATAAGTATCCTTCCAGTACTGTCAAAAGTACTTAAGAAAATTATGAATAGTCAAATTAGGGAACACCTTGATCTACATAATATTTTACACGTTTACCAGTCAGATTTCAGATTCAGTTGTGCATTATTATCTGTCACCGATGATATTATAGGCGAGGTAGATAGAGGTGAGGTTTTGATTTTAATAGCTTATAGCAAAGTATATGACATATTACAGCATAACTTGCTTATCTGTCTGTATTAATGAATTGACAACGATGCATTAATGAGTAACTATTTAAAGTATTTCTTACGAGTAACTGTTAAAAGTAGTTTTGCCTTAAATTTTGAGAAATAATAGATTTTAGCATCATACATTCACTGCTTAAATATAAAGATGGTTTACTACGCCGTATTGCCGTAACTAATTGTAGAAGTTTCAGATGTTTAACACGTAAAAGATTATTTTTGTTGTCGTATGTGCATTAAAAAGTAAAAAGTCATAAAGAATTATATATACATAGATAAAAAATTACTTTTCTTTCGTTCGTTGAAATATGGAGGCAGGTTACCTCCTAGTTGTTGCAAAAATATTAGATAAATATTACTTTTTATTGAATTTTATAAAGTGAATTTTCGCTGTGGCAACGTAGCCTGAAGAAGACTGCTCGCGCGGACGCTGGCGTTCCTTCAAATATTGAATCATATATAGTCCGGGAGCTCCTAACCAAGATTTTGAACTTATCGAAGAGCGGCAGATAAATATATTACTTATTAAATGTGATAAACGGACCAAAAAATACAACTTATAGATCCAAATTCCGGTTCCTCATGTGGTTATGGAGGGGGTAGTCGCAAAAAATTGGGGGTAGGTGAACCTATCCAGAGTGGCAGTTTTATATGTTGTGAGGATACTATAGCCTTAAGATCTGCCACGGAGATCGGTTCCTGTGGGAGTAAACCCTTTTTTTTCTGGAAAAAATGGACTCAAAAAATGAACTCATCGCTGACATGGCAGATATTCGAGATATAGTTAGTTTGGGACCCAAAAAGGAGTGAGAAAATATTATCTGCTAAAGATCCCGGTTCTCTGAATTTCTACGAATTTTTGCACCTGTAGATAAATAAACCTGTGTTCGAATATTATAATAAGAGGTGAAATCCTGAATATGTGCCATGAAGTCCAATCCCTGCTTTAATCAACAAAATTTAATATTATTTAACTGGCTAAATTTAAATTCCCTGTTCATTTTATTAGAATTATATTAATTTTTCTTTTAGAATTTAACACAAATATTCTTATTTAATAAATAAATAAACTGATTAGCTCTTAATTTTAATCAATTGGAAAAATTGATTAGAAATTCAGGCGGCAGGTCAAAATTCATCTAAAAAACTTGAATGGAGCTCGTGAAAAGCTTAGATTTTGCTGTTATGAAGATAAATTCTATGAAATTCTATTTATTAGCATAATTGTTGATAACAATAAAAAGGTTAAGTTTTTGCAAAAATAGATTTTGAATTCGTATTCAGTGGGTCGAAATACATCTAAAAAAATTTTAGTGGAGCGCGTAATAAACTTAGATTTCGCTAGTATAAAAATAAAATGTATTAACCTCCTTGTTTTAGATAATTGCTTAAAAAATTAGTAATAACAATTAATAGGTGATTTTTTCAAAAAACTAATTGCAAATCGGATTCTGCGACCCAAAAAAACATAAAGTACACTAAAGTGGAGCCGCAACGCTCACAGTGAAACCCGGGGTGGCTGATAGAGTATTCGGATATTGTTGTATTGGCATTAACCGAGTGCGGTAAAAATTATTGTACATTTTAAAGGTTTAAAATTTTGATTCTTGAGGTTTTTTGGATCATTCTTATTGTCTGTCATGTCAAAAATCAGATTTCAAATGTACTAGTCAAGATGGCTACCAAAAATTTTTTTTTTTAAATTTTCGCCGTTACATATTAAAAGAGGTTTTGGGGGTTTTTCAATATAAATTTTAAATAATAAATATAAACATAAATTTAAAGGTTAAATATAAGAAATATAGAGCGAAATTGCACCCAAATTAAATAAATATATTAATCTGCTCGTAACTGTTCCAATGGTGATTTTAGCGTTTCTCGAGACCTTGGCGCATGTGTATAGTATTTGAGAGAAAAACAAATTACAGGATGGGTGCGCGCGTTTTAAAAATACTTATGCTTTATTGCAGCAAAAATTTAATTAATTTTAATAAAGAACCAGATTCCATGGCAGATGATGTTATTCTTAGTATTTACAAATCTCAAGGAACATATTAAACCAAGTTAAGTTCGCTCCTCTATGGGTTCAGGTGGATCCATTTTCCTGCAACTTGGACCCTTATGACTTTGGATTAACCCAGTATCCATGGCAGATATTCATTTTTCAGTTATATTTCACAGCAATGAAGCTATACCCAAAATATCTGCCACTCAGCGACAAATTCATCCATCAACTTTTTCTTGCAGCTTTAAAGCGCATTTCCAGGAACAAGAACCAGACTTGAGGCTTCAAATCACCTGGAGGGACTAAGGGGGGCATAATTAACAAAGTGATACTCTTATCTGCTACTCTTGGATAAGGTCACATTTTGGTCGGGTGAATGTTGTTGGGGTAAGGCCTGTCGCTGATATGACGAGGGGGACAATAATGGCTTTTTTTTGTTTCCATAGCCTTTTTTACGTGGCTTGGTTTGGCTCTGGCAGCTGTGTTTATCCCACATCTGTGTCGGTTGTGTTTGGGATTGATTTCGGTGGGTCCAGGCGGCGAGTAATTTTTTTCTTAGTAATTTCTTTGTCAGATTTTGTGATTTTGTTATAACAACGCATCACGTTTTCTTGATTTCTGTGGTGTAACTCATTCGTTGCTTTGATTTTCTCGCCTTGGTGGGTGTCGGCGTACTGGCCGGCACAACACGTTTGGCAGGTCCATTTTCTTTTGCCCGGTCTTCATAGTTATGGCCAAGCTGCCATTTCCCGCGACGTTACGTCGCTCGCTCAATGCTTCTTTTATTGGTTCACTGTTATCTGGGATGTTTTCAATGTTCTGTGGTATTAGAAGTTCAAAGTGTCCCGACATTCGATTGCCTGTTAGTAGAAGGTAAATAGTTGGTGGGTTTTTTAGTGCTTATTGTTCTTTCTTGTTTTGAGAAGATATCAGCACATACAGCACAACATGATTCAGGTACTTCGGGATTGTCAATGCCCGTACTAGAAGAATCCTGGGATTCCTCTAGTCCCTAAGGAGCGAATAAAAATATTATGATTATTATTTATTCTATTTCTTTCCTGATAAAAGAGTTAAAACTTAGAATCTAATACATTTTATCAAACAATAATAACAAAATCTGAATTCTGAAAACAAACTAAAGTATACTTGAGGTATCGCAGAACCTGTTAACTTTGACCAGATATATATCATTAACCAAGAATTCAAAAAAAAAACATTGTGCAGAGTATTATAATAGAAAGCTTTATAATAACGTCCCTGCCGTTAATTTGAATCTTAAGCTTTTATTGGTCGTGATTATAACTACCGTAAAATACGTAACAACTTTCCGTAGAAGTAAAACTAAAAAAAATTTAAATTTGAAGTTTGAAAGGGAATCTCAAGCGGTTGCTGACATATCCAAGCCATTCGATCGTGTTTGGCACGATGGTGTGTCTGAAAAGTTCTGTTTGTGGCTCTCATGCTTCCTCAGAAAGCGTTCTTTACGAGTGGCAGTCGACGGATTTCTTTCTAACACCTTCACTATCAACTCCTACTCTCTTTCTCGTTTACATTAACGATCTGCTGGAAAAGACCGCGAATCCAATTTACGGCTTTGCAGATGAGACTACGCTTATTTTTTCATTCACTTTGAACGCTCGGCCATCGGCTACTCAGACGAATATCGGCAGACAGCAGGAAGTCAATCAACTTAACAAAGTTTGAAAGGGCATTCCAATATATTTTTGATGTGGTTTTTCAAATTAATTTTTATTTTTGGTGCAAACTAACAGTTTTATTAAGAAAATTATTACCTTTGTCTTGATATGAATTTTGCCAATCGTAACTTTGACCTCCAGCTCCAGCTAAATTTATGTATGTGTGCTTCAAGTTACATTTAGGTGCAAACACATTTTTAATTTTTTTAACCAGAGCACGCATTGTGAACGATTTAATTCGGGGAAATTTCTAGGAGTAAAGATGTAAAAGTAATTAATATGACAAAAAATACTGTAATAACTTTATGAGTTACATACTAGTAAAATTGGACACCGATATGTGACCGTGGATTAAGAAAGAACTAATAGTTGCTCATATTTTAGAAGCAAGTGACTGGTAATTTCCTTTTTAGTAGAGAAGATTTAAAAATGAATTGAATGACTTTTTAAACAGAATGGGCATCATACTTCCCCAGTTTAAGCAATAAAATATTCCAAACCACAAGCGGGTAACTAAATTTACAACACATATGAATTTGTTTATTTGCTCATTGAATGAAGCAAAATACTTCAATGTCGAAAATAAAACTAACTTCGAGACTACCAAACGCTTAGGGCATTCCTATCAAAGTAAAATAAAAATAGATGAGCAAAGAGTTTTTTACAAAAAAAAACTCTTTCATTTAGTGGAAGGTTGAAAACTTATACTTTATATAAGAGTCGATAACACAAGTATACAAAAAAAATGTTTTTTTCAGTGAGACACGTGTTTTCTTAAGTTTTTTTACTGAATCCAAAAAAATCATAAAAAAAGACATTCTCCGTTTTTTCAGAAAACACACCTAAAAATTGCCAGAAAACTATTAAATTGAAAAAAATACATTTTAATAGATAATGTTAAAGTGTGTAATCATTAAAATTATGGAATAAAACTATTATTTCGGACATCCTTAAATGTTCTGAATTTATCATAAAAACTTAAAAATAATAGGTTTTAGTGTTCATGTTTAACAAAAACGACGCATACACCTTTAACTAAGTTAAGTAGCAAAATGACGTTTAAAATAAATATGTGCAACTGCTAAATTAAAAAATTGTTTTTAATTTTTGTTAACGTTGAGTAAAACTATTATTTCGTACTGCTTTCAATAATACCGAAAGTGATAGAAAAGGCTATCCATAAGCATCTTCTAAAATATCTTGAAGGATTCAACATTATTAGCTATCACCAATATAGCTTTCGTGAACATAGATCAACAGGAGATCTTCTGACTTATGTAACACATGTTTGGAACAACGCAATGGAACACTTTGGAGAATCTCGAGCGGTTGCTCTTGACATATCCAAGGCATTCGACAGTGTTTGGCACGATGGACTGTTGGCCAAGCTACGCTCTTATGGTATATCTGAAAAGTTCTGTTTGTGGCTCTCATGCTTCCTCAGAGAGCGTTCTTTACTAGTGGCAGGCCTACTCTCTTTCTCGTTTACATTAACGATTTGCTGGAAAAGACCGGCAATCCAATCTACAGCTGCGCTTGATTCCTCCAGAGCGGTGCATGTTAGAAATACACGGCACGCTAATGCTTCACATCCGTATGAGGTTCAGCTTGTTACTCCTCGTACAACGCTAATACTTTTATTTTTTGGTGTCAAGTCAGGATTAAGAACTTCAAAAAAAAAAACACTAGAAATAATAGTTTTGTTTAATATTAATAATTTTTTTTTTAATTTAGCGATTGCACATATTTATTTTAAACAGCATTTTGCTACGTAGCTTAGTCAAAGGTGGTGTACGCGTGTTTTTTGTCAAACATGAACACTAAAACCTAATATTTTTAAATTTTTATGATAAATGTAGATTCAGAACATTTAAAGATGTCCGAAATACTACTTTTATTCCACAATTTCAATGATTATACAGTTTAACATTATTTATTATGTTTTTTCTTCAATTTAATAGTTTTCTGACAACTTTAAGTGTGTTTTCTGAAAAATTCTCCCGGTAAATGTCCTTTTTATGATTTTTTTTGGTTCAGGATTAAAAATACTTAAGAAAACAAGTGTCTCACTTAAAAGACAGAGAATTTTTTGCATACCTGTGTAATCGATGGAAGGGAGAAATTTTTCGTAAAAATTTCCTGGAGTGGAATTTTAAAAATTTATACCCAATTTAAAAATTGATGATTGTCATCAATTTCAGTCAGTCCTTTCGCACAATAAAACTCTAAAAACTTATACACAATTTAAAACTCGATGAATATTTTTGACAAAAAAGAGCCGACATAAAAAAAAAACTGTTTATAAGGAGCCCTCCTCTCTACATTCATTAGGGCGGATGGGCGTATGCCCTTCCTTGGCTGCCATTTGGCTACGCACAGCTACTACCATATGTGTTATATAAATCAGAAACTATCTAGTCATCGTTATTTATTGGTCTTGTCACTTGTTCGTTCCATGATATCACAACAATCAAGAAATAATTATTCTAAATTTCTCCGACATTTCTCCACAGAAATGTTAAAAGCTGCTAGATAACATAATGTATTTTTGTTACAAATTGAATAGCTTTTAATGAACAGTTTCAGTGAAAAGAAAAACATTTGTATTGTAGGAGACTTTAATATTGAAACACACATTGAAAATGTAAAAAGTAGAACCTTGTTATCTTTGATGAATTCCTTTAATTTAGCGCATATTATTACTGAAAACACTAGAATAACAAGTAACTCTTCAAGTTGCATAGACAATATATTTACCAATATGCAATACATAAGCGCAGTTGTATTTGATAATTTTATATCGGATCATTTGGGTCAAAATATTAGTTTTGAAGTGGGTTGTAAGGTCAAGGAACATAATAGTTATAAGCGCATTTTTTCAGATGAAAATAAAAGAAATTTTTTAAGTTATTTGATTGAACAGGATTGGGAAGGGATTTATCAGGCTAGAATGGAATTAATTTATGAATATTTATAAAAGCTTATTTAATGAAAGTTTTCCTTTAAAGTTAGGGGCAAAAAACGAAAAGCAAAACTGTATAAAATGATGAAAACATTATAGCATATAAGAATAGGTTAGATATTCTGTTAACATTATCAAAAGGTGACAATACGAGGCTGGTTTGAAAAGTCCGTACAAAGTCCGAGAGATGGCACTACCGGCGCGTATCGAGGTCATGTTTAGTTAGTAGCATCTCTTGAATGAACGCACACCAAGTTTCAGCCATACTAGTCTATTTCTTTGTGTTTGGCATTCGTGTGAATCAAGGAAGTCGAGTGATTTTCAAGAAATGGACGAAAAAGAATTTTGTGTGGTGATTAAACATTACTTTATGAAAGGCAAAACGCCTCAGGAGACTAAAGAGAAGCTTGATAAACATTATAGTGACTCTGCACCTTCGATTAGAACAGTTTATAAGTGGTTTCAAAATTTTCGGACTGGCCATATGGGCACAAGTGACGCTGAACGTTCTGGACGGCCTGTGGAGGTTACGACTCCAGAAATCATTGATCAAATCCATGATATGGTGATGGATGACAGAAGAGTTAAGGTGCGTGAGATTGCTAGTGCTGTGGGCATCTCGACTGAACGGGTACATAATATTTTGCATAAACATTTGGACATGAGAAAGCTATCCGCAAGATGGGTGCCGCGATTGCTCACGCTTGACCAAAAACTTAATCGTGTGATGGTTTGCAGCTGTTCCAGAAGAATCCGGAGGACTTTAAGCATCGTTTCGTCACTGTGGATGAAACATGGATACATTACTATACTCCTGAGACCAAACAACAATCTAAACGATGGGTTACCAAGGGGGAATCTGCACCAAAAAAGGCGAAGACCGTTCCTTCGGCCGGAAAGGTTATGGCGACTGTCTTTTGGGATTCGCAAGGGATAATCCTTATCGATTATCTGGAAAAGGGTAAAACTATTACAGGTGAATATTATTCATCGTTATTGGACCGTTTGAAAACCGAGCTGCAAGAAAAAACGCCCGCGATTGGCCCACAAGAAAGTCCTTTTCCATCACGACAACGCACCAGCACACACCTCAGCAGTTGTGGTCGCAAAATTAATGGAAACAGGATTCCAACTTGTTTCACATCCCCCCTATTCTCCAGACTTGGCTCCTTCGGACTACTATTTGTTCCCCAATTTGAAGAGATGGCTGGCGGGACAAAGATTTTATTCAAACGAGGAGGTGATTGCAGACACTAATGGATATTTTGCAGACTTGGACAAATCCTATTATTCGGAAGGGATCAACAAACTAGAACATCGTTGGACGAAGTGTATAAGCCTAAAAGGAGACTATGTCGAAAAATAAAAAAGATTTACCCCAAACACATAAGTAGTTTGTATTTTTGCACGGACTTTTCAAACCAGCCTCGTAGATATAAAGAAATGTATGTCAACCATAAAAAAGTCTATGACAACTTAATGGTTAGTGCTCGTGCTGAACAATATGAACACCGAATAAGACAATCAGATAATAAATCTAAATGTATGTGGACTATATACAAAGAAATTAATGGATTAGGGACTAGCCGTGATATAAAAGTGCCGGGTTCACCTACTAATTATAACAACTTCCTACTATCGATTGTACCAGATTTAGTAAATAACCTAACAAAAATTCCATTTAGTTCAAAAACTAATGATAATATAAGTTAAATATTTCTGAATTCTGTAACAACAAACCAAATTTGTGAGATAACAGCGAAAATACTAAGTAAACACAGCAGTGGAATTGATGAGATTCCAACCGGCATTGTAAAAAGCTCAGCGACCGAGTTGAAAAATATCTTATGTTATATTATAAATAACTCTTTCAAGTTTGGAATATTCCCTGATAATCTGAAAGTAGCATTAATAAAACTTTGCTTTAAAAAAGGGGATCCAGAAATGGACAACTACAGACCTATAAGTCTGTTACCAGGCTTCTCTAAGATTTTTGAATATGCAATGAGCACCAGAATAATAAATTTTTTTAAACAAAATAATCTATTTAGTCGTTGTCAGCATGGGTTTTTAAAGGGTAAATCAACTCAAACAGCCATTTTTGCCTTCATTAAAAATATTCTTGAGCATCTGGAAAAGGGAGATCTTACTCTTGCTATGCTACTAGATTTAACAAAAGCTTACGATTGTCTAGATAGGGAATTACTTGTTTTAAAAGCTGAAAAATATGGAATAAGGGGTAATCCATTAAAATGGCTTAAATCGTACGTAAATAGTAGAATGCAATCGGTGACCGAGAGTAAAAATGGTCAAACTGCATATTCAAAAATCTTAGCTAATGAGGTGGGAATCGCACAAGGGAGCATATTGGTCCCAATCCTGTTAATAATTTTTATAAATGATCTTTACCTATTACTGGAGTCTCCAAATCAGCATATTGTAAAGTATGCAGATGATACAAATTTAATTATTAGCTGTAAAACTATAGAAGATCTCATAACCAAAGCAAAACAATTTTTTGATAGGGTGACTGATTAGTTTTGCACAAATAAATTGATTGTGTATAAAGAAAAAACAAATTTCCTTATGTTTAAAACAAAACAGTTAAATATTGCTGTGCCAGGACACATTGATTTTGATAATGAAAAATTTGAACTAACACAACATGCTAAATTTTTGGGAATTTACATAAATGAACATTTGGACTGGTCATATCAAATAACCCAATTATGTAAGAAATTAAACTCAGTGTGTTATGGTATATGGTAAATATTTGAACGAAACTTCTCTCAGAATACTATATTATCCCAATTTTGAATCGGTTCTTAAGCATGGTATTATATTCTGGGAAAGGGATAGCATGGTAGAAAATGTCTTTATTATTCAAAAACGAATTTTGAGAATCGCAAAAAAAATGAATTATCGATAAAGCTGTAGATCGGTGTTTAAAGATATGGGCATGATGATCCGTGTATGCGATATATATTTACGAAAACTTAATGTTTTTCTTTCAAAATAAAAATCTATTTGAATTTAAATCAGAACATGGCTATAACATTAGAACAATGGATTTTAAATATTTAGTGCATAGACTTACAATTACTGAAAAATCGTCCCTTTATATGTGTGTAAATTTATGGAATGCCGTACCAAACCAAATCAAAAATATTAACTCTATCAAATGATTCAAAGCAGAGATTAAGAATTTATTAATAACCGCAGAACCATATAGGCTTAGGGATTTTTGTCCGGATTTGTAATTATTTGTTATATTTTCTTTATTTTGACGCCATTTCGTTTCATATACCATGTATATTGATTTGAAATAAAGCATTTATTTATTTATTTATTTATTTAATAAGTTCGTTTCCAAAAACTCTATTTATTTGTGACTGCCATTAGATAGCTATAATCTGAGAAAAATGTAATTTGAAGTTAAGTTCCTGTGAGGTAAGAAAAATAGATTTGTTTAGTCGCTAGTTAAAGATAAATCCTTGGTATTGCCAAATCAGAAATTTAGACAGGCAATTATTTTCAGAAAGTATTGATATTTAAAAGTTTGCGAAATAAAAATAAAATAAACATTTTTTGTAACATTTCCTTAATGCAAAATAATTATAAAAATTATTATATAAAAACTATTTTGCTTTGATTTTGCTACTTTTAAGATACTTTTAAAGATCATATTTTAGTTATATTACGGTATGATACCCAAGGTAGTCTATAATTTTATCCTTCCTTAATTTTAAATAAGAGACGTTAGTTCCCAGTGTATATAACTTTGCAGTTGGTTTTTATCTTTAATTGCATAAAAATAGCAGTGAAACAAAAAAAAATAGAAACTTATAAGCAATTATAGTAAACACTTAACTTAATTGTCAAAAATTTATTTATAATCGAAAAGAAATAACACTATTTAACATATAAAACTATTTTAGGTTATTGTTAGGTCACTTTACTTTGGCTTTCCAAAATATATTTAAATAGTTTATATTGCACTTAAGCGGAAATTTTTATCGAATGATTTCAGCATGCCAAGAGACCAGAAAAGTCAATAAACATTAAGCAAGAATTAAAAAAGTAACATTTGCACAACATAACAAAAACTACGATGTATTTTGTAATAACGTGCACCTATTATAATAATTTTAAAAGACAAATACATCATTGTTTATTATTTTTCATATATACGAGGGCAGATTAATAAGTCTGGTAAATTTCTACGAAATGGAGGAAAATTTTATTAAGCGATATGACTGTTGGTAAGCATGATTCGTGAATGGTTGCTTTCAAAGTTTCAAACGGATGCAATGCGTAGTTGTTTGTTGGCAGCTATCGTAAATGATCGTTTTATAGAAGTGTATAAGCCAAGTATCATACAGCATCAGAACTCAAGAACATTTATTACTAAATAAATGAATTTAAATGTGGCCGTATGAGCACTGCAGATGATGCACGTTCTGGTCGCCCGATTATCTTAATGGGGCTTCTGAATAAATGGTTGATAAAATTCATGGTACCGCAATGAAAGATCGCTGCAAGAAGCTTACATCTCATATTAATGGGTACGTAATATCCTGAAGTTCTAAAAATGAAAAGCTGAGTGCGCGATGGGTGCCGCGTTTGTTGACTCTAGACCAAAAACGCAAGGATATGTCCAAATTGCGTTTAAAAAAGTTGCATCGTAATCCTACAAACTTCCAACGTCGTTTTTTGCCTGTAGACGAAACATGGATCTATCGAAAAAGCGAAAACAGCTTTATCGGCGGGAAAAGTAATGGCAACGGTTTTTGACTATTGGAAAAGCTTTAAACAGTGACTGGCTCTTATGCAACGTTATTGGACGGTTTGCATAGTGAGTTGAAGCAGAACCAACCAAGATCAGCATGCAAAAAAATGCTTCTTTACCAAGACAAAGTGCACGAGCTAGATTTCGAAATAATTCCCCATCCCTATTCCCTAGATTGGCCTCAAGTGACTTATTTATTTCGTAACGTCAAAAATAAAATAAAAAGGTTATCTGTGAGAGTATTATGCACAGTTCGCTGGACCAAATGTATTGAGCTCAATGAAGATTATGTTGAGAATCAATTTTTGTTTTAGCAAAAACAATTAATTACCTTATTTTTTACTCTCTTACTCTTTAACCTACCGTCGTATTTATAAGAATCCACAAAAAAAATTGTACACGTTATTTGCTGTGAGTGGTGGTATTATAACAAGACTCTATGGTGCTCTGAAACTTGTTTAATTTTCTGCCAAATACCACGAACTTGTATCGTAAGTAACTATTATTCACATTCGGAAAGCTACTTTTCTCACTATTTGCATTTGACTTATAGTTGTCCACATGCATTTATTTTCTCCGCACTATATATAAATTTTTATATCGCTGCTTGCATCCGTTACCAGGACACTGATATCAATACTTCGTTTTTTTTCTAAGAATTTTATGAAACACACGATTTGATTACTTAAATTATTTCTGTTCAATCAATTAATTTATACGACTTTTATTGGGCAAGCTTATACTTTTTTTAAATTTTACGGAAATATCTTGACTAAAAAATCTAGAGCTAATACGTGTTAATTATATAACAGACACCATTTGAAAATTTAAGATATCACATGTTATTAAATGACTTAATTTTTATGCATTTACTTAGGAAATTTTGGTAATTCTTGTTCGCAAAATATTCCTTGTCGCATTAGTGCAGAAAATATAATTTTTTATAAGATTTAACTAGGCAGCATCAAACTATAATATATCTTTCTGGGCTACGCCTACTGTGTCATTTTTTAATCTGCTTAGCGTCTTGCAATTTAATACTTCCGAACTTGAGGCGTAAATAACTGTTATTATGGAAGTATCGTGTTTTACATATTTTGAAAATGCTAAAATGGAATAATAGAAAAGCAAATAAAGACTATGCTGGAAAACATCAAATTATCTCATTCTAATCTGACCTTTAGAAATTTAAGTAACCAATACTTAAAATAAAAATCTTTCTCCAACTTCCTCGAAACGATCAAGTGAACGTGTAATTTCCACTTTAATTTCCTTTAGGCTTTAAATAAACTAAGAAAAGTAGAAACCTGAACCAAATTGCAGTAACCGGAGACACTTCTTTGTAATTCATGGGATTTCTCGCTTTATTTGTCATTCATTCCGGCCCTTTTTTCTTGTTTATTCTTCTTTTTTACTTCCACAGTGTACCTATTTATCTATCCTTATCTCTACCTTCTCCGTATTTAATCTCTCTCTGCTCCATTTGTCTCAATCTCAGAAACAATATATTATTTAAGAACGGCTTCTCTGCCGGTTTCCAACTATTTGCAATTTTTGTTTACTTTTGCAATAGAGAATTTATTTTGTGATGCTTTTGAAAGTAAATATCCTTGAAAAAAATAAGTACTTTTTTGCCAGCAATTACTTTTATTACTTCTAACTTGTAAGTACTGGTAAAAAAGCATTTTATTTTCCTGCTACGGTATACCCAGATTTAACAAATAAAAACACGTAAAAGGCTCTAAAAATATTAGGAAGTTTAAAAGGTAATTATAAAGAAAGGCAATTAATGTACTACAAGTTTAATTATTGTTTGATCTTTACTTCCCTTGCTAAGGGAAAGTATTGTGTTCATAAAAAATTTAACAGATTCTTTTCGATTCTTTACATTTCGAGGTCTCTAGATCACGAAAAACACGGTCCCTATCTCCAGCACAATTTTCCTGCTTAACTATTGGTACGATAACTCTCGAGCAACATAAGATGGTCCCTTCAAATTTGGCAGACATATAATACTTGAAGTAAAGAACGTACAGTTCCTAAGTGGTCACTTGAAGGAAAGGGGGTGGAGGTCGATAAATCCTGATAATTTGTAATAATATTATAAACTTTTTTTTGGTGTAATAAATAATCAATTTTAAGAATAATTATTTATAATCAAACATATAAGTGTTATACGTTTTTTGGAAGGTTAAGGAAGTGGGGTAGGGATTATAGGAGTTACTCCGTATATATAATGTCCTATCTCTTTATAGGGTTCTTAGAGTTGCAGAAATTAAATATTCATTTGCTTTCCGTTTTCAATTACTAATGATTTATCAAACTAATGAGATGGAGGGTTAGAGGAGCTACTGCGTATATTCGATGTTATACAGCGATTCAAGAACAACGTGAATCGCTTTTTTCCGCACACATGCCGCTCCTGGAGCGTTTTAGGGACTTCCCTGCAGCACGTGTGCCAGACCCATAAAAAAAAAATACGTCCATTTTTGGAATTTTTAGAGTCGGACAATCTAAGAATTGTGTTATTGGTTTATTATATCTGATTTTAACAGGTATAGTATGTAGATGAAAATAGAAGATTTCAGGTCATGTATCTGTGAAACCCTAAGTTATCCTTTATAGTGAGAGAGTCAAATTCAAAACTTATTTTAGAATTATGTTTTTACAAGGAAAGTACTGAATATAAAAGTTTATCGACTTTTTTGGTGTGAAGTACTGGGCAAATAACGATTTCTTTTTAACATTCCCTTTCCCTCCAATAGTTAAACCTTTGTTTAACTAGGTTTTTTCAACAAAGACTTCTTTCCTCTTCTTCCAAAAAATTATAGATTCCGTGATTAATTTTTTATTCAGAAAAAAGTTCCCATATATATATATATATATATATATATATATATATATATATATATATATATATATATATATATATATATATATATGTATGTATATATACGTATATATATATATATATATATATATATATATATATATATATATATATATATATATATATATATATATATATATGTATATATACGTATATATACATATATATATATATATATATATATATATATATATATATATATATATATATATATATATATATACTAACAACCGCCTGCAACTTCGTTCACGTGAAAGCCTTATTTTTTCAAACTCTTTTTTTTTTTAATTTAGGCACCTATGTTAATTGGTTAGACTTTCTTTGTATACTATGTTTAATGTTTTATTATTTTCTGGTATCAAAATTAGGTTTTCTGGAGTTCCGACTCTTGATAATCCGGCATATAATTTTAAAATGAAATAAAATCCTCACCTAGGCTAAGTTAGTTAGGATGTATGTATATATATATATATATATATATATATATATATATATATATATATATATATATATATATATATATATATATATATATATATATATATATATAATATATATATATATTCGTTTTATATATATATTCATTCATATGAATAAAAATAATCAGAACAAAAAAAGAATTGTATATATATATATATATATATATATATATATATATATATATATATATATATATATATATATATATAATGCTAAAATATATCCATAAAAAAAATATGACATCAAAAAATTGTTAAAGTTGTAGTTAATCTTTAGGTATTGGGGTCTGAAAATGTTATGAATCACATGCAAATCACATTAAATATTCTCGTTTTAATCACTAAATTATTATATTCTCATTCATACAATGATTCATACAATAATAATCCGTAAAAATAACAGAACAAAAAAGATTTCTCTGGTCTTATAAATTCAATTCAATATAAAAATGTTTTGAAATATATATATATATATATATATATATATATATATATATATATATATATATATATATATATATGTGTGCCTAAGAATTTAACGATTTTAAAATTAACAATTAAGCAACTCTATAATACCTACCAAACTTTTTAAAGTTTAATTCAAAATAGGAAATAATAATTTTAACAATTTTTTCTTTTTACATTAATTTCAGTAGATTATTAAAAAATACAGTAAGGTAATTTTTATGATCTCTATGCGTTGTCTAACATAAAAATTAACTTTAAATTTTCAGATATATCTTGTATTGTAGCTTAAAAAATAAGACTAATCTGTTCCAATGATAACATTAGTACATATTCTTAAAAATGTGAATGTTTTTTAATGTATATGATGTGTTAGCTTTTTACTAAACTTTTGTAGTCGTATAATAATTTAAGAGTTTATACATGTTCAATTGTTGAAAATGTCATTAAATTCGGTATACTGAAATACAATATTTTAAAGATAATATTCAAATATTGTTCACGTTCTCCTAATTACAGGCCAGTTCAGCTGCCATGAAAGAGCATTAACATGGCGAGAAAGTGTTTGTAAAAATTTTGTTCTTCTCATATGAATTTAGACGAGTAAATAATTATTTGTACTATTGTTTTGTATATTAAGTTATACTAAGATACCAAAAAGTAGTAGGAGGATGACCGGAAATTGTTAGTGTTGTGAGACCTGAAAGCTTGGCATATGACAATGGCTTAAAAAAAAACACGTAAATCGGATAAGTGGTTCTCGAGTTATAAGCGCACGAACGGACAGACAGAGAGACGTTGCATTTTATATATATTGTATTCTTTGTTACATGATATTGTTCTATATTTAACGGTTTAGGCAGCATATTGCAAGAGAGTGCGCAAGCGGCTAATTTTTTTCCGACTTGATTCACTATTATCGTCACTACTTATTTCTTATATTACTTAACGTAATAAAATATATCCTATAACCTGGCCAGAGAACATATGTATAAATCTAAAAAAAAAATAGGTAAATCGGAGAAGTGGTTCGCGAGTGATAAGCGCAGTAACGCACAATCAGACAGACAGAGAGTTTGCATTTTATATATATTATAGATTATTATTATTATTATATAACCTGGAATATATAACCTGGAAAGAGAACCTATGTATGAATAAAAAAACACGAAAATCGGATAAGTGGTTTTCAAGTGATAAGTGCACTAACGAATAGAGAGACAGAGAGATTGCATTATTATATTATATTCTTTGCTCCGTGATATTGTTCCGTATTTAATAGCTTAGGCAGTGTATTGCAAGAGAACGCGCTAGCGGCAAACTTTTTTCCGACTTGCTTATTCCTTATGTTACCTAACGTAATAAAATATATTTTACAACCTGGCGAGGGAACTTATGTATGTTTAAAAAAAGCACGTAAATCGGATAAGAGTTCTAATTGTGCCTAAGAATTTAACAATTTTAAAATTAACAATTAAGCAACTCTATAATACCTACCAAACTTTTTAAAGTTTAATTCAAAATAGGAAATAATAATTGTAACAATTTTTTCTTTTTACATTAATTTTAGTAGATTATTAAAAAAGAACAGTAAGGTAATTTTTATGATCTCTATGCGTTGTCTAACACAAAAATTAACTTTGTATTTTCAGGTATAGACACAAAAAAATTATAACGCTTTTTTTCTATACCATGAAATTTGTTACTAATAATTTAAATAGTAAATCGTTTTTGTCTTGTATGGTAGCTTAGAAAATAAAGCTAATCTGTTCCAACGATAACATTAGTACATATTCTTAAAAATGTGAATGTCGTTTAATGTATATGATGTATTAGCTTTTTACTAGACTTTTATATTCGTATAAGAATTTCTCACTAAAGACTGACAATTGTTGAAAATATCATTAAATTCGGTATACTGAAATACAACATTTTAAAGACAATATTCAAATATTGTTTACGTTCTCCTAATTACCCGCCAGTTCAGCTGCCATGAAATAGCATTATCATGACGATAAAGTGTTTATAAAAATTTTGTTCTTGTCATATGATTTTGGACGAGTAAATAATTATTTATACTATTGTTTTGTATATTAAGTTATACTCAGATACCAAAAAGTTGTAGAAGCGATGACCGGAAATTGTTAGTGTTGTGGGACATGAAAGCTTGGCATAAATTTACTTACTCGCTCCGCAAAAATTGGATTGCCCTACGAAGTACCATTTTCTCGAAGTATCTTAGGTTATTTTTAATAATTTAATTATTTAACAAATTTTTACAGTCAAAAAAGTTAGACAGTTTACATCTATGATTGGTAGAGGAACTTGTATGTTTCAAAAAACCGTTAATTGTTATGTTTCATATTTATTTTAGTTTCTAAGTTACACAAAAAATGCCTAATTAGCAATATACTTTACTGACCGATTACTACCGTTCTTAACGTACTTAATGTGGGGGAATGTTAAGAAAGTTGGCATGTCGATATTGAGGTTAACATGCAAACTAGGGGAAAAACTCAAAATAAGCTATTTCCTTCAGAAAACCTGCTAACGCTAAAAAATGCGTATGTTCATTATATTACATTTGTACCAGGATTGCCCTTTACCGATGATGAAAGATTTCACAATACTGGAATCTTTTTTTACCTAACGAATAAGGTTTACGTAAATTTTAACAGTATTGCCTTTGAATAAAAACTAAAGTAACACAAGGTCATCGACCCTATTCGTGTTGCATGGTACGTTGGGTTTAACTTAGGACTGTTTTCACTTTTCGTGCTCGTCGTCGTCATCGATTTTTAGTTTACTGTGTTGGAAAGGACCTGAGCTTTTAGCGTTTCAGTTCAAGAGATTTTTTTCATTAAGGTTGCTTCCTCCTCAGTTGTCGTATAAGGCCCCCGACCCTCTATAAGTAGCTTCAATGTTCTCTTTTTATCTTTAATTGACCCTTGTATCTCCGTGGGGAAGCGGGATAGAATATCTACGGTACGTTCTGCCTGTCGTAGAAGGCAACTTGAAGAACAACTTAGATGGTAGATGCCCAGGTCCCACGAAGCATCGCACGGTGTAATACTATTGCATCGGCTTAGGCTGCATGAAGTTGCTTAACGTTTCGTGGTTGTGTTGGTGTCTCCGGACTGTGGGACCAAATAACATGCTGAGGTATCTGGATACAAAAAATTCCGGAATTAAAATAGCCACCCGTTTGGATCTCCGGGTGGGGGCATCAACATGCAGAGATCACAACTTTAAAATAGATTTTTGAAAGAAACATAAATTCGGTGCACTAACACCTGTAATCAAATAAACCTCATGCACTAGCTTTCTATCCTGGGTACGACTTCTATTCTCGGTTTGGGTGTAATTTTGGAATCTGTCTTTTTGTTAGAAGCGACCTCTCTTGGCAACTTCGATTTTATGCGGTTAAAAATAACAACTCAACAAACCACAAGGTTTATCTGGTGTCTCTCTCGAACACCAAGTGATACTAACTTTAGAACACTTGTCGCTTCTCTTGCAGATACCATCGATTATTTACAGATTGCCGCAATACCATCCTGGGCGACGTTAATGTTCACAACATCAACCGGCTTAAGTATACAAATACTAATGATGAACAAGGTCGTAAAGCTGAATCATTCTCAATCAGTTGTGGCTTAATTCAACTTATTGGCGACCCAACACAGATTCCTGATCGAGACGGAGAGTTCGCCAGTCTTCTTGATCTATTTTAAATCACCAATCCAGAGATTTACATTATCACCGTAGATCCTTCATTAGTTTCTTTCGACCATAAACTGCTTTCGACATCGAGTATCCTACCAATCAGTGACAGAGAAGAGCCTAAACCGCGCAAGATTTGGCACTACAAATCTGATAAATGGGAAGAGCTTATGGAATATTTTCGAACTTTTCCTTGGTTAGACGTTTGTTTTCGATCCGATGACCTATCTGACTGCGTTAAGGGAATTTCCGATGTCATTTTGGCTGGTATGGACACTTACATCCTTTTTTCGAAGAAATGCCCTTCCAACAGCAAGCTTTGGTTTGACCGTAAATGCAAAGAAGCTGTTGTTCCAAATTTCTTGCCAACCGACAATGACGTGAAAATTCTAACGTCGTAAATCGTAACATCTTTGTTCATGCCCGGAACAGATGCAAAGAAATTATCTTCAAAAAAAGGCACACAACGAATTAGAAACAACCTTCTAGCTTGCCTCAACCATTTCAGGTCCTTTTGGTCAGTCACTAAGGCAGTTAGTCAAAATTTCACTAAATCCACTATACCACCACTCACACGACCAGATAATTGTATTGCAACAACACCTGTTGAGAAAGCGAACTTGTTAGCTGAACTCTTTGCTTCACATTCTACTGTTGATTTCCAAGGAAAAACACCACCGACTATTCCCATAATGCAGTCAAGGATGCCTGATATTGTTTTCACACAGCGTATCATAAAACATATTTTAAGGAATCTAGACACCAAAATTCTTCTGGCGCTGGCGGAATACCTGCCATAGTACTTAAAAACTGCCAGTTTTCTATAGACTTTTCAACCTATCCTAAAGAACGTGAATATTTCCTTCCTGCTGGAAATGCGGCATAGTTCAGCCAATACCCAAAAAAGGCAAGAAAGTAGACCTTGCCAAACAACTACCGACCAGTCGCATTGCTTTCAATAATATCGAAAGTCATGGAAAAGGCTATCAATCAGCATCTTCTAAAATATCTTGAAGGATTCAATATTATTAGCGACCATCAATAGGGCTTTGGTAAACAGAGATCAACAAGAGATTTTCTAAATTGAACACATGTTTGGAACAACGCAATTGAACACTGTGGAGAATCTCGAGCGGTTGCTGTTGATATATCCAAGGCACGACCGTGTTTGGCGCGGTGTGCCCCAGGGCTCCATACTGTCTTCTACTCTCTTTCTCATTTACATTAACGATCTGCTGGAAAAGACCAGGAATACCATCTACAGGTTTGCAGATGACAGTACGCGTAACTCATTATTGACTTTGAACATTCAAATATCAGCTACTCATGTAAATATCCGCAGACAGTAGGAGGTCATTCAACTTAATAAAGACCTAGAAGAAAATCTATCTTGGGGTGATAGTAACCAAGTAGAATTTAACGATACAAAAACCCAGGCGGAAGTTTTTTCTAAAAAAGTTAACGTTGCTGAATCCGACATAATTATGTCGGTAACTCCATTCCTCTAGCATCATCACTTAATTTGTTAGGCGTTAATTTGGGAGCAAATATGTGGTGGCATGAACATGTTGCAAGCATAGCAAAGAGAGATTCTCAAAAGCTGGTAATATTATTTCGAACTAGAAAGCTTTATACTCCACAACTGTTAATTCTGTACAAAGCTCAAATTCGACCAACGATGCTCCCAAACATATATTGCGTTTGTTGGATGCTATTCAGAAGAGAGGTGTTCCCCTGATTGGTGACCCGGAACTGGCCAGCACCTTGATTTATTGGAACATCGAAGAACGGTTGGCGACTTGAGTCTATGTTACAAGTATTTTCAAATAAAATGTTCGATGGATGTAGCCCGCTTAATTTCTCCCAAATCGGTGCATGCTAAAGATCCACGTTGCGCTAATACTTCACATCCGTATGAGGTTCAGCTTGTTACTCCTACATTTTTTTCAAGCACTCTTTTATATGGGAAACCTCATCCCTTTGAAATAATTTGCCCAGGGCTGTGTTTCCGACCGAATACAATTTACAGTGATTCAAGACCACGATATATGTACGTATATATATATATATATATATATATATATATATATATATATATATATATATATATATATATATATATATATATATATATATATATCTATATATATATATATATATATATATATATATATATATATATATATATATATATATACATACATATATATATATATATATATATATATATATATATATATATATATATATATATATATATATATATATATACATCTTTACCTGCCGTTTTAACCTGACTACGCTACTGGAAACCCTATTATCTGGATCCGCGCTTGTCATAGTTTAGAACAAAATAGAAAAAGAGATACCCAAGACGACGACTCTTCGGCGCGAGTTATCGGCAGGTGCAAAAAAAAAAAAAAATTGACATAAGAAGAAAAAAATGCATACGAGAAACACGTCACGACAATAGGTCTCAACTGAATGCAAACCTTCCCAAGGAGTAAACGTTTTTGTTAGATCAAAAGATTTTATAGAACTTTTAAAGAGTTTAATATTTTAACTTACCTTTAACTATATATGTAATTTCATGAGGTATTAAAATGTTTTCAGTTGCTATAAACAACAGAACTTTTTGCGCGGGTGAGTTTAAGCCAAATTAATCTCAATCGTAAAATATGTAAACATATGGTTTACAGACAAAATTACCAATTGTTATTAACATTTCTAAATTCTTTACAGGATTCTCTTAATTTTGTATATAATTGTTCCCACAGTAATATTCCCTTCCCCAAGTACGGGGCTAAGAAACGTCATACTTCGCTTCAATTACTTTTACCAATGTTGACTGTTAAAATTAAATTTTACATCTTTTTACATAAATTACAAGTAATATGTTAACTACATAGTTAATTTAAAATGTAGTAAATTATCTAATTGGTTATATCATAGACGAATGAACTAAACCGCAGCAAATAAAAAGAAAGTAAGAACTTCAAACACCTCTATTTTATTAGCACGGAATTTGACAAAAATTCATACTATTGAAATACTTGTGAAGCTCTTGCTGGTCACCATTTGGGTGTTTAAAATATACATAGCGTTACATAGTCTGACAGGAAATAATTATTTTGACTATGATTGCATACGTGGTAACGAACGTGGTAATGAACCGTTTACCTGTCACTTTTGAATTGTATTTTTTGGCATTTACTTATACCGTTTTTTTTCCATCGCTTATAAAAAGATATGAAACTGTGCCAAAATTAACCAGATCATTTTTTTAAATACGTTTCTACTATCAAAGTTTTTTTAGGTTAATATAAATATTATTAAACTCTGAAATTTTTTTTTTATGAGATTTGCTTTATTAGGTTACAGATGTTTGTAATTGTACAAAATTCTTGGTGGCGGTTTTTATAATACAGTATTGAGTTTCTTGTACTGATATTTTAAATATATCAGAAACTTGTTACAATGGCAAATCTTTAGCAAGATTAAAAGTTTTCAAGTGGTGTAAATCTTCTAAAGAGGGTAAAGGGCAGTTAAAAACGAATTACGTTCTGAAAGATCATCTACCGTATCCACAGAAGAAAATATCAACAAAATGAGAAATCTTGTATTCAGTAATTGTCATTTAACTATCCTGTCGACGGATTCATTTATATGATCCGGAAGCAGCGCACCACTGAACAGAATATCGAGCAAAAGGTGAAAAACACATCGAAGTTAATCAAAAATCAAGGTGCGTTAACCGTTTTTATTTGATTGTCGTGGTGTTGTACATAAAGAGTTCCATCCAACTGGCCAAAGAGTTCACAAGGATTTAACTTGTTTTTGTTGCGTGGTTTACGGGAGTCAATTGGTAAGAAAGGTCTGAATTGTAGGTCAACAATTCATGTATTTTGCATCGTGATAAAGCACAATACAATAATTATTCGTAACTTTTTAAGTAAAAATGAAACCATAACCATTCCATGAGCATCAGATTTACCAGATATAGCGGCATCTGTCTTGTTCTTGCTCCCTAAACTGAAACTATCTCCCCGTGTATACTGTCTTCGATCTATAGAAATTAAAAACAAAAAAGTGCTGGCAGTCTTGAAATCAATACTGAAAATCAAGTATAAGGTTTAGAAGATTAAAAAAAAAACATGGACATAAGTGTGGTGATCTGCGAGGGGCTTACTTTGAAGGGGATTACATAAATTAGTCTGAACTGTAGTTTATTTGAACAGTTCTCTTAATTTTTGAATATGTAGGCAAAATTGCTAAGAAGATACAACAGTTTTCAATGTATTTGGAAATAAATATCTAACTGAATTATCGTAAATAATTTAAAGAGTCTAAAAAATGTAAAGACGTTCAGATACTTCCTCCGTATATATATATATATATATATATATATATATATATATATATATATATATACATATATATATATATATATATATATATATATATATATATATACATATATATATATATATATATATATATATATATATATATATATATATATATATATATATATATATATATATATATATATATACATATATATGTGGCAACCGTGGCGCAGTGGTGTAGTACCTTGCTACTTGTGCAGAAGGTTGAGGGTTCAATCCCGCAGATCGGTATACTTTATTTATTAAATTATTTAAGTATATTTGGCCTAGCCACGTACATAGGTAGTAGTTGTTCGCATAAATGCAGTAACGCCCGAGGCAGCACTACCGCGTGGTCTAAAAGGTGTGGTGAAATACAGAAATGTATGTTTCGGCACTTGGATAACGTTGACGGGTATTACAACATCCTCGCCGATATCCTTAAGATACGAAAAAGGGTAAAATCCCTACTCAGGCGGTGAACGATAAATATATATATATATATATATATATATATATATATATATATATATATATATATATATATATATATATGCATATATAGGCTATTCTCAAATACATTTTATTACACCGTATTTCTGATAAGATGGGAGGTAATGAAAAAATAATATACAAGAGCCCAAGAAATATAAAAAGAGATGAATAACACGTTATATTTGGAACTATTCATCCAACTCGCTCTCCTATCTATTAAACCCCTATATTTTTGCCTACAAATAATTTTAAAATTCGTTCATTATATAATCAAAAACCAGGAAAAATTCGTAATACTATTAAAACTACACAAAATTTATTGACCCTCCACCTCTTTTGACTCTTGAAACAATATCGTTCAAAACTGTATCTTCCATTTTAGCTTCAAGTACTATATGTTTACCAAATTTGAAATTCATGTCTCATTTCCGTTAAGAGTTATCCTGCCTACAGGATGAAAAACCAACAAATGCATCGACGGAAATTTAAAACTGTTTTTCATATTCTGATTTTTTAACAACTTACAATTATTAGAAAAAATTACTGGGTGTTTTAGTTTTCAAAAAATTTTCTTAAATTAAGTTTTGTTAAACCGAATAAATTAAGAAGAATAAGCAAAAAAACTAATACACCTTGATCTCATCGTGCCATTTTAAATGGTGGTTAAAGATTCTAGATAACAGATGTCATCACGTCTTTGATCAACCGAAATGCATAATTTAAATTAGCTCGCTTCACTTAAAAAAAAAACAAATGAATTAAGTTCATCACTCTCTAATGTGCGACTTGTGAAAGTAAATTTTAAATCATCTTTTAAATAGAACTACATTCTAATTAAGTTTTCATAGTACCTAACAAATATTAATAAGGAATTATAAATTAGGGCTGTTCGGATTTTTCCTAATAGATGACATCATATGAAAAAGACGAACAATTTTTAAGAAATTGAGGGATCAAGATATAGTTAAATCTGTAGTAAAATATTACATTGACTGCGATAGTTAATTATGCAATTAATTTTTATTTTCTTTGTCTGTAGCCTCTCCACATCTCCACAATCTTTTATTATTTCAGGGATTACAATATTGTAATAATTATAATAATATCTGTATAAAAAATTGTAATACATTATTATTATCGAGGTACAAAAAGAAAAAATTTAAATAAGTCTAAGCGAGTTCCTTAACTTTAGTAACGACAGTGTATGTCGCAGAGATCAAAATTAGGATTGTAAGAGCTAAAAGTAACACTTATAGGTTTGCCCTTTTTTGATATAATTGGTTATATTATACAAACTCCAAAAAATCTTCTGAAAAGTTATTCAAATATATACAATATAATAAAAATAGAAACCTATAGGTACTTGCTTAGTCTTGCATCAGGAATAATAACGAGAAATGTTAAAAAGCTAACCACACGAAATGCCAATATATACACAAACTGTTATTAGTAAAAAAGTACAATAACATTACATATATTTTCCTTATTTTATTAATTCAGTATTTTCATATATATTTAAAATTTTTATTTTTTTGATTCCATTTCCACTGGTTTTATATTGCAGGATATTTCTGTAAGCATTGAAACTGCTATTAAATTGCTGCTAAAAAATTGAATTTTGAAACTTAATATTCTAGAACACTTTTTCAGCATTCAATAAGCATTTAATATGGTTTTAACTATAATATTTTTGAACTGATAAGGGTTGTGGTTTTGACAACTCAAACCTGGATGCATCCCGTTATTAACTAATTTATTTTTAATGGATGCTCTTCCTGTTATTGGTATGATTTATTTTACCAATTATGTTTTTTCCATGGGAAAAATTGACTCATTTTAACAAAATTACTTTATACTCCTAACTTTTCGTGTTATTAACTGGACACTTCTATTTGTTATTTTCTAATATGTGAGAAAAGCAATAAACACGTTTATATATTTAAAAAAAAACTGAAACTTATTTGCTTAGGAAAATTACATAGTCACTTTTTGTAATAAATGAAAGGCTAAATCCAATTAAGTGTAAAACTTAAGTAGCTAAAAAATAACTAAATTTAAAATATCCAGATACTTCATCTTCTTAAAGACTTTCTCACATAAGTACATAACAGATTTTGGCTTTTTTTAGAAACAGTACAATACAGTTGGTTATTGCCAGACATTTAATATTAAATGTAAACAACAAATTTTCATTATGGAATATTGAATATATTAAAATCATTTCAAATTGAATGTAATTCTAATTTAAAATTATTTTAATACAATTACGAGATAAAATAATAATAGAACTTTTAATAAAGAAAAATAATAAAAAACAAATTAAATTTCAAATCAAACATCTATTACATATGCTTATTACAACTAATTTGTAGATAAATACTCCTTTATTATTCTTGTTCTGTTTTTTTAACTTTTTTTTTTGGCTTTGTTTCTTTGCCTTCTGAACTTGGGGAGACGTAGTTCATTTAACGAATTACGACATACATAGATAGATGAAGCAACAGTACTTGTAAAAGCGAAAACACAAATTTTTGTAATGAACAATAAACCTAAATACAGCAGCAAAATTCCCTCTGCAAAAATCTGGAGAAACTGCTGGTTGTAAATGAAGTCGAACTTTCAAGAGATAATTAACCTATGTTTTAAAATTTATTAGAAAAATTATTTGCGCAGCGTATCTTAATCAGAAAACTTTGCGAATCAAACTTTCTGTACCAGCCCCTTCCCGCTTTGATGCTGACCTATTGCTAAGTCTAACATTTTCCTAAGAATAGCGAAATTACGACACATATAGCAATATTGTACACCTTATCTTAGGTCGGTCGTTACTAGGATGTGCCTACGGTCCCGCTCGCATGGACTACAGAATTATTGTTTAGATTTTCTTGTAAGAGAGTGCGCTGGCGGCCAACTTTTTCCGACTTGATTCACTGTTTTCTTCTCTGCTGTTCCTTATGTTACCTAACGTAACAAAATATATACCAAAACACCTGACTTGAGAACTTATGTATGAATTAAAAAAACACGCAAATCAGATAAGTGGTTCTCGAATGATAACCGCAATAACGGATAGACAGACAGAGAGACGTTGCGTTTTATAATATATATATATATATATATATATATATATATATATAATATATATATATATTATATATATATATACAGTTGACACTCTATATAGTGAAAGACCAAAATGTTGATCCAAATTTCACTATAGAGAGAGTTTTTCACTATATAAAGAGAAAATCCGTATATATTGCTATGTATGTAAGATATTCTAGATCTTGAAAAAATTGCACTATAAAGAGTTTTTCACTATATAGAGTTTCAGTATAAACATATATATATATATATATATATATATATATATATATATATATATATATATATATATATATATATATATATATATATATATATATATATATATAGATGACCCCACTAAAAATCGACTTGCGAGTACATCTAAGGCCCGTCTCGCCGTCACCGTATTTTTAGATTGACTAACTCGAATAGCTAAGGTCATTCCTTAAAAATTATTTTTTTTCTACCATGCATCTGCAGCGCCATTGTGGCAAAATTTTAGAATAGAATATTTTCTTGTTTTGAAATTGGCAGCGAATAACCATTTATATTTATAGCTTGCATAGGTTTTTCTATTTCCCTCCCTCTTTAATGAAGACAAAATAAGAGAAATAAATATAAAGAGAGAAATTTAGCTATTTATTTCTTCATTTATGTGTTAAAAAACTTAAAGTGGGTTGCTTATAAAAGGACAATGAAGTTTAGGAATTTGACAAGACCTTAGGCGAGCCTCTAAACAATTACTAAAGTTACAAACCAGATGCATATTTAAAATATAATATGTTAATGTAAAACCTAGTTAAGAAGTAATGAAACATATTCCTTTTAGGTTTATGGATGATAGCCGTGCCCGTGGCTCCGCTCGCGTGGACTTGATTTACTATTATCGTCACTGCTTATTACTTTTGTCACCTAACGTAATGAAATATATCCTATAACCTGGCCAGAGAACATATGTATTTTATAAAATCATGTAAATCGGATAAGTGGTTCTCGAGTGATAAGCGCACTAACGGACAAACAGAGAGACGTTGCATTTTATATATATTTTGTATTCTTTGTTACATGATATTGTTCTATATTTAACGGTTTAGGCAGCATATTGTAACTTTTTTTCCGACTTGATTCACTATTATCGTCACTACTTATTTCTTATATTACTTAACGTAATAAAATGTATCCTATAACCTGGCCAGAGAACATATGTATAAATCTAAAAAAAAAAACAGGTAAATCGGAGAAGTGGTTCTCGAGTGATAAGCGCAGTAACGGACAGACAGACAGACAGAGAGACGTTGCATTTTATATATATTATAGATTATTATTATTATTATATAACCTGGAATATATAACCTGGAAAGAGAACCTATGTATGAATAAAAAAACACGTAAATCGGATAAGTGGTTTTCGAGTGACAAGTGCACTAACGAATAGAGAGACAGAGAGACGTTGCACTTTATATATATTATATTCTTTGTTCCATGATATTGTTCCGTATTTAATAGTTTAGGCAGTGCATTGCAAGAGAACGCGCTAGCGGCAAACCTTTTTCCGACTTGCTCATTCCTTATGTTACCTAACGTAATAAAATATATTTTACAACCTGGCCAGGGAACATATGTACGAATTAAAAAAAAAACACGTAAATGGAATAAGTGGTTCTCGAATGATAACGGACAGACAGAGAGACGTTGCATTATATATATATATATATATATATATATATATATATATATATATATATATATATATATATTAGGGTGATGCAAAAAATCGATGTCGGAATTTTGTTCGTCTGGACCCCACAGAACGATTCCCCCTTCCAGATACTGAGATAGCCGAAATTTGAGCTCGATTAAACGACGTTAACTCGTGCCGCTCGTCGCTCAAATTTTGAAAAAAAAATCCAAATTTTTGGCCAAAAAGCTGACATATGGAGCCATAACTCCAGAACGGTAAATAATAGAAACACGCTTAATATCTCAAAAGAAAGCTAATGTTGTTCTTCAAAATTTATATTCTATACATAATTGTTGTTATTTTAAGTCAAACCGAGTTACAACAGCCTTTAGCCCCAAAAACGTGACCTGGTACCAGTAGGAGCCAGTTTGGGAGTATTCTAAGAATTTTACGGGTTTTTACATAATGTGTCTCGGAATTAACATTTTTTTGTTAAAAAGTATTTTGGAACTCAATTTTCAAACATAAAGAGCCTTTTGTTCAAATTTAATCTTTTATTATATGGGGATTACCTGACTAGTTTACCAAAGAAAGACCCGTTTGACAGGTAAAAAGGAGGGTGAATCTAATTTCTATTTTAGGGATGGTGATTTTACTTCAGCGTACAACCGACCTTTTATTTATTCAGTTTAGTTTCTAAAGTGCCTTTGAGCTGGTTAGATCGAACAATTATCTAGTGAAGATATTTTAACGTTTTTTTTTTTTAATTTTCCAAGTGTGTGTGTTATTGTTTTTATAACTATTATAGTATTATTTTAAAACACATTTGAAAACATTTTTATTGAAATTAAAGTTTGCAATATATTTTGTTTCATTTTCCAAGTTAACTGTTATTTACCTATTGGCCTCTGAAATGGCATCCACATCAGGTGTACAAAGCCGGACCAAGGATAAAATATTTCTTGTGGGCTATCCTATTCACCAGATCACCGGTTGTAAACTACCCTCAAATCGTCAAGTTTTGTGTGCTTTATTTTATAATTTACGGACTGTGAAATTAACTGTAAGAGAATCAGCAAAACTTACGAGAAGTGTTCATTTTTTGGGAGAAAGCTCGAATCCCGACTAAACATGAGCAAGATGCAATTACTAAGCTGGAAAAACTTCACGCCGAGTGGAGAACTCTTCAAAAAGACCGGAAGAAAACATCGAAAACGGCCAAGAACAAATTTAAACAGTTTCTTGAAAAGTTGGATAATCTCTTTGCTATTGTTCAACAAGATGCCTTGGCTCTGATGAAATCGGAAGAAGATAAGGCGTTTCTCGTGAAACAGAGGCAGAAGGGCCGCCCAGATTCCATGACTGGAGTGGATCTCAAGTTGTCTCGAGCTGACGAAATCAAGGTGCAAAAGGAACTTGCAAAAATGAACCGACAAATCCAAGAAGCAACTTTTGATATTGGTGAGTTTTTTTTTTATTATTAGTATTCTAAAAAGTAGATAAACAAATAAGTAAATAGTTTCATTTATAATTGAAAGAAAATTGTACATGAGAGCATGATTTGGCATCTTTATGATTGAGTTTATATTTTTTAAATAATACCTTTTGATAATTAGAAGTAGGTAATTTAGTACCTATGTATTATTACTATTCTGCTAAAACGACAAGTTTTTATAGTCTTTTTTTTTCTCTTTCTTTTGTTGCTTCTTAGAGACGGATGATGAAGACAAGTTCGAAGAAGGAGAAGAAGACACTGAAGAGGACAGCATCTACCAGGAACTTGAGGGCTTGGAGGAAATGGACATCCCTGAAGAAGCTGCGGAAGATCCAGGACCATCTGAGAGCAAGAGGATGAAAGTTTCATTTGCAAGGGGCGTTAAAGAGATTTTAAACATGAAATTGTCCATTTTATTAGATCGATGTAAGGTATCCGACAGAAATGCCACGAGAATTTTAATAGCTACTCTAGAAGCACTAAACCTTGACCCTCTTGAGTACAAAGTCTCGAAAACTTTATTACATGATAGAAGGCAAATGATCAGAGAACAATATAATAAAAAAATTTTTGATAAAGTAAACATTCCTGAAAAAGAGCCCGTGGTTGTCCATTGGGACGGTAAACTTTTACCGGGTGTTTTAAAAAATGAACAATGTGAGCGAATAGCTATAGCTATTTCATATGGCGAAAAGGAACAGCTGCTGGGAGTTCCTGTAACAGCAAACAGCTCTAGAGAGGAGCAAGCCGTAGCCGTATATGAATGCCTACATGAATGGGGTCTTCTCAACACCGTCAAGGCGATGTGCTTCGACACTACAGCATCCAACACGGAAGACTCAAAGGAGCATGCGTCATATTGGAGCAAATGTTAGGAAGATAATTGTTATACCTAGCTTGCCGTCACCATATGTTGGAAATTCTGTTAAGAGGCGTATTCGACACAAAAATGGGATCAACCACTGGACCTCATCCAGACATTTTCAAGAGATTCCTCACTGCGTGTCCCAAGATAGACCAAGGAAAATACGGCACAGGTATCAGTGACAATTTAATACAAAAGCAGCTAACTCCAGAAGTAATCGCAAATGTTACTGCTGAATTCGAGACCAAATTAACTGAGAGCCACCCCAGAGATGACTACAAGGAGCTATTGCAGTTGGTTCTCGTATTTGTTGGATCACTAGACGGCAATGTTGTGGGTTTTAGAACTCCAGGAGCCATTCATCACGCTAGGTGGATGGCAAAGGCTATTTACTGGTTAAAAATGTTCATTTTTCGTTGTCAATTTAAGATGTCTAAAGAAGAAGAAAGTTCTGTGCGTGCCATTTCTGTTTTCCTAGTTAAAATTTATTGTAAAGCTTGGTTCAATGCTCCAAAAGCTCATCTTGCACCAAAGCAAGATTTAGGTATTTTGCATAGTCTGTTAGACTATAAAGTCTAACAGACAACGACATTGCAGAAATAGCCCTGACCAAATTTTCGAACCATTTGTGGTATTTGAATGCAAAGTTGGTGGGATTATCGTTTTTTTGATTCCACCATTACAGACGATGAAAAGTTGTTAATGGCTAATAAATTGCTCAGTAGCACAGATGAACCATCACAGCACGCTAGGGTTGTAAATCCAAAAGTTAGGAAAGAAAACTTAAAAGGGGTAGTTGATGGAGGATTGGTAAATTTACTTACCAAAGAAACGTTTACATTCTTTGACCAATTTAATATAAAAACAGATTTCCTAAGACAACATACAAACACCTGGCCTCAAAATAATGACTTCCAAGAAGGATTGAAAATTGTCAAAACATTAAAAGTAGTTAATGATATGGCTGAGCGTGGTGTTAAATTAATAACCGACTTTAACGACCTTCTGACAAAAGATGAAGACCAAAAGCAATATGTCCTGCAAGTTGTAAGTAAATGCCGAGCATTATATCCTGACGTTTCAAAAACTACTTTAACAAAAGCTCTAGAATAGATTAGATAACTATGTAAAATTATCAACTCAAGTAGGTACTACGTCTGTATCTTTTCTGTGTCTGTTTTGTATGTATTATATACCTAATTTTTATATTTTAAAATAAAAAATGTCATTAGACTTATCAGTATTACTTGTTTTTTTATTATATTTCTACTTTAAACTCAAAAATATACCAAAAAAAAGCAAAATTTATCACTTAATAACAAAATATACGAAGTATGCTCCTAGTGGTACCAGGTCACGTTTTTGGGGCTAAAGGCTGTTGTAACTCGGTTTGACTTAAAATAACAACAATGATGTATAGAATATAAATTTTGAAGAACAACATTAGCTTTCTTTTGAGATATTAAGCGTGTTTCTATTATTTACAGTTCTGGAGTTATGGCTCCATATGTCAGCTTTTTGGCCAAAAATTTGGATTTTTTCAAACTTTGAGCGACGAGCGGCACGGGTTAACGTCGTTTAAATCGAGCTCAAATTTCGGCTATCTCAATATCTGGAAAGGGGAATCGTTTTGTGGGATCCAGACGAACAAGATTCCGACATTTTTTCCCCCTCTATGAGATCCGGTCACTCTAATATATATAATATATATATATATATATATATATATATATATATATATATATATATATATATATATAATATATATAAAATGCAACGTCTCTCTGTCTGTCTGTCTGTCCGTTAGTGCGCTTATCACTGGAGAACCACTTATCCGATTTACGTGTCTTTTTTTAAATTGATACATATTTTCTTTGGCCAGGTTATATAATAATAATAATAATAATAATAATAATGGGCAGCTATTCCCTGAGACTGAAGGCTTCTTACTTGCCATCCAGGATAAAGTCATATTAACCAGAAACTACCAAAAGCATATCATCAAAGACCCGACTATTGCAGAGGACAGATGTAGGAAATGCCACCAGCAGAAAGAAACGATCGAACACATAACGAGCGGATGTAAAATATTGGCCGGAACAGAGTACACAGCCAGGCATGATTCAGCTGCCAAAGTAGTTCACCAGGCACTGGCCACAACATACAAACTCATAGAAAACACAGATCCCTACTACAAATACACGCCAACATCCATACTTGAAAATGAAGATTACAAGCTCTACTGGGACATCGGTATCCATACAGATAAAACAGTCTCCGCCAATAGACCCGATATTACTTTTCAGTGCAAAAAAGGAAAAGTCACCTATCTAATTGACATAGCTGTCCCCAACGACACAAACATCCAAACAAAATACACAGAAAAAATTTCCAAATACACAGACCTTGCAACGGAAATAAAAAGGCTATGGAGACAAGAAAAAGTCATCATTGTTCCCCTCATTATATCAGCCACAGGCCTTACACCAATAAAATTCACACCACATTTAGTGCAATTAGGACTCAACACAGACATACACAGAAACATTCAGAAGTCAGTGATTTTGAAAACATGTAACATTGTCAGGTCATTCCTTAATACGGAATGGTAATAGCGTTTGTGCTGACTTGGTTTCGGCCCGTCAGCCAAACATGGAACCACATTGATCAAATGTGAGAAAGTAGAACTTTTTGTAATAATAATAACAACCATATAATATAATAACATAATAATAAGACCACGTAAACAAAAAACAATCATACACCTGGTTACAGAATGGGCAGCTATTCCCTGAAACAGAAGGCTTCTTACTTGCCATCCAGGATAAAGTCATATTAACCAGAAACTACCAAAAGCATATCATCAAAGACCCGACTATTGCAGAGGACAGATGTAGGAAATGCCACCAGCAGAAAGAAACGATCGAACACATAACGAGCGGATGTAAAATAATGGCCGGAACAGAGTACACAGCCAGGCATGATTCAGCTGCCAAAGTAGTTCACCAAGCACTAGCCACAACATACAAACTCATAGAAAACACAGATCCCTACTACAAATACACGCCAACATCCATACGGAAGGAAAAGTCACCTATCTAATTGACATAGCTGTCCCCAAAGACACAAAAATCCAAACGAAATACACAGAAAAAATTTCCAAATACACAGACCTTGCAACGGACAAGAAAAAGTCATCATTGTCCCCCTCATTATATCAGCCACAGGCCTTACACCAATAACATTCACACTACATTTAGTACAATTAGGACTCAACGCAAACATACACAAAAACATTCAGAAGTCAGTGATTTTGAAAACATGTAACATTGACAGGTCATTCCTTAATACGGAATGGTAATAGCGTTTGTGCTGACTTGGTTTTGGCCCGTCAGTCAAATATGGAACCACATTGATCAAATGTGAGAAAGAAGAACTTTTTGTAATAATAATAATAATCTATATTTATAATATATATAAAATGCCACATCTCTCTGTCTGTCTGTCTGTCCGTTAGTGCACTTATCCCTCGAGAACCACTTATCCGTTTTACGTAATTTTTTAAATTCATAAATATGTTCTCTGACCAGGTTATAGATATATATTTTAATACATCTATAATATATATAAAATGCAACGTATCTCTGTCTGTCTGTCTGTCTGTCCGTTAGTGCGCTTATGACTGGAGAACCACTTATCCGATTTACGTACTTTTTTTTTAAAAACATACATATGTTCTCTGTCCAGGTTATAGGTTATATTTTATTACGTTAGGGGACATAAGGAATAAGCAGTGAGGATAATAGTGAATCGAGTCGGAGAAAAGTTTGCCGCTAGCGAGTTCTCTTGCAATACACTGCCCAAGGCATTAAATATGGAACAATATCATGTAGCAAAGAATATAATATATATAAAATGCAACGTCTCTCTGTCTGTCTGTCCGTTAGTGCGCTTATCACTCGAGAACCACTTATCCGATTTACGTGTTTTTTTTTTAATTCATACATTTGTTTTCTGGCCAGGTTATCTATAATCTTCTATCTATAATATATATAAAATGCAATGTCTCTCTGGCTGTCTGTCTGCCTGTCTCTCTGCCTGTCTGTCTGTCTGTCCGTTAGTGAGCTTATCACTGGAGAACCACTTATCCGATTTACGTGCTTTTTTTTTTAAAAATATACATATTTTCTCTGGCCAGGTTATAGGATATATTTTTATTGCGTTAGGTAATATAAAGAATAAGCAGTGACGATAATAGTGAATCAAGTCGGAAATAAACCGTCAAGTGCAAGTTGAACTTGCACAATTAGTGTTCCGTACGTTGATTGTTTTTAAAATAAAAATTTTTGTTAGGGTGGTATAAAATGATCAGTGACTTCACAAAACACACACCCCAAATGAGTTTTCAACAAAGTTTGTTTCCAATCTTTACTGAAAACTGGTCATCTTGAAATTTTGTTTTTTTTTTATATACCAAATAAATTATTAAAGGTAATGCACTCGTGATAATTTTCATTCAATCTATACCCCGTGGAGAATATTCCAGAATTTTTTTCAAAATTTTTTGATCAGTACTTTTCGAGATAAGGTAGGGGACAGCGATTTTTTTAAAAGTAATACGAAGAAAAGTGTGCGCAAGTATTACATTATATATATATATATATATATATATATATATATATTTTACTCGTGTTTTCACAAGCTTTCATTTGACACCACACTCGATGACCTAGTAAAAAAAATTTTTTTTTCACTTCCGATTTCACCCCTCAAAACGAACCCCTTAAGTCAAAATTTATGTTACGGTGGTATAAAATGATCAGTGACTTCACAAAACACACCCCAAATGAGTTTTCAACAAAGTTTGTTTCCAATTTTTACTAAAATCTGATGACCTTGAAATTTTTTGTTTTTTTTATATACCATATAAATTATTAAAGGTAATGCACTCGTGATAATTTTCGTTCAATCTACACCCGTGGAGAATATTCCAGAATTTTCTCGAAATTTTTTGATAAGTAGTTTTCGAGATAAGGCCCGGGACAGCGATTTTTCTCGAATTTTTAAAAATAATACAAAGAAAAGGGCGCGCAAGTATAATATTATATATATATTTTTTACTCGTGTTTTCACAAGCTTTCATTTGACACCACACTCGATGTCCTAGTAAAAAATTTTTTTTTTTCACTTTCGACTTCACCCCCCTAAAACTAACCCCTTAAGTCAAAATTTAATTCTCAAAACTACATGGCTCTGATGAGGCCATCAATTCCTATATTATTACCAAATTTCACCTTTCTACGTCAAATAGTTTCGGAGAAAATCGGGTGTGACAGACAGACAGACAGACAGACAGACAGACAGACAGACAGACAGACAGACAGACAGACAGACAGACAGACAGACAGACACCGAAGTGATCTTATAAGTGTTCCGTACGGAACACTAAAAAGGTTACCGTTAGCGCGTTGCAATACACTGCCTGAACCTTTAAATATCAAACAATATCATGTTGCAAAGAATATAATATATAAAAAATGCAACGTCTCTCTGTCTGTCTGTCTGTCCGTTAGTGAGCTGATCTCTCGAGAACCGCTTATCCGATTTACGTGTCTTTATAAATTTATACATACGTTCTATATAATTCGATATAAGCCTAGATAATGGGAGATAAGGTGAGATAATGGGAGATAAATATAAATAATGGGAGATAAGGAGAAATAATGGGAGATAAGCAGAGATAAGATAATGGGAGTTATGGTGAGATAATGGGAGATAAGTATAAATAATGGGAGATAAGGAGAAATATTGCGAGATAAGTCGAGATAAACTTAGATAATGGGAGATAAGGTGAGATAATGGGAGATAAGGAGAGATAATGGAAGATAAGGACAAATAATGGGAGATGAGCAGAGATAAGTCTAGATAATGGAAATTATGTAGAGATAATGGGAGATAAGCGGAAATAATGGCAGATATTTTATTACGTTAGGTAACATAAGGAATAAGCAGTGACAATAGTAGTGAATCAAGTCCACGCGAGCGGAGCCGCGGGCACGGCTAGTATATATATATATATATATATATATATATATATATATATATATATATATATATATATATATATTATATTCTTTGCTAAATGATATTGTTCCATATTTAATGGCAGGTATTGCAAGAGAACGCGCTAGCGGCAAACTTTTTTTCAACTTGATTCACTATTATCGTCACTGCTTATTCCTTATGTTATCTAACGTAATAAAATATATCCCATAACCTGGCCAGAGAACATACCTATGTTTAAAAAAAGCACGTAAATTGAATAAGTGGTTCTCGAGTGATAAACGCATTAACGGACAGACAAACAGACAGAGAAACGTTACATTTTATATATATTACAGATATCTAAAATCCTTTATTTTTTGGCAAAGAAGATAGTATTGAGAAACCTATTAAGAGTAGACGTTGATGAATTTTAAATTCCGGGATGAAATTAACAATATTTCGACTAATAAAATGGGACGTGCGCAAGAGGTAAAAAATCTCGAAGTTTCATCCAGCATAGATGACATATTAGTCCCTCCACGTCAACCGGTATATTGCTTCTATATTTTAGTACATTAGACAGTCGAAGACTGTTTTTCACCGTAAAATTTTAAGAAATTTTAAGCGTGGCATTTTAAACATTATATTTTATAGGAATATTTTCTTTCTAACCTTCGTTTACTGTAAAAGTACTTTGGTATAATAATAAATATAATAATAAAAATTAAAATTTAGTCTTGCTTGCGAAAAATGTTTAAACGTAAATTTTTGACTGACTATTTGATTTAAATAGAAATGCCATATGAGTGTTTAGAATTAGTAGTATCACTCATTTCACAAAAGCTTCATATCATGTTTATTCTTGTGTTACGAATTTAAGAAATAAACTTATAGACGATTTTGAGAATTTTTACCTCAATACTCTACATTTTTTAGTGAAATTTTTAGGTTTAGGGTAATAGTATACGTATTGATAAATTTCTAGTCTAACGTAGGAAAAACAAGCAAACCTTAAAAGAATAGAAATTATTTGTTCAACCACAGAATATATAGCAAGACAAACATGCGGCAACAAAAACTCGTCGCAAAACGAAACCGACTGCCTTTACAAATGTTACTATCATAAAACTTTTTAATGAAATATAATACAACAATATCAGTTGAACTCATTTTATGCTGTTTAGAGAGTGCTGAAAAAATATGTAACATAAATAATTATCAACAAGGTTTTATAACATCTTTTTTAAATTAGACCAAATGGTCAGGGTTTATGGATTTGTAAGTGAAAATTAGTCAACATAAACTTCGTTTTTTATAAAGTTCTATAACTTCCTAGACGCCAACAACACGAAATATATAATTTTTATAAAGCTTTGGAATATTAAACTTGTATTTTAAATTTAATAGTTAGCAAAATCACAGCACTTGTACAGATATTTAGAATGTTTTACGAGAAGGTTAATCAATCTACCTAGCTACAAAAATGACATCATAAAGAAATGCTTGGCGGTCAACTTACTGTTTCTCTCTGTCAACTTACTGCTCTAAGTTCTTTAATGCAATTTTATACAAATTGGTTGTGAGCTTGTGCTAGGATTTGTTTCTTCCGAAAAATAAGTGACAATAATAAAGAGTATATATATATATATATATATATATTTATATATATATATATATATATATATATATATATATACATATATATATATATATATATATATATATATATATATATATATATATATGTATATATATATATATATATATATATATATATATATATATATATATATATAAATATATATATATATATATATATATATATATATATATATATATATATATATATATATATATATATATACAGTTTAATAATATACTTATTATTAAACTGAAACAATATACAAAATCTTAAGGTTTTAGAAGGGGCTTGATTTAGAATTATGAACTAGAAATGCTTAATAGGATAAAAGTACATTTTTTGACTCATCCATACATAGGGTGTTGTTTACAAAACTATGGGTGTTTTTTTTAATTATCTACCAAGCAATGAAAAACTCGGTTCAAAAAATTATTTTTCTACATTACTACATTAATATACATAGTTCAGCGTTTCAGTTGTTTCGTTCCATCTAAGAAAAGATCTATTTTTTATCCATGAAAAACGACGCTACGGTGACTTTCAACTTGCCATCTGAGGAAAATTTCTGGACCAAGGAGTTTTTCTTTTGACGTTTGAACAACAAGAAGAATTAGATGTTGTAACTTAGCGAGTCCCCAGCTTTTGGTAATGGCTTGAACTGTGTGAAACTTGTGGATCCTGTAGTTATCGTGTAACAGCAGTTTTGGTTGGCCAAGAATTCGAACGTTTTTTCTAATGGTCCGCTTCAGGTTTTCAATCGTCCTTTCGTAAACAATTATGGACTTCTCTTCCATAGATTCCCTCGCATCTCAAAAAAGGTAGAGAGACCTTATGAACCGGTTTCCACTCCACCTGATTCATGGAAGGGTCGGAATAGAACACTCAAATCGCGTCGCATGTAACAATTCCCGAAAAATAACACTCATATTTCCCTGAAGTGGCCAAATAGCATTAAGAAATATCTTTCCACGTCAATTCCAGTATTGGTATTCGTATTTTGAAAATCAATCGTGCAGGAACTTTTTTCATCTCACGATCATCATGCACAATCCTGGAAACTATAGTTTCGAATATTTTAGCTCGTTAAGGTAGCACTAAGATTTTTATTCGTTGATTTAACTCAAGAAGCTTGAGGGTTTGCTCAATTCTTGCCTCAACTGGTCTTCCGATTTTGGGGTCATCCTCAATTGAGTTTCTGTCCCATCAAAACTGTTTAAACCAAAATTAAATTTTACTTGAAAATAAGTAGGGTCGTCATTGATTATTCTTAATATATACCTTTTTGTTTATTTTACTCTTTAGTGAGGAATTTTATCAATGCGCGATACTCTTTATTATTGTCACTTATTTTTCGGAAGAAACAAATCCTAGCACAAGCTCACAACCAATTTGTATAAAATTGCATTAAAGAACTTAGAGCAGTAAGTTGACAGAGAGAAACAGTAAGTTGACCGCCAAGCATTTCTTTATGATGTCATTTTTGTAGCTAGGTAGATTGATTAACCTTCTCGTAAAACATTCTAAATATCTGTACAAGTGCTGTGATTTTGCTAACTATTAAATTTAAAATACAAGTTTAATATTCCAAAGCTTTATAAAAATTATATATTTCGTGTTGTTGGCGTCTAGGAAGTTATAGAACTTTATAAAAAACGAAGTTTATGTTGACTAATTTTCACTTACAAATCCATAAACCCTGACCATTTGGTCTAATTTAAAAAAGATGTTATAAAACCTTGTTGATAATTATTTATGTTACATATTTTTTCAGCACTCTCTAAACAGCATAAAATGAGTTCAACTGATATTGTTGTATTATATTTCATTAAAAAGTTTTATGATAGTAACATTTGTAAAGGCAGTCGGTTTCGTTTTGCGACGAGTTTTTGTTGCCGCATGTTTGTCTTGCTATATATTCTGTGGTTGAACAAATAATTTCTATTCTTTTAAGGTTTGCTTGTTTTTTCCTACGTTAGACTAGAAATTTATCAATACGTATACTATTACCCTAAACCTAAAAATTTCACTAAAAAATGTAGAGTATTGAGGTAAAAATTCTCAAAATCGTCTATAAGTTTATTTCTTAAATTCGTAACACAAGAATAAACATGATATGAAGCTTTTGTGAAATGAGTGATACTACTAATTCTAAACACTCATATGGCATTTCTATTTAAATCAAATAGTCAGTCAAAAATTTACGTTTAAACATTTTTCGCAAGCAAGACTAAATTTTAATTTTTATTATTATATTTATTATTATACCAAAGTACTTTTACAGTAAACGAAGGTTAGAAAGAAAATATTCCTATAAAATATAATGTTTAAAATGCCACGCTTAAAATTTCTTAAAATTTTACGGTGAAAAACAGTCTTCGACTGTCTAATGTACTAAAATATAGAAGCAATATACCGGTTGACGTGGAGGGACTAATATGTCATCTATGCTGGATGAAACTTCGAGATTTTTTACCTCTTGCGCACGTCCCATTTTATTAGTCGAAATATTGTTAATTTCATCCCGGAATTTAAAATTCATCAACGTCTACTCTTAATAGGTTTCTCAATACTATCTTCTTTGCCAAAAAATAAAGGATTTTAGATATCTGTAATATATATAAAATGTAACGTTTCTCTGTCTGTTTGTCTGTCCGTTAATGCGTTTATCACTCGAGAACCACTTATTCAATTTACGTGCTTTTTTTAAACATAGGTATGTTCTCTGGCCAGGTTATGGGATATATTTTATTACGTTAGATAACATAAGGAATAAGCAGTGACGATAATAGTGAATCAAGTTGAAAAAAAGTTTGCCGCTAGCGCGTTCTCTTGCAATACCTGCCATTAAATATGGAACAATATCATTTAGCAAAGAATATAATATATATATATATATATATTATATATATATATATATATATATATATATATATATATATATACTAGCCGTGCCCGCGGCTCCGCTCGCGTGGACTTGATTCACTACTATTGTCACTGCTTATTCCTTATGTTACCTAACCTAACCTATATATTTATATATATATATATATATATATATATATATATATACATATATATATATATATATATATATATATATATATATATATATATATATATATATATATATATATATATATATATATATATATATATATATATATATATATATATATATATATATATATATATATATATATATATATATATATATATATATATATATATATATATATATATATATATATATATAAATACATATATATATATATATATATATATATATATATATATATATATATATATATATATATATTCTTTATTATTAATTTATGTCGTATTTCAATGAATAAAAGATTTTTAAGAAATTGCCTAATTAGCCCTCTTACTCATATATTTATATGAAAAACACATTTCCAATTGTGATTACAGGGGTTAAAATAAATTTTATTTAAAAAAAAATGCTATGCCTAGAAAATACTTTGAGAATAAAGAGGAAAGTGATCAGATGTTGTCATGCAATATACCTACAAGAAAATATAAAAAAATAACAATAGTAGATGTTACTTTGACTAAACGTCAGAAAATTTACTTTGTGGACCATAATAGTTCAGATGATACTGAATTTGTAAAATCGGTTATTGACCTACCCGAAAATAATAATATACTCAGAAAATCAAAGATGAAAATTAGAATTAAATATCAAACGAAAAAAATTAAGAGTTATGAAAAAATCGGGTTAAAAGTTGCTAAACAAGAATTTTTACCTTTTTTAGCATTCTTGCAAATGGCTAAACCCCTGGTTTTAATACACCTGCCTGAAAATAAGAAAGGTCGAGCCTGGAGGAAAAAGAATTTGCCGTTGCATTTTTACAAATCCGGAACTGTTTATAATCTCTTAAGAAAAAAGGGCATAATCTGTGCTCTCAACAATTCGATCTTGGATGGAGAAAAACATAGATGGCATAGATGAGGATATTCTAAATGATTTAAAACTTTAATATTTAACGTTAAAAGAAAATGAAAGAAAATGCACTAAAAATTATTTATTGAGGGTATATATTCATCTTGGAAAATGCCAATTTCTTATTTTATCTCTAAAAATTTTGTTTAAAAATGTAGTTTAAGGAACCTTATTTTCTACAATTTCAAAACTCTTATAGAAATAGATTTTATACCAAAAAAATTGGTGTGTGAGCAGGGAACTAATAATAGAGGGGCACAAACTTATTAGGTATAACTATTGATCATCTGTATTTTTTAATTAATCATCACAAGATATTTGCAATTTTTGATGTTCCTCAGGGTACATTTAAATTTTTTAATAAAATATTTTCGTTTAGGGGGTAATGCCATTCTAGAGCTAAGAAAAAAGCATGTTTTGATACTTTTTTTTGAAATATAGTGAACGCAATCCAAAATGTACTCAAATGCTTTTATTATACACACCTTAATACACAATACAAAATTTTAAGCAATTTTTTTTTACAAAATGGCGACACCAGTACTCAGTTAAGGAAGACACATCTTATAAATAGTACTTTGCGGCCGGAATTTTTTACTTGGATCAAAGTGCAAAGTTTTTTGAGTTCTACATAAGATTTTCTCGAGAAGGGGGAAGGACATGGAAAAATTAAAAAATATTGATTTGTTTATGAATGTGGTATGTTTGAAGAAAGTGTTTTATTTTTCGGTAAAAAATCATGTAAAAAATCGTTTATAAAAAAAAGTTCAAAACAAATTGTACAATCCGTACGTACTTCCCTAGATAATGTAATCTTGGAGGTACAGTTAAAATTTCAAATAAATCGGTGATAATTTGAAGAAGTTGTTGTTTCCGACCAGTTTTGAGAAAAACGTGTTTTAAAGTTACATAAATTTTCTAGATACCTCTAATCTGCGATGCCTAATCCATATAATTGGCCCTCTAAGTTGATGTTTTGTTGATAGATTCTAGATGAACCTAAATTCTGTAGCTAAATAGATTTCTTCAATATTCAGAAACGTCATTCAAGCAGCACGAAGCATAAAAACTCTCGGAGAGTTTGGAATGCGCAATTACGCGTACTTGATAAAATACAAACTTCTTACCCTCATGAAATCCTTTGTACCTTATTTCTAAGTCCCTAAAGCATCATTTAAGCAAAAAAAAATGTTGATTTTTTTCAAATTTCTAGAGTGGCATTACTCCTTAATATAATTACAAAAACTTTTCGATATTGACAAAGATTCAAAGACTGCTAAGGCACTGCCAAAAATAACATAATAATTTAAACAATTTAAAAAAATAACTGATCAAGTGCAAGTTGAACTTGCGCAGTTAGTGTTCCGTACCGTGATTGCTTTTAAAATAAAATAAAATCCTTACCTAGATTAAGTTAATTAGGCCTTGGCGTCTTAAGATACAATATGTATTTTTACTTTCTTAGTCCATATTGTATAATAGTTATAGCATCTTAGCTACCTAATAGCCAATAAATCAATCTAGCTCAATTTAGAATCTAGTAATAAAAGCGTAAAACAAATATTTACTAAATATTTATTTTTAAACAAATAAAATAAAATTATTTAGTCTACCCGCGGTAATGTACGGAAAATAATTCACCTTCACCGTTTCCTAGGAAACATAGTTTTCAGTATTGTTTTCTAATCATAAAAATTATCAACCGTAATGCACTCTTGATAATTTTCGCTCAATGAAGACTATTCCAGAATTTTTTCAAAATTTTTTGATCGGTTCGAGATAAGGTGGGTGGATAGGGGTGTTTTTTGCCATTTTTTAAATTTTTAATATTTTAATTTACTTAAAATAAAGAAAAGTGTGCACAAGTATTACATCATTATATTTATTTTCATCAGCTTTCATTTGACACCCTACTCGATGACCTGGTAATTTTTTTTCATTTCCGATTTCACCCCCCAAAACCAACACATTAAGTCAAAATTTAACTTTCAAAATTACACGGTTTTGATTAGACCATCAATTCCTATATGTTTGCAATGATGTAGAAACTCTTTCAGAAGAAAAAAATAAATCAAATGCAAAAAGTAACAAGTTCGAATAGAGTTTTACTAGAAGATTGCGCTGTAAATTATTACACTGAATATTTAATAAAAACAGTATGTAACAAGTTTAACTGTGAGGACTCTTTTATTCGTTTTCGGAACTCAAATGAAGCATTGACTGATCTGAAGGAGCTACTTTAAATAAAAATTTTGGTGGTAATTTAGGTTACTGCTTAAAAGTTCCTGATGAAGAAACGGGGTTAATGGTTAGAAAATAAATGGTACTTTTTAATGGGTTTAATGAAAAAATTCAGACATGTAGAATTTGTCGCGACAAAAATGAGAAACAAAATAGTGTCAAATTTTGTAACTGGTCTCGCTGAAGTCCTAAAAACTTTAAACAAAAATTTTAAAACTTACAAAATTTGTAATTTTAAAGAGGCGACAACGGTCGCAATCCTTTTATTATTATCATTATTATTTTTTAAAAAAATTTGGACGGTTTTGTAATAATTTCTTTTATTTTTTGTATATATGTTTGTTATATCCTTTACCTAACAGCACAGTCATTTTCTTCAAACTTGAACGGCTGAAATTCTAGGAACTGTATAAAAATGAACTAAAAAGACTTTTTATATGACGGTAGTCATAATTCAGAAATTATTTTATTTAGGTATCAAGTAGTAATCAGAATATGCTGACAAAAATAAAATTTGTTTTTACCAAAACTTTTTAATTGTTAAGATTTTTAATAACTTTAATGTCTTTCCGTATTTATTACCGTTTAAAACAAATAATCGGAAGCCCTATTACATAACGCTCATCAGAGCATAGAGCATTATTATTATTAATATTTTATAGATATTTAGTAGGTACTTACGATTTTAAATGTTTTAGCGAAAGGAACAAGAAATTATTTAGTGCTGACAGTATATAGAGGATTTCTATTAATATTTTATAAGGTCTGGCTTAGTTTCTATTTTTGTTAATATGTATATTAATATAACGAAAATAATTATTATATAACAATATTGTTTTATTTAATGGCAATCTAGGTATTTGTTTGGTATCTACTGGCATACTATACAACTATTACTTTTGGTGTATTATAGATAAATATACAGAATTTTTTACACAGTTTTTCAAAAATTGTATAATATTTAGTAGTTGAAATTATAAAAAATTAATATTTTTATAAGACTTTTCGGAGAAGAGCTATTTTAGAATTGACATTTTGCGGAACGAATAAGAACGATTTAGGACACGACAAAGTCATGAAATTTTACCAGTAGATTACTGTTTTTTTTCGGACATAACAAGTATCATCAAAATTTTTTCGTGCATAGCCACTGATTCTCCATACAAAAAAATAGTATAGGAAGTGGATGACTGAATTCGTCATACAAAAGTTACACTTTTTTTTTTTGCACATGAAATTCATTTTATGTACAATTGTCACATCCCAAAAAGCCTGTATTGCACAAATAACTAAAATAAGGTTATCGAGACATTCACATGCTATGATGCAATAAATTTATGTTTTTATTAGCCTTTTAAACATGTAATTTATAAAAAACAAGCTGCGATATTTCCCAATATACATATTGTGTGTAGTATAGTTCTCTTTTCTACCAAACAAAATTAATTGAATTAAGGAGGTATTTTTAACTAACACTATTCTGTTTAAGGTTATTTCGGTTGTTCAGTAAAAACTTCAAGATGACAAATTTTAAGTTGTGTCATGTTGAAAATTACTTTTCTATTCTTACCAATTTCTTTAGATTTTTTTTTTGAAATTCTGAAGTTTCAGGCTCAATTAAAATATATATATATATATATATATATATATATATATATATATATATATATATATATATATATATACATATATGTATATATATATATATATATATATATATATATATATATATATATATATATATATATATATATATATATATTTTATAGGTCGTTCACAATGTAGACACTAAATTATATTAACATTCGGTAAATATCAACTGATATTGTTGCTACCCTGTATGATACTTTGCCTTAGATAAGTTTATTTAAAATGTATAATAGGGAGTAAATGACAACATATTTTCTTTGTTGTGATAATTTATGTTTGTAGTTACTTTCTTCGTGGCTACTTTATTTATTAAAACAAATTATTAAAACAAATCTCTATGCATTAACTAGAAAGACAAGTACAAGATTTTTTTGGTCTATAAGCCTCTAATCTTTTGTTTTTTATGAGATTCTCACTATCCTTAAAAGTTCCTATCTATTATCACTACGCTACAGTTGTTATCACTGGATCCAATACTTTAGTTAAACATCCGACGCGTGTTTCGCAAATTACGTCAGCATCATCAGAGGCTAAGAATGGTTAGCGAAATGCTTGTCAAGTGCAAAAATAAAGTGTTTGGCATAGTAGTCATAACCGTTGCATAGTATTATTGTGTCAAAGATTTTAAACTCTCAAAGTAGTATCTATTATGGGCCAAAATAAATCGTTGGTATACTGTAAGAAATAAAGAAATCAAGTTTCGATGACCTTTCGTGTTAATAATCAAGAGTTTTTTATGAAATATTTTTATCTTTGTAACAAAAACAAATGACCAAAATATTTTGAGTTTCTTCCATAATAGTTGGATATACTGTACCCATGAAGGTACAAAAATGTAGTAAGAATTTACAATTATTATTGCACTAGGTGTAAATAAAAAGTAATAAACGATTTTGAACTAATTTAAAGGTTAATGAACTTTCATGTTCACTCATGAAATATTTTTTCTATACATGTTACTAACATTTTTTATAGAATTTTACCTCAAAAGAAATTTCCCTATTTTTCCTGATTGTAAGAGAGATAGTGAAATACTGTGAAGCTTTTCAATTCTCATAACAACACTTCTTTTAAGCCTTACTTTGTCATTTTTTTAGCATACCAAGAAAATAATTTGTTCCGCTACGGTCTCAGCTAAAAGAACCCTTAAGCAAATATATTTGTTTAAATGTTACCTTTAAATGTGAAAATTCTAGTTTATTAAGCAAAAATTCTCAATACGAGCATGATATTTTAGAAGTATTCAGGAAATCCATTACGCAAGCGAAATATCATTACGTCTTTATACCTTGGTAAATATAAATATACTCATAAAAAATATTTTTTTAGTGTTAGTTTTGAGGTATTTCCGATCATTTATGTGCATTAACAAAGCAAACTTTCTTTGTAAAAGAAAAATGAGTATTTGAATACTTCACCGATAAGTTTGAATTTAGAATTTTGGCTTTCAAAACAAGCTCTGTGACTCTTAAATCACAATTATCTTCATACTCATTCTTGTATTCAACCTTTTTTCATTTTATTCTTTCATTTCCAAAAACATACATATACTTTTCCCAAAAAAAATTTCTGTATTTTTTTATCCCTCACCACCATGCCCCAATATATTTTTTTATTACTAATAAAACTAAAATATATCATTGCAAAATAGTGTAATATTATATTTTCTCAAAATCTTTGAATACTCTGACTTTTTACTTTATATCTCAATTTAACTAATCTTAAGACACCTTAATTGACTTTATAACTTCAAAGGTATGCCAATAAATATTCATTATAAAATAGTCATCTGTCACCCGGTTTCCGTTAAAAAATGTTGATAAATTATCAGTCTTGTTTAAATGTGACCATAAAACACATAGAAAGGTGCAGGGTCTCAAAGTTCCTCTATAATTTTGATTGAGATTGACTGTTAAATAACAACTACAAAAACATTGAAAGTAAGATAATATTTATATACATTATGCATCATCTCTAATTTAAATATAATATTATTTAAATTATGATATAAAATAAATATAAATAAAACAGTAAGAATAAAAATTGCATAAATTTTCTTAAAATGTTTTTAATATGTAATTCTGTAGCAAATTATAAGCCTGCTCTAGTATATCCGGTTACTGCCAAAAATGTACTTTGAAATAGTTACAAGCGGAAAGAAAGCAATCGATGAATTTTAATAAAATATGGAACGGCCATCGCGCTCTAGTATTCTTCTTCGTCTTGAAGTGCCATATCTGATACGGACGTAGGCGACCCTCTTTCCTTTACCTGTGGTTGGTGCGTTTTTAAGTGTTCCACAGACAGAGAAGACTTACATTTTGCTGCCGGTTCCGAACGACTCTAGTATTATTTTATATTATTTTACTGGGTGAATCGGGCCTATTCGGTATCGTGCGAAAGAATTATCTTTCTGTAGCGTTAGATATATATTCTGTGGTTCAAAGTAATCTTCTTTCAACTTTATACGTTGAGTATAACGGTTATAAAGTAACTCTGAACCCTTTAAAAAACTCTTTGACTTCATCTTCAACAACAATTATTCCTTCTTCATCTGAATAAAATTTGTCACATTTCAGATGTTTTTTCAATTTCGGGAATAGTTAATAGTTGAAGGGAGCTAATTCGGAAGAATATTAGCGATCAATCAGTTCAAAGCCTAATTTCTTGATTGTTTGCCAAACTTTCAGCAATTCGTAATCGGACGCATTATCTTTTAAAATTGCACCCCTTTAGATGTTTTACCTCGGTGTTTGTCCACAATTTCTTTGCGATGTTTAATGAATAATAAAGAATAATTATTCCAGTCACTATTTTGCCGTGTTCCAAGTAATCTGTAAGAAGCATCCCATCCTTACTTAAAAAAATGGTAGCAAGAAACTTTCCTGCTAATTTCTGTAAGCGGAACTTCTCGGGGCGAGGTGATCCAGTATGTTTCCACTCCTTTGTTCGTTTATCCCATAGTGATGGGCCCACGTTTCATCCATAATTATCATTCGAATCAGAAAATTAGATTTAAAACGGGAACGGGTGCAACTCACCTTGGATGTTGCGCGTCGTTTTTGATCGACATTCATACATTTAGGGACCCATTTAGCTGATAATTTTTTGATACCCAAATCAGAATGGACAACGTGGAACATACCCTCGTGTGAAGTGATTAGAGTCTCTGTTATACGTTTCTACTTAACTCGTCGTTCTTCCAGTCATTTCAATCCGATCCACAACATTCTCTCGGGAAAATGATTGAGATAAAATTTTTCTAAGAGGCTCAAAATTTTCGTTGAAATCTCTATTTTTTGATGCCGTATGATACTTTGCATGAATGAAAATGGCGGCCGGATTAGAAATGTTACAGTAAACGTGTTTTTGGCGACTATTTTCTCTTATCTTACGTATTTTTCAATGGTTTTCTATGTTTTTGGGGGTCGCTGATAATGATAGTGATGATAAAAGAGATCAGGAGTTGCATAGTTGAGAGAAATTGGTCAATTTCAAAAATAGCCAAAATTGACCTATTTCTTTCAACTATGCAACTCCTGGTATCTTTTATCATCACTATCGTCATCAGCGACCTCAAAAATATAGAGAATCAGGTAAAAATACGTAAAATAAGACAAAATAATCGAAATAATTGCCAAAAAAAAACGTTTATTTTACTGCAACATTTTCAATCCGGCGGTCATTTTGATTTAAGCAGAGTATTATACATCAAAAAAAATAGACGTTTCCACAAAAATTTTTAGCCCCTTAGAAAATATTTTACATAAAACATTTTAAACTAAAAAATTAACGAAACGGTGGTTTGAAATGATAAAAGAAATCACTAGCATTTGAGCATACAGATTTGTCCCCTAGAAACGATTTCATCATCTATAAAAAAGTGTTGTTATTTCTGTAACTTGCAGCAAATAGCAGTTTTTAGCTAAATTGTTTAAGTGAACCGTGAATGTTGTTTAAGTGTAAGGTGCTATTATGAATTAGAAAAAATACTCCTCATAAAAAAAAATTAGAAAAAATAGGTTTGCTAGTTATACGTTGGGCCGATGGTTTTTTGATTTTTAAAAAACACTTTTGTTCTTTAGAAACTTTATTTGAAGTGTATAACAATTTTGGGCTTGAAATGGATTACAGAAAAAGATTCGACTTAACAAATAGACAAACAATAGTAGTTTAACTTATTACGTGCAGAGGCTTTTATAATCTTTCTTATCTCTAGTATGACTAATAGCCACCTAAGAAATATAGAGTATGTAACTCCTCCACCCTTAGAAGGGCATATAAACCTTAAGAGTTTCTATGACCTAAATAACTATTTCATTTGAACTATTTTCATTTAAAATGTCTTTTCTTTTTAAATATATAGGTCGTAGATACTTTAACATTAGAATCAATATTACAATACTTATTATTATATATAGTAAAACTGTCCAAATACTTGTTTTATTGTAGTATATAGGATCAATTAATAGTTTCGAATTTTCGGATTTTTGTATATTAATTTGTTCTTGAAGTTCGTTTATTTTATTGAAGTTTATCTTATTTAAGTTGAACGGTTTTATTTCTTAATACACTAGTGTACTTAAATTAAGTTCAATCATTGGTAGTGGGATATTTTGAAATTAGCGTTTTACACTTTTATAAGTTTTTAAGTTAATATCGTTTAGTTTTAAACTACAAGGAAACTGTAATTCTAGTAAGTAGGTACCTTTTAACAAAATATTATTTTGGAAGTTTCCGCATTTTTCTACTCCTATAAGTTTATTAGTTGTTATTAAAATCCATTTATTTTCGTCAATATTTTGTATTTGTATGTCATCGATTTTTATTAATATTGGGTTACAGTTCGAGGTGTTATATTTTAAGAGTTACACTTCGCATGGTGTGCTTATAATAAGTATATGTATTATATATAAGCATATGTATTCGCTATCGGTAACGCTTTTACATGGTTGATTAGTGTATCTAAATCTATTATCATTCATCAATAGATATTCAAAATTAGGAAAAATTACTTTATAAAAATCCTTATTTCGTGTTGGTAAAGGAAATAATTGAAATATATTATAGTTTTCTTTTTCTACAAGAGGTACTTCAATAACAAATATGAATTCGTTATGTTTCACATAACTTTTTATTTCTAATGTTTCTTCTATTTTAAGAATATATTCGGGGGTTGGTTCAAATGGCAACTTTTCCATAGTCAATTGACGTTGTAATCATTTTAATTCTTTAAGAAATTCTTTATTATTTACTATAGCATTATGGAAAGTATTTAGTTTGGCGAAAGTAATTGCCACTTGTAATTTTTCAAAGGTATCGTAAATATTTTGACAAAAATTCGTTATTTGGGTAAGGATCATTTGAATGTGAAAGAATTCGACAAGATTGGTTTAACGAATTTGAACATTATTGATTATTGTAATTATGTCACTAACTGGTTTTTCTAGAATTATTTGAATGTGTGAGATATTTTTTGTGATCTCTTGAAAATTATTGATTGATTTACTTAATAATGTCATTTGCTTATCCAATGCAATTTTGATATTTTGTTGGTTTTGTTTTATGATATGGATATTTTTATCGATTTTTTCGGCGTCTTCTTGATCTAAGTTACCTGTTATACTTTTAATTATACTTCCTAGAGTATTTATTAGTGCACGTTTTTCGCGATTTTTAGAGGGTAAAATTTGGTCAAGCTGTTCAGTTATTTTTTGTTTTATATTGTCAGTAATAGAATAGGTATTATAAAATTCATTTTTATAGTCAGTTAAATTAATCATATGTCTTTTGAGTAAGTCGTATTTCTTATTGATACAATAAAATTCATCTATTAGATTGGTTTTTATTTCTGGAAGAAAGTTGTTTATATACTTTTTGATTTATTTGAAAGTTAGGAGTTTCATCACCTTTAGGGTTTCTTTTGGTTAAGACTCTTTCTTTTTCTTTGTCAGTTTTATCGATTACATTTTTATGAATAGCATCAATTTTTTCCTTATGCGAAGAGATGTAATCTGAATAAAATATAGTAGGGATTATATTTAGGGGATCTCTAGAGTTTGTATGACCTAAAACAAGTTCATGTGGGGTATATTTAGTGGTACTGTGAAGGGAACTGTTATAAGCTATTATTGCGTATGGCATTAATTCGGTAACGGATTTATTTTTATCTTTTTGTTTAAGTATTCTTAAATGTTCAATTAATGTTGAGTGAAAACGGTCAACGGGTGAGTTAGATTCGTGGTGTTTTGATATATTAAAATGTATATTTATTTTTTGAGTTTTTAGTAGTTCTTTTAAAAGATGATTATTAAATTCTCCGCCATTATCGCAGGTTATTGTTTTGGGGCATCCGAAAAATAAAAAGAAACTTATGAGTTTATCGCAAACTGATTTTGCATTTTTGTCATAAGGATATCGTTAAGAAGTTTTGATTTTCAAAAATAAATGTATTAATATGTAGCATTTGACAGGGCTTACAAGGGGTTTCTGTTTTTTACCATTAGTACATAAGATTTTAATCGACTATACTTTGGGGTTTGACAAATATTACAATCATTGATGTATTGATTTATGTCTTTTTTCATTTTTGGCCAATAATATATTTGTTTTAATCGTTTATGGGTTCCTACAATTCCTCTATGGTTCGTTTTACTCTTTTACTCTCATGTTGACGACTAATTAGCATGATTTTTTCAACTTTATCGGAAATATTACTTAAGAATTGTGTATATCGGATTATTATCGGATTTTTAAAGTTTTATATATATATATATATATATATATATATATATATATATATATATATATATATATATATATATATATATATATGTCCGTGAATCAGGGATTGTTTCTTTATTATGGGTTCATATAGTCTCTTAAAAATTTTTTAAATAATTTCTACATTTTAGGCAACTCCACATGGTGAATCACGTTCTTTTCAAATCTTTTTATTTTTACTTTTATTTCGAGGTGAATAGCTTCTGTTATTAGATACTGCAAGGTTTTATTATCAGTGGGTTCTTCTAAGATGCTTATTATTTTCGTCGGCTGTTTGATTACTATGCACCGTTGAGTCATACGTTCTCGGCGGTTTTATTTGTACATCGGAAATGATATTTATTTTTTTTTACTACAACTCGGCGATACTTCTGGTGTGTCATTCTGAAATGGATTTTCAGCAAGATTTCTTAGGTATTCCACTATGTTTTGGCCTGAGTCACCTGGATTATTTATTGATGATTCATTCTCAAAGATATTTAATTGTAATCTGGAAAGTGCATTTGCAATTAAATTTCGAGCGCCTTTTTTATAGCTAATTTGATAATCAAATTCTTCCAATCGTAAATCTCCATCTTACTAATTTTGAATTAGTTTCTTTTAAATTAAATAACCATACTAACGGTCTATGATCGGTATGTACGTAAAATTTTCTTCCGAACAGATAAGGTCGAAAATATTTACACGCGATATTATGTTAATAATTTTTTTTCGATTGTCGAACATCTAGTTTTAGTTGTATTAAGAGTTCTCGATGCGTAAGCTATCGGTTGGTCACTTGGAATAGTTCCTGGAGATAATACTGCGCCTATAGCAAGATGGCTTGAGCCTGTTAATAAAATTGGTTCCTTACTTAGCAATTGCTTACAGTGTTTCTGTTCTTATCAGAATTTGGCTTTACACCTTCGTTGCTTACAACGTGCCCTAAATATTGAATTTATTTTCTTAAAAATTCGAATTTGTCCAATTGTACTTTGAATTTTGATTCTTTTAATCGATTAAAGACATTTTTTTTATTTTTAGTTTCTCAACATGATCTTGAAGACTAGTACTATATATTATGATATCATCGAGGTAGACAAGACATGTTTTGTTTTGTCATCCTCTGAGAATATTATGCATTACACGTTGAAACGTAGCTGGTGCGTTTTTCAAGCCAAGGCGCATTCTGAGAAATTCGTAATGTCCTTGATCTGTGCTAAAAGCGGTTTTTGGAATATCTTCTTCGTTCATTTGAATTTGGTAAAATCCATTTGCAAGGTCTAATGTAAAATATTAAGCTTTTCCCAATTTGTCTAGAACATCGGTTATATTTGGTAAGGATACCTTATTATCAATACTTTTGGCATTTATGCGACGGTAATATACGCACATTCTCCATTTCTATCTTCCTGACTTATCTGATTTCTTAGGTACAATACAAATAGGAGATGACCAAGGTGAATTTTTTTTTATGGGTCTAGCACACGTGCTACAGGGAAGTCCCTAAAGCGCTACAGGAGCGACACGTGTGCGGAGAAAGCGATTTACGTTGTTCTTAAATCGCTGTAAATTGTACTCGGTGGGAAACACAGTCATGGGCAAATTATTCCAAAGGGTTGATGTTCTCCATATAAATGACTGCTTGAAAAGCGCTGTACGAGGAGTAACAAGCTGAACCTCATACGGATGTGAAGTATTAGCGTGACGTGTACTTCTAACATGCACCGCTCTGGGAGGAATTAAGCGGGCCACATCCTTCGAACACTTTCCAAGAAAATACTTGTAGAATAGGCTCAAGTCGCCAACCGTTCTTCGATGTTCCAGCGAATCAAGGCCACCTGTCAGTTCCGGGTCTCCAATCAGACGAACAGCTCTTCTCTGAATCGAATCCAACAAATGCAGTGTATGTTTGGGAGCGGAGCCCCAAACATGGGAGCAGTATTCCATAGTTGGTCGAATTTGAGCTTTGTAAAGAATTAACAGTTGTTGTGAAGTGTAAAGCTTTCTGGTTCGAAATAATATTCCCAACTTCTGAGAAGCTCTCCTTGCTATGCCTGCAACATGTTCATGCCAGGACATATTTGCTCCCAAATTTACGCCCAACAATTTGAGTGACGAAGTTAGGGGAATGGAGTGCCCCGACATAACTATGTCGGGTTCAGCAACGTTAACTTTTTTAGAAAAAACTGCCGCCTGGGTTTTTGTAGCGTTAAATTCCACTTGGTTACTGTCACCCCAAGATAGAATTTCTTCCAGGTCTTTGTTAAGTTGAATGACTTCCTGCTGTCTGCGGATATTCGTCTGAGTAGCCGATGTCCGAGCGTTCAAAGTGAATGAAGAGATAAGTGTACTGTCATCTGCAAAGCTGTAGATTGGATTCTCGGTCTTTTCCAACAGATCGTTAATATAAATGAGAAAGAGAGTAGGAGACAGTATGGAGCCTTGAGGTACACCGGCGTTGATAGTGAAGGTGTTAGAAAGAAATCCGTCGACTGCCACTCGCAAAGAACGCTCTCTGAGGAAACATGAGAGCCACAAACAGAACTTTTCAGACATACCATAAGAACGTAGCTTAGCCAACAGCCCATCGTGCCAAACACGGTCGAATACCTTGGATATGTCAAGAGCAACCGCTCGAGATTCTCCAAAGTGTTCAATTGCGTTGTTCCAAACATGTGTTACATAAGTCAGGAGATCTCCTGTTGATCTATTTTTACGAAAGCCATATTGGTGATCGCTAATAATGTTGAATCCTTCAAGATATTTTAGAAGATGCTGATTGATAGCCTTTTCCATGACTTTCGATATTATTGAAAGCAGTGCGATTGGTCGGTAGTTATTTGGCAAGGTCTTCTTGCCTTTTTTAGGTATTGGCTGAACTGTGGCACATTTCCAGCAGGAAGGAAATATTCCCTTTCTGTAAGATAGGTTGAAAAGTCTACAGAAAACTGGTGTTAGTTCCCTCGCACAGTTTTTGAGAACTATGGCAGGTATTCCGTCAGCGCCAGAAGCCTTTTTGGTGTCTAGCTTCATCAAAATACGTTTTATGATACGCTGCCTGAAGATAATATCGGGCATCCTTGACTGCACTATGGGAATATTAGGTGGTGTTTTTCCATGGAAATCGACAGTAGAATGTGAAGCAAAGAGTTCAGCCAACAAGTTCGCTTTCTCAACAGGTGTCTTTGCAATAGAATTATCTGGCCGTGTGACTGGTGGTATGGTGGATTTGGTGAAATTTTGACTAACTGCCTTAGCGACTGACCAAAAGGACTTGAAATTGTTGGGACAAGCGAGAAGTTTGTTTCTAATTCGTTGATTGTGTGCCTCCTTAGTTTCGTCGATAATTTCTTTGCATCTGCTCCTGGCACGAACAAAGGTGTTACGATTTATGGTGTTAGGATTTTCACGCCAATGTCGGTATGCAAGATGTTTAGAAGCAACAGCTTCTTTGCATTTTTGGTCAATCCAAGGCTTGCCGTTGGAAGGGCATTTCTTCGAAGAAGGGATGTAAGCGTCCATACCGGCCAAAATAACATCGGAAACCTCCTTGGCGCAGTCAGATGGGTCATCGGATCGAAAACAAACGTCTAACCAAGGGAAGGTTCGAAAATATTCCATGAGATCTTCCCATTTAGCAGATTTGTAGTGCCAAATCTCGCGCGGTTTAGGCGCGTCTCTGTCACTGATTGGTAGGATACTCGATGTCGATAATAGTTTATGGTCGGAAGAACCTAATGGTGGATTTACGCTGACCGTGTAAATCTCCGGACTGGTGGTTAAAAACAGATCAAGAAGACTGGCGAATTCCCCGTCTCGATCAGGGATCCGTGTTGGTTCGTCAATAAGCTGAGTTAAGCCACAACTGATTGAAAATGATTCGGCTTCACGACCTTGTTCATCGGTAGTATTGGAATATTTAAGCCAGTTGATGTTGTGGACATTAAAGTCGCCCAGGATGGCAATTTCGGCATTTGGATAGTTAATTTGTAAATGATCGATGGTGTCTGCAAGAGAAGCGAAAAGTGCTCTAAAGTTAGTATCGCTTGGTGATCGATACAGGATACAGATGAACCTTGTGGTTGGTTGAGTCGTTATTTTTAACCACATAACATCAAAGTTTGGGGGCTCCAGAGCCTCTTCTCGTTGGCAAGAGAAGTGGCTTTTGACAAAAAGACTGATTCCAAAGAATTAGAGTCTAATAATGTTTTGTGCCAACATTTTTTATATTTGGCTTTTTACTTCGTTGCGGTGTATTTCTGGGTGTCTATAACTTTTCGTATAAATTGGGGTTTTGTCAGTTAGTTTTATTTCATGTTTAATGGCATTCGTGAAAGTTAGGGGTAAGTCTTCACAGTGAATGATGTCTCTATATTCATAGCAAAGTTTTCGTTTCTGGTCTTTTTTTTCTTTGTTGTAATGGTCAAGATTAATATTTTTTAAATTAGTTTTTTAATTTGTTGTCGATATTTAATTTGTACGTCCTATTTTCTATTTCTGATGAATCGTCAATAACATTGATTTCATTAAGTGATATTATATATATAAATATATATATATATATATATATATATATATATATATATATATATATATATATTATATAGATTCTAAAATTTGAAGTTTTATTGGATTCTTTCTAGGATTCAAAACCGTAGTAAAGGCAAAATTATTCTCTACTTTTATTAAACATTCGGGTATTTCGAGATGTCCAATGTTTTGATAAGGTAAAATTACGTATCCTTCATTTAAGTTTACTGGGACTTCCATAACTTGAATAATTCTTGGAGATATTATATAGGTATTATTACAGTCCTTTATTTCTATTTCTTTTTTTATTTTGAAATTGAATTGGAATCTCAGTAAATGGTGAATAAATCATATTGGAATTAAAATCGAGATTAGCGTTTAATTGTTTGATTAGGTCTAAGCCTATAAGTCCATATAGATAAAATTTATGTTGTCCTGAGGTACTGAAAATTGGAAATATTGGTAAAATTACAATTTCGTCATGAAATGATTTAGCGTGAGCTGTTTATACTTGGAAGATTTCTTGTTGAATTAAATTATAAAAATTTTTATAACAACTTTCAGTGCTACCTGTATTTAATAAAAATTTAGCATTAAGTTGGAGGATAAATATATATATATATATATATATATATATATATATATATATATATATATATATATATATATATATATATATGGTTATTGGATATCAAAATTATTGAAAAAGATTAAGTCACATTGGAGTTCTGACTGGTTGAAGGGAAATTTACGTTTTCCGATAATATGTCAGTATTAGTTTCTTTCGATTGTATATCTAAATATTGTTCGTAATTTTCGTCTATAGAAAGTTTTCTTCCGTTAATTCTGAATAATCTTGTTGATTATCGGTATAAGGGTTTATAGAGTTCATAAGGAAGTTTTCCTGACTTTCATTTTGATTAGGTGTTCTTTGCGCCACTTCTTGATTATATAATGAATGAATTTTCTTTGCTTTGGGATTTGATGTATGACTGTATTTCCGGAGCTTGTATCCATTGGCTCTACTCGATTATTTCGGGGTAAATTTGTTCTTCCTGACGTTTGTCCAAAAGGTTTTTTGTAGTTTAGAAAAATTCAATTAATTGTTGAACGTTGGTCTTTGTTGTATTCGGAAATTTGGTTGGTTATTAAAAATTGCTCTTTGTTGGAAAAATGAATGATTTCTTGATTGAAACTGATTAAAGGGGTTATTATTTTGTGAAAAGCTAGGTAAAGGCGTATACAGTGTAGTATAATTAGGTCTATACGAGTTATAGTTCGTAAAATAGTTTGGTCTTTATGGGTTACTGTTAAAATTTGGTTTTTGGGTTTTTATACGGATTTGAGATGGTTTGTTCGCATGCGGGTTTTGTGCATTTTTATAAAATATAAAATTTTCTTCTTCTCTTACCAAAGACCTAGTTTATTCCAAAGAAGTCGGATTTCTTAGTTTTTTTAATAATTGTAAATTATAGGGTAAACCGTTAATAAATGTTTTTAGTGCAAATTGATCGTAATGGTTAATTTTTATTAATTTAGTTGCAGTTGCATAAGGCATTAAGTTTAGAAAAAAGTAAACTTCGTGAATCTTGAATTCTCATAGCGAAATTTAAAGGATTTTCATTCTTAAATGATTTTAAATTAATTAGATCTTGTATTAGGCAATCAATTGATCCCTAATCTACAAAACTATTAACAAGAACATTTTTTATTAAAGCCCATGAATTTAGTTCAGCTCTTGACACTATTAAATCAGCGGCTCTTCCCGTAAGATTGCTTAAAACGGTGTCCATTAGACAAATATTTATGGTATCGTTATGGTCTGTCTTATCTTGGAATGCTTTTAGAAGGTTTTCTACTGCGCCAATAAATCTAATTAATAATTTTGGATTTCCATCGAAATGTGGAATATTATATTAAAAGACTATAATTTCCGGCATATTGACAGTTGAACCAATTGACAAATTACTTAAGAAGTTAACTAAGCTATCTACAGTAGAATCGTTATTCGTCTCAATTTTGGCAAAAGAAAGAAAATATGAATACAAATAAACCTAATCGAAGACTTACAGTGCTAAAACGAGGATTGTTGCAATTGTCGATGAAGGCATTGATTTCTTTCTTCTTGTTTCTTGTTCCTTAATCCTAGCTACAGATTCGGCGATTTTTGTCCTCTTCCTTAGATTTTGAAAACTGACCGATGTTCCCTCGATTGTCTTCGTTTTTTGACTACTGCCACCTATTTGTTATCGTCTTTGTTCTCTTCATGTGAAGAATTTAGCTGCCACCTTATATCGGTACCTTCTCACAGGTAAATTTCACTTTTTTGAGTTCTGTTTTCCAATTTCTTTTTGCAAGTTATCACTGTCACCTTATATCGGTACTATTTCACAAAGATAATCACTTTTTGGGGTCCTTTTGCGAATTACCGGCCGTCACCTTATATCGGTACTTTCTATGAACGATATTCACTTTTCTGAGTCAATTCTCGACGAAACCGTATCTATATGTATTAGATACGACTCAAAAATCCTACCGACTGCGCCAGTTATACGTCGGGCCGATGGTTTTTTATTTTTAAAAAACATTTGGATTAGGAAAAATCGCATCCAAATATCTACGAATATTGATTTCATAGTGACGAGATGCTCCATCCTGTTGATACCATAGATTCTTGTTAGGGGTATCCAAGTTATTTTCATCGGGAAAAAAACCTGCAGAAGTTGGAATAACTTGCTTTTGAAGTAACTGTAAATACCGCTGTCCTGTAAGATTTCTATCGATAAAAAAAGGGACCAATGATATGACTGTCTACACGTTTATCTTTTGTGGTCATTGAGAATGATTGTCGACTATCCACTGGGGATTCTCAGTAGACCAGTACCGGCAGTTATGCCTGTTAACTCTTCCGTTAAGACAAAATGTGGCCTCGTTAGAAAAAACAATATTATGAATTATGTTAGGATCATCATTTTTTGACGCGTTAAGTCGTTACCTGACAGTAAATGTCTGACACAAGCCAGCTTAATCTTCTTAATTTCAAATATCTATAATTCCAAAACAGTTCAATTTAGGCATATAGTATGTTAGACAAATAATATCTAGAATTTTTAGTAGGACTCAAAAATAAAATAATATACAGGACACATTTGATAAAATTTAAGATGGCGTAATTTCTTCGAACTGGCAGTTCAAAACATTTTTTTTATGAGTTTAGCACACGTACTACAGATAAGTCCCTAAAGCCCTCTAGGAGCTGCATGTGTGCGGAAAAAGTGATTCACGTTGTTCTTGAATCGCTGTAAATTGTACTCAGTGGAAAATACAGCCCTGGGCAAATTATTCCAAAGGGATGATGTTCTCTATATAAAAGACTGCTTGAAAAGCGTTGTACGCGGAGTAACAGGCTGAACCTCATACGGATGTGAACTATTAGCGCGACGTGTATTTCTAACATACACCGCTCTGGGAGGAATTAAGCGGGTTAAGTTCTTCGAACACTTTCCATAAAAATACTTGTAGAGCAGACTCAAGTCGCCAACCCTTCTTTGATGTTCCGGCGAATTAAGGACGCCGATCAGTTCCGGGTCTCCAATTAGACGAACAGCTCTGAATAGAATCCAACAAATGCAGTGTGTGTTTGGGAGCGGAGCCCCAAACATGGGAGCAGTATTCCATAGTTGGTCGAATTTGAGCTTTGTAAAGAATTAACAGGTGTTGTGGAGTGTAAAGCTTTCTGGTTCGAAATAATATTCCCAACTATTGAGAAGCTCTCCTTGCTATTCCTGCAATATGTTTATGCCAGGACATATTTGCTCCCAAATTAACGCCAAACAAATTGAATGACGGTGCTAGGGGAATGGAGTGCCCCGACATGACTATGTCGGGTTCAGCAACGTTAACTTTTTTAGAAAAAACTGCCGCCTGGGTTTTTGTAATTTTAAATTCCACTTGGTTACTGTTACTACAAGATAAAATTTCTTCCAGATCTTTGTTAAGTTGAACGACCTTCTACTGTCTACGGATATTCGCCTGAGTTGCCGATGTACGAGCGTTCAGAGGGAATGAAGAGATAAGCGTACTGTCATCTGCAAGGCTGTAGATTGGATTCCCCGTCTTTTCCAGCAGATCGTTAATGTAAATGAGAAAGAGAGTAGGAGACAGTATAGAGCCTTGTGGCACACCGGCGTTGATAGTGAAGGTGTTAGAAAGAAATCCGTCGACAGTCACTGGTAAAGAACGCTCTCTGAGGAAACATGAGAGCCACAAACAGAACTTTTCAGACATACCATAAGAGCGTAGCTTAGCCCACAGTCCATCGTACCAAACACGGTCGAATGCCTTGGATATGTCAAGAGCAAACCGCTCGAGATTCTCCAAAGTGTTCAATTGCATTGTTCCAAACTTGTGTTACATAAGTCAGAAGATCTCCTGTTGATCTATGTTTACAAAAGCCATATTGGTGATCGCTAATAATGTTTTTAAGATATTTTAGAAGGTGCTGATTGATAACCTTTTCCATGGCTTTCGATATTATTGAAAGCAGTGCGACTAGTCGGTAGTTATTTGGCAAGGTCCTCTTGCTTTTTTTAGGTATCGGCTGAACTGTGGCACATTTCCAGAAGGAAGGAAATATTCCCTTTCTGTAGGAGAGGTTGAAAATTCTACAGAAATCTGGTGTTAGTTCCCTCGCACAGTTTTTGAGAACTATGGCAGGTATTTCGACAGCGCCAGAAAGCCTTTTTGGTGTCTAGCTTCATTAAAATACGCTTTATGATACGTTGTCTGAAGACAATATCGGGCATCCTTGACTGAAATATTTGAATAGTAGGTGGTGTTTTTCCTTGGAAATCGACAGTAGAATGTGAGGCAAAGAGTTCAGCCAACAAGTTCGCTTTCTCAATAGGTATCGTTGCAATAGAATTACCTAGCAGTGTGAGTGGTGGTATGGTGGATTTGATGAAATTTTGACTAACTGCCTTAGCAACTGCCCAAAAGGACCTGGAATTGTTGGGATAAGCGAGAAGTTTGTTTCTAATTCGTTGATTGTGTGCCTCTTTGGTTTCGTCGATAATTTCTTTGCATCTGTTCCGAGCACGAACAAAGGTGTTACATTTAAATCTTTGACATATATATGTATATATATATATATATATATATATATATATATATATATATATATATATATATATATATATATATACACACATATATACATATATACCTATATATATATATATATATATATATATATATATATATATATATATATATATATAGCAATGGCTAGAAGATTTTAGATTTTAAACTTGGGACACAAGTTTAAAGTTAAAAAATAAAATATAAGTAAATTTGTTAAAGCCTCTTCGGCTGAACAGGAACTTTTCAAAGTTTTATTCGTAACTTCTGAAAATAATTTATTCATATTGACTAACAATTTTAGGAGGTATTTTATAATTGACGAAAACCTAATAGCCAGATAACAGTAAGCCGTTTAAAACAACTTTGAAAAGTTTTTTTTCAGTCGAAAAACTATACCACAGAAAATATAACTATCGGTTCAAAAAGACAAACACGTCGCGGCAACACGAGGCCGCTTGTTTACCGCCGCTACTCTAGAATGTGCCTCGTTGAGCTTTTCAGAGACACATTTTTTCCCTGTGATTGTTACTTATAATACTATTTTAACTTTGAAAAACTCGAAGGAGTACATTTTAACGTGCCGGTGGTACGCAGCAGGCTTCGTTTTGCTCGTATGTTCTGTTCTACGAAGGACTATTCATATAATTTTACAATTTTCTACATGTTACCTTTGCGACATCGGGTTTTCTACCATAGCTGCTTGAAGATAAAATATACATAGATTAAAGAATGAAACTAGAGTAGAGAAGAAACCTACAGTTTTTGAGAAATATTGCTTTAAGTGATGGGGTGAAAGAACAAGTAGTCGATAACTTTTGTGTAATTTTTATAATATTATGTGAATTTTCCTGGTTTCTAGTCCAGATAATTTTCAGTAAACTGATTATTAGTCAAACATATAAGAGAATAAAGGGGTGGGGAGGGATTACTTCAAATATACCCTTAATTCCTCCTTGGCGTTAGGGAATCTGCAAATTTGGCTACATTTTCATTATTTCTGATTTTACCAAAAGCTTTTCCTCTACCTACCTAAACTTTTTTTAATATTTCATCCTAAAGTGTCATTTCAAATATCGAGTTGTAATGTATAGATTCATTAGTGTGAGAAAGTTAAAGTCGGTACTTATTAGGAAATTGTGTGTTTGGGTATCTCACTACCATTTTTAACTCCCTTGCTAAAGAGAAGTATTGTATGCGTAAAAAAATCACATCTCAAGATTTTTATGTTTTTTAACCTTAGGGTTTCTAGATCACGAAAAACATATTCCCCCATTTTCGTCAGTCTGTCGATTTGTTGGCACGATTTTAATTGAGTACACATATAATATTTCAAGTAGTTAGAACCATAGCTTTTAGGCAAAACTGTTAAAAGGAAAAAGGGTAAATTTAAATTGAAATAAATTTTGTTGATTTTTGCATCATTGCCATTTTCAAAATTTTTTGGTTTTTAGTTGGTATGATGAACAAATTTTAAAGATAATTGTTTATAGTAACGGGTAAAGGGCTATGGGTTGTTTGTAATGCACATGTCCTTTTTAAAGTTTTTGAAGAAGAAAATTTTCCTTTTTTTATTATTTTCAATTATTTAAGATCAAGTTTATATAGGGCTAATGAGGAGAGAACAGCTAGTGAGGTCGCTTCGAATATATCTTATTACATGGTCTTTTCAGGGCTCTTGGAGCAAGAATTTGAAAAAATTGTTATTTTTCACGATTTTCAATTAATTAGAATCATATCTATGGTGGTTAGAGAAGTGGGAGAGGGGTTAGAGGATTACTTCTTATGTATCGCACTTTAAGTCCTTTTCGGGATTTTTTAGGGACAAAGAATATAATAATTGGTTTATTTTTTTCATTTTTTTTAATTAATGAAACATGTAAGAAGTTGATGACGTAGGAAAGAGAGATTGCTTCAAATATATTTTATAATACGTCCATTTAAGTGTTTTTGGAGTCGACGAATCTACAAATGTATTATTTTCAGTTGATAAAATATGTAAATGGCTAGTGTGGTAGAGGAGATTTTTGTAGACGTGGCTTGATATATATTGTATAATATTCCCTTTTCAGAGTTCTTGAAGTCGATAAATCTAAAAATTGTGCTTTTTTTGGTCAAATATGGAAGATGCTAAAGAGGTAGGGGAGGAGATTAAAGTTTGCTTCATATATACAGTGGTGAGGGAGCGGGATAGAATATCTCCGCAGTACGTTCTGCCTGTCGTAGAAGGCGACTAAAAGAACATCGGCTTAGGCTGCTTGAAGTTGCTTAGCGTTTCGTGGCTGTGCCGATGACCCCGGACTGTGAGACTAAATAGCATGATGAAGCACCTGGATATAAAAAATTCCGTAAAATAGCTTCTCGTTCGAATCTCCGGGTGGGGGCTGATTCAGGAGCGTCAACATGCAGAGATCACAACTTTAAAATAGATTTTTGCAACATAACGAGGTTTAAACTAGAACATAAATTCAGTGTACCAAGTCCTGCAACCAAATAAATCGCATGTACTCGCTCTCTGGACGACTTTAATGTCCACATCAACTGCCTTAAGAATTCAGATACTACCGACGAACAAGGTTGTGAAGGTGAATCATTCCAGTCAGTCGTGGCATAACTCAGCTTATTGACGAGTCAACACGGATCCCTGATCGAGACGGAGAGTTTGCCAGTCTTCTTGCTCTATTTTTAACCACAAATCCAGAGATTTACACTGTCACCGTAAATCCACCGTTTGGGTCTTCCGATCATAAACAGTCTTCGACATCGAGTATCCTACCAATCGGTAAGAGAGAGGTGCCAAAACCGCGCAAGATTTGGCACTAGAAATCTGCCAAATGAAGGGAACTCATGGAATATTGTCGAACTTGCCCTGGGTTCGACGTTTGTATTGGATCCGACGACTCATCTAACTGCGCTAAGGAGGTTTTCGACGTTATTCTGGCTGGTATGGACATATGCATCCCCTTTTCGAAGAAATGTCCTTCCATCGGTGACTGAAACTGCAAAGAAGCTGTTGCCTCTAAACATCGTGCCTACTGACAATGGCGTGAAAATCCTAACGTCATCTTTGTTCGTGCCTGGAGCAGATGCAAAGAAATTATCGGCGAAACCAAGGAGGCACAGAATTAACGAATTAGAAACAAACTTCTTGCTTGCACCAACAATTCCAGGTCTTTTTGGTCAGTCGCTAAGGCAGTTAGTAAAAATTTGACCAAATCCACTATACCACCAATCACACCTGATAAACAAGCGAACTTGTTGGAACTAACCTGAACTCTTTGCCTCAGATTCTACTGTTGATTTCCGAGGAAAAACATCACCTACTATTCCCATAGTGCAGTCAAGAATACCACATAGTATCTTCAGATAGTGAATGATAAAATGTATTTTAATGAGTCTAGACACCAAAAAGGTCTCTGGCGTTGACGGAATAACTGCCATAGTACTTAAAAACTGCGCGAGAGAACTAACACCAGTTTTCTGTAGACTTTTTAACCTATCCTGCAGAAAGTAAATATTTTCTTCCTGCTGTAAATGCGCCACTGTTCCGCCGATACCCAAAAAAGGCAAAAAGACCTTGCCAAGCAACTACTGACCAGTCGCACTGCTTTCAATAATATCGAATGTCATGGAGAAAGCTATTAATCAACATCTTCTAAAATATCTTGAAGGATTCAATATTATTAGCGATCATCAATATGGCTTTCGTAAACTTAGATCAACAGAAAATTTTCTAACTTATGTAACACATGTTTGGAACAACGCAATTGAACACTTTGGAGAATCTCGAGCGGTTTGGCATGACGGATCGTTAGCTAAGCTACGCTCTCTGAAAAGTTTTGTTTGTGGCTCTCGTGTTTCCTTAGAGAGCGTCCTTTACGAGTGGCAGTCAACGAATTTCTTGGTTGATTGTTGACTAAGTTACGCTCTTCTGGTATATCTAAAAAGATCTGTTTATGGCTCTCAAATTTCCTCAAGAAGCGTTCTTTACGAGTAGCAGTTGAGAGGATTTGTTCACACACCTTCGCTATCAACGTCGGTGTGCCTCAGGGCTCCATACTGTCTCCTACTCCCCTTCTTTGGGAGCAAATATGTCTTGGTATAAACATGTTGCAGCATAGCAAAGAGAGCTTCTCAAAAGCTGAGAATATTATTTCAAATTAAAAAGCTTTACACTGCTTTCATGTTTGAGGCTCTGCTCCCAAACATACACTGCACTTGTTGGATTCTACGCAGAAGAGAGCTATTCGCTTGACTGAAGACCGGGAACTGGCCAGTAACCTTGATTCATTGGAGCATTGAAGAGCGGTGGGCGACTTGAGTCTATTCTACAAGTATTTTCGTGGAAAGTGTGGATGTAGCCCGCTTAATTCCTCCCAGAGCGGTACATGCTAGAAATACAAGTCGTGCTGATATTTCACTTCCGTATGAGGTTCAGCTTGTTACTCCCGCTTACAACACTTTTTAAGCAGTCTTTTATGTAGAGAACCTCATTCTTTTGGAATAATTTGTTGTGGTGTTTGGTGTTACCCACCAAGTAAAATTTACAGCGATTCAAGGCCAACGTAAATCGCTTTTTTCCGCACATATGTCGCTCCTACAGCGCTTTAAGGATTTCCCTGCTACGCTCATAAAAAAAATAACATATTATACATCGTTTTGGTCTTTTTAGTGTTCCGTACGGAACACTTATAAGATTACTTCGGTGTCTGTCTGTCTGTCTGTCATACCCGATTTTCTCGGAAACTATTTGACATAGGAAGGTGAAATTTGGTAATAATATAGGAATTGATGGCCTCATCAGAGCCATGTAGTTTTGAGAATTAAATTTTGACTTAAGGGGTTAGTTTTGGGGGTGAAGTTGTAAGTGAAAAAAAATTTTTTTACTAGGTCATCGAGTGTGGTGTCAAATGAAAGCTTGTGAAAACACGAGTAAAAAATATATATATAATATTATACTTGAGCGCACTTTTCTTTGTATTATTTTTAAAAATTCGCGAAAAATCGCTGTCCCGGGCTTTAATTATCCTTATCTCGAAAAGTACTTATCAAAAAAATTCGAAAAAATTCTGGAATATTCTCCACGGGGTGTAGACTGAACGAAAATTATCACGAGTGCATTACCTTTAATAATTTATATGGTATATAAAAAAAACAAAAATTTCAAGGTCATCAGATTTCAGTAAAGATTGGAAACAAACTTTGTTGAAAACTCATTTGGGGTGTGTTTTGTGAAGTCACTGATCATTTTATACCACCGTAACATAAATTTTGACTTAAGAGGTTCGTTTTAAGGGGTGAAATCGGAAGTGAAAAAAAATTTTTTTTACTAGGTTATCGAGTGTGGTGTCAAATGAAAGCTTGTGAAAACACGAGTAAATATATATATATATATATATATATATATATATATATATATATATATATATATATATATATATATATATATAATATATATATATATATATATATATATATATATATATATATATATATATATATATATATAATGTAATACTTGCGCACACTTTTCTTCGTATTACTTTTAAAAAATCGCTGTCCCCTACCTTATCTCGAAAAATACTGACCAAAAAATTTTGAAAAAATTCTGGAATATTCTCCACGGGGTATAGATTGAACGAAAATTATCACGAGTGCATTACCTTTAATAATTTATTTGGTATATATAAAAAAAAAAACAAAATTTCAAGGTCACCAGTTTTCAGTAAAGATTGGAAACAAACTTTGTTGAAAATTCATTTGGGTGTGTTTCGTGAAGTCATTGATCATTTTATACCACCCTAACAAAAATTTTTATTTTATTAAAACAATCAACGTACGGAACACTAATTGTGCAAGTTCAACTTGCACTTGACCGGTTTTTTTTTTTCAGCTAAGAAGCCGGCAAATTGGATTATTTTCTATTTTCGCCGAAATACTATGTTTAGAGAAATGTCAGATTTTAGTTGTAAATACTTCCGAAGCCCTTTCTGTTCCCAATTTTTTTATTATAAATATCTTTCCACAAAGTTTCTATTATTTAAAACATGGACTAGCGTTTAGATGAAGGCAGGTTTTAGTCTGAGAAAGCCAACCTCGTTATTTATTCTAGAACTACATGTTACAAGGGGGTAAATTACTTTTACAATTTTTAGCTTTTTAATATATATTTTAATCTCTCGAAGACGTCCATGGGCGTGTTATTCTTCTACATAAATTTGTATTTCCCTTTCGATTCTTCTGCTTTTTTATATGTATATGTATTGTTCTACGTCTTCTGTCCTGATTCTATTTAGCATGGTTGGCTTGTTATTGTGTTGGGAGGATTTCTTCATTATTTTCGTTTGGCTCAGTTGATACAGGACACGATGGTATCTTTTTTTTTCAAAATTTAGTACGCATCTAGTTATGACATACAATTATTCACAAATACTTCTTCTTTCCTAAAATGGTGCTATAGAGAAAGATTTTGATTCTCAAGTTGCTTACCTATCAAATGTTAACAACGATTTTCAGTAAATTTGTGGGTTGGTATTCTTAGAGGCATGCTTACTGGTCATTTTGCATCACCTGACTGGATGATTCACATTTTAGGTACAATATATATATTATTTAAATATTTCCAGAATGAGTTTTTTAGCTCTGCTAATATGCCATAATTGTACTCACTCTGCCGTAGTTGTGTAAACAACGTTTTTGTGTATAATGAAACAATAAGGTGAGCCTGGGAGAGACTAAATATATTAAGATTTTTAAAACTGCTTTTTTGTATAAGCTATATTTGTCGTATTGACTGTATTTATTAAGTGTTATTATAAGGTAAAAATATTTTCCCCAACCTAAAAAAACACCTTGTTTGTAACACGGCGTTAAAAGTTAATATTCTAGAACTCGTTTCAACTTGTTTTTAAAATTTATAATTATTTTAAATAACAATTCACCAACTAGTAATTATAATATCCAGAGTAATAAAAATAAGTATTAGTATTCTACCTACCTTTATGCCTACCTGATAACCTACCTATAAAAAAAAACTTGTCAGTGGAAGTTGGAGGGGGGATGGTCGAAACAGCACTATAGCTATTGACATCGCATCATTTTGTATTTTTGGTTGCAATTGATGATTTATTCTTGCAGCTAAAAATGTTCTAGATTCCTTCTTTACAACTTGACAATTTGTATTTTTGGATGCAATTGATGATGCATTCTTCGACTCAAAGTTTTCTGAGGTTCTTCTCTAATACTTGACAATATATTTAGAGATTTGTAACGTATTTGTGGGCTATTGTAGTCAACTGGTTCTAAAAATGGTAATCAAAGATGGACAAAAATGTAATTTATGTGTTCACAAAAATGCTAAAACATGTATGTGTTATATATAATACATGTCGCAGGAAAATACTACTGGTATCTACTTTAGAATGATTTTATCTACTGAATTATTTGATTTATCACAAGAACCAAAGAGATAACTTTTTGTAATAATTGTCTTTTAAAATAATGTTAAGCAGAGCACCGGAGTTGGTGGGACAAACTACAGAAAATAGGAAAAAATTACTTTGTCTATATTGGTGCGAACAGTTTTATTTCGCAAAGTAATATTTTTTAAGATAAACGTCTCCCATCCATTCTATTTATCTAATACATAACAAAAACTTAATATTTTATTCGGAAACGATGTTATAAAAGGCTTTCACGGGCTGTCGCATATATAGAAAATGTTTGAGTATGGAATACAAAGACCCAGATATAATCCGAATTCCTCAATGGTCTTGCATTCTCGAACCCTTCACACGTTGTGACTTGCCCCCTAAGCCCCTAAAACCACCCACAAACTTCTTAGACTGACATCGCACTGGCCGATCTCGGATTTTACGGAAAATCTCTTCAAAACTCGCTTTCTGTTGCCACCACCATTCCCGTCGACGCGACGGTTTGATGTTGAATATTTTTCATGTTTGCATTATTGATAGCGATCCTCGCTATTCCGGGATTTTTCGAGACATTTATACATTTTTTTCCTTTTGTAGAGACATTAAACCAGGATGTATATAAACATGACGGGCAGTAAATAATGTATAAATATTGGATAAGGAAATCTTTTTAATTGCATTTTTACAACAAATTTATAAAAATTCTAATATCTCCTTGGCTCTTTTGCAGTATTTTTCAATGTGGAAAAATACTAGTAAGAAAATTTACTACAATTACTACATTCTTGGGACAATTTATTGGATATATTTTAGACCACTATCAATAACAAAAAAATAAACTAGATTATATCATTATTATCTTTTTCTTCTTAACTAAAATACACGTGTATTTTTTTCCCACAGAAAAAGAACTAGTGTGAATTGTTGTTCTAGGATATTGCAGATTTTTTGTGTTACTGAATGTTTACAACATTACTTTATTTTTTTTTTTTTTCGCAATGATAGACAAAATTTTGTAGATTACTGTGTACATTTTTAATCAGTAATATACAACTTCGTACTGAACTGATATAATTATCTCGGCAATAACGCGGCGAATGTTGTCCTCCAAGTGGTTAATCGTTTCGGGCTTATCGGCGTAGACTAGCGACTTCACATATCCCCACAGAAAATAGTCTAGCGGCGTTAAATCGCACGATCTTGGAGGCCAATTCACGGGTCCGAAACGTGAAACTATGCGGTTACCAAACGTTTCCTTCAATAAATCAATTGTGGCACGAGCTGTGTGACATGTTGCGCCGTCTTGTTGAAACCACAGCTCCTGCACATCATGGTTGTTCAATTGATGAACGAAAAAGTCAGTAATCATGGCTCTATAGCGGTCACCATTGACTGTAACGTTCTGACCAGCATCGTTTTTAAAGAAGTATGGACCAATGATTCCACCAGCCCATAAAGCACACCAAACAGTCAGTTTTTCTGGATGTGACGGTGTCTCAACATACACTTGAGGATTATCATCACTCCAAATACGGCAGTTTTGTTTATTGACGTATCCATTCAAACAAAAGTGAGCTTCATCGCTAAACAAAATTCGCTTATGAAAATCGGGATCAACGGCAATCTTGTTTTGGGCCCATTCACCGAATCTACGCCTTGCTAGGTGATCGTGTGGCTTCAATTGTTGCACGAGTTGGATTTTGTAAGCACGCAAACCAAGATCTTTCTGCAAAATCTTCCATAAAGTGGATGGACACATATCCAATTCCTGTGCACGTTGGCGGATAGACTGATTCGGGTCTTCCTCTACGCTACGCTCTACAGCAGCAATGACTTCTTCTGTACGTACTGTACGACGTCTCTGTGGATGCGTATTATCATTTAGAGTAAACGTGGTGCGAAAACGTTCCATAGTTAATCGAATTAATTGCTCCGATGGACGATTATGTTGACCGTAACATGGACGTAGTGCGCGATACGTATTTCGAACAGAACCATGATTTTCAAAATAAATTTGCACAATTTGGAAGCGTTGTTAGGCGTCAGTCTATTCATGTTGAAATGCCAAACCAAACTAAACATAAATCACTCGACAGCTGACAAAATGGCCGCCAGTTAAAAAAGTGTTGCCAACTTAAAGTTTTATACCTCTATAGAAAACACCCTTTACCTTTAATAGAGGAGCAGTCACATATATATGAAATGTACATAGCAATAATATTTAAAAATATAAAATAAGTTAGATACATTCATATTTGTTGTTGTAAACTTCCTACACCCTACCTTTCAAAATTTTTATTACAGTTCTTTCAAATATTATTCCAAAAAAATATATATTGTAATCAAGGTTCTTCAGAATAGGAATTTTGCTCGATTACAGTAGTTATTTCTCTTTACAACACTATATAATAATAATCGTGTAGCGTGTATGGTGAGAAAGTGAGGGACAAAAAATTTACAGGTCCATTTTTAAGTCTCTTTTATGCCGCCGAAATAATTTTTTTGTTCCGGGTTTTATTTCTAAATATAGCAGTAACAGCTTTTTGGCGTGCATATTTTTGAAGAAAGAAACATTTAAATATATAAAAAATTGAACATGAAAGAATCTCTCCTCTCTTAGCCCATTCCTGGGCTTCCTCTGCAGATTCCTCCGCGGATTTCTCTTCTTCTTCGGAACTTTTTTCGTCGTTAATATTACGTTCAAGCAGAACTTCTTTATTAAAGGACATAGATCTTTTTTGAGTTTCACTTCTATACTAAATATTAAGGGATCTAAGCTGAGCAATAATCTGTTGAGGACATCTACATTACATTTTTCCCTTGAGACTTTTCTAACAAAATTTTGCCGGTATAGGCGAAAGTGCTTGTTTCGGGCCGCTGGTGCATCTTCGGAGAGTAATCCAATGGGCAAAAGTGCCTTTTCCATTAGTGTTGCACCATAAATTAATATTTTATGCATAGTAGGAGTCTTGGGATGCCAATGATACAACGCCACATAAATTTGGGCGAACTCATATCCATAGTTAGTAAATTTTTTCAAGTCGACTTTATGATCACTCGATATGACTTCCAAAACTCCCTTCAAGCGATTTATGAGTTTGACGTCGACATCGGTAATTTGAGCGGCTAGGTCTGGATTGGCAAAAAATCTCTTACTTGCATTGCCATCATTGGTGTTCCAAATCCAGCTTTAGGCACATCTATGATTCAGCCTGTTTGCTCTCTGAATTTTGCCTATATTTCTGCCTTTTTTGCTCGACAATTCCTTTGTCCGATTCGAATAATCGGATCCTAGCGTGTAATATAGACAGGCTAAACTGTAATGTATATGTGATTTTTTTACATTCAGGTCATTAAACTGCTTTGAGCTAGCACCACAAATGTAGCATCTCATTGTTGAAGTAGGTGAAGAGCAGCTTTGCAGACTTTTGAATCGACCATTGTTAGAGCCATTATATGTTTCATGGAAAAAGAGATGTCTTCTTCGCTGTTTACCGAAGCGTTTATTGTATTTTCTATATAAGTAATTTGAAGAATTAGTAATATCCACCGTTTCTTTAAGAAATCTAATCCTTATTGGCCTGTAGTATCGTGTCAAAGAGGGAGTTGGATTTTGCCAAATAACTTTCTTGTTTGTCCCACAAATCAATTGTAGTAGAACAAAGTAACTTTGAAAAATGTTGCTGTCAATTGCATCTTCTTGTTGCAATTTTTGCTTAAATTGTGCTTGTTGCGATCCATCACATCTCCATTCCGAAATGAGTGCCAATGATATGATATCTTTTAGATTTAATTCTTTTTGTACATCCTCCAAATATTTGGCCAAACGTTTAGCTATATGATCTAATAAATGTTGTAAGTTAATTTCAGCAAATATTTTAGTTACCTAATAAGCCTCTTTCACCGAATAACAAGTCCTTTTTGCTTGGTAGAACCCAGTGTAACTCGGATAATACTTCTTGTTACTATTTCCTATGATTTCATACTGCCTCCTTGAGAGGTCAGCTTCTATAAATATTAAGAGGGCGGGGGGTTGGATTTAGTTGTGTCTGTTTTTCATGCTGCTTCGACATTTTGTGTGCTTTCTGGTATGTTTGGACTATCTGGGGGAGTTAGTTATGTCTTTTAAAATACTGGATGCAATTCTCCCTTCAGAAGTTTGAAGGTATATTGGAGCAGCACGAATTGTTACTTTTTTATCTACAGCACTGCCTACTTCCTCTGTTGTTCTACGTTTGCTCCTCTCACTTGATTCTTAAAATGACTTTTTTGGTCGACCAGAACAACGGCGTTTTACCCTAGGTAAAATGTTGTAACCATTCGTAATTTTTTAAAAAAAACTTCTGCTTTTTTATGTACTTCTGACCACTTTTTCTAGAACTGTGACTTCAAATAGGAGAACTTATGCTTCACTTTCTTCCTTTGCTCATCACAATATTCATCTTGCGATAAAATATAACTCACAAGATATATCTTTTTTTTTAAATTTAGCAAATTTGTTCCTGCATTTTGTCAAGAAGTAGTCTACTCATTACTACTCGAGCATCTGAAGTACCCTCGGATTCAAGAACAAAGTAAACACTGTTTAAATTAAAAAAAAAGAAATAAATACAAAATACCACTTGGTTTTCACCGTCTGATTTAAAGACCATGAAAACTTCCATTTCATGGGAAATCACGGCTAATATTGATATATTTGATTATTGCAAATACTCTTTTTTCTGTTAAAACCAATAAAATTATTGGAACCCACCCTGAAGTATAACAAATACCTTTTTAAATACCGAAAAATGGGTTTTCGTACAACAATTTCGAGTAATATTTTCTACTTTCAAAACATTAATAATTATTTTACAGAAATACATAAAAAATGATCAATATACATGCGCTTTTACCTGTAATATTCAAATCCATTACAATTTTCTTCAAGATAAACTCCAAAAAAGAAAAATCACTTTTTTAAATAACTGTTTTTTAATGAATGTCGAGAAGAGAAACCAACACTCAGAGCAACGATCAAATTCCTACTGAGATCCTGGTACGCGCGCCGTCAACTGGGTAACGGGAAAGGTTTCCTATTGTTCTATGTCTATTCAACATTGTTAGGTAACAAATTTTTTCTACCTGTTTTAAGAAATCGATTTATGGCCGCCTAAAATGCCGAAATACCCCTATGTGCGCCTGTCGAAATTTTTTAATAAGTGTTAAATAAGTTGTCTATCTGACAATGACAAAATGATGTGCAAATAAACAAATTATAGGTTTATTTTAAACTAAATAAAGATGAAGCTTCTAATCTGAATGTAAATAGCATCCATTATTTAATGTTTAGTGTGTCAATGCAGCCAATTTTTGATTTTTTCTCCATACGAATATTCTTTGTATATTAAAATTCTCTATTGTAATTGTTACTAAGTAAGCTTTACTACGACCAAAACGAAAAAATTCTCATCATAGTTTTATTATGATGTATACTATAAATTTAAATAAATTAGAAGGCAAGATTATAAGTTGAGTTATATATTTTCATTGCACGATTGTTACACAAATTTGTCCATCTCACATATTCTGTGCTAATTGGAGTTATAAACACGACATTTAATAACATTTGGAAATATTTTATTGTAATTTAAAAGGTAATATAACTAAATGAAAAATAAACATGATAAAGAAAAGGGTTAGGGGGTATTATGTTATATTTTATTAGCTTCTGTTTTAGCGAGTGGGTCTTAATTAATCCTAACAGTTGAATTGTAATGTTTTTTTTTTCTAATAGTTTAATATCAAAAGCTATGTAAATTCACACAAAATAAGAAAAATTTCTTTTACTGAAGTTTAACTCTTTATCAGTATATATTTAAATTTTATTTATGTAAGAAGAGCGAAAACGCGTCATATTTAGAACTTTGACCTTTTTGGAAACGTCTTGAAGTGTAGTAGATTGGAAGAAATTTGAAGATAAACAATTTTGTTGTTAATATATGTGCAAAATAGTTAATATATGTGCAAACACTTATATAGCTCCTAATGTAGATTAAACGTTCTGAAGGTACAAATAGAACACAGTAACTAATTTCTTTGTCTGATCTGGAGGAGAGTTAATATTCTCAAGGTATTACAAACTTTTCTTATTTTTTAAAATGATATGGTTATGTAATTTGAACTATTGCTTTACGAGGTCATGTGACTTACCCTGGAAAACTGTTGATATGAAACTTCAAATTTGATCATTAAAGAGAGGGCCTGTAGCTGATTTTACATTTTTTTTGGATGCAATATTTTTTCAAAGTAGTCAATACTGAAACTAACGTTGTTTTTTAAGTAAACGTCATCCTCCCTTTTTCCTCTAGCCACTCTATCCTTTGGCTATAGGCCTCTTTCATGTGCTTCTAAGTGTCCCTCCTTTGAGCAATTTGATACCAACTGAGCTCCGCTATTTTTTTAATATCGTCATACCAACGTTGTTGAGGTCTGCCAGTACTTCTTTTTTTCCCTCATGGTCGTTATTGAGGTCTGCCAGTACTTCTTTTTCCCCTCGTGGTCTCCATCTAGTCGCTTTTCCGCTCCAGTTATCAGTATTTCTGGCCACATGACCAGCCCAGTTCATCTTGAGGGAAGATATCCTTTCAATTATGTCGTGGACTCCTGTTTTTTTCCTGTACTAATCGTTTGGTTTGCAGTCCCTAAGTGATATACCCGGGATTTTCCTTTCAATTGTTCTCTGGTGAACAATTTTCTAATAACTTTCCGTATCAGAACCCAAGTTTCGCTACCATATGTTGTTACTGGTAGAATGCATTCGTTATATACTTTACTTTTATGTTTTAAAGGCAGTTTGGACTGAAAGACTTGCTTCATTTTACCACAAGCCGCCCATCTCAGGCGTATCCGTCGACTGATTTCCAGTTCTTGATTCACCTTTCCGATTGTAAGTTCTTGTCCTAAATATACACATGAATCAACCCTTTCCACTTGTGGCTTGGGAATGGATATTACGTCGTTAATGGTTGTTTGTTCGTTCTTCATGAATTTGGTTTTTGTGATTTTCATCTCTAAACCAACCTTTTTTGCTTCAGTTTGTAATTCTTGGAGCATTTATTTCAATTCGATTTCGTTTTCGGCAGAAAGTGCGATATCATCAGCAAATCTTAAGTTGTTGAGTCTCTCTTCGGATATGTTAAGTCCCCTGTTTTTTCAGTGAAGGCTCTTGAAGATATTTTCTAGAACCAGGGTGAATCTTTTGGGTGATGTGATGTCACCCTATCTAACACCTCTCTTTATTTTTACTTCCTAGGTATTCTCGTGTAATCTTACCTTCAGTTTTGATTGTTCATTGATTTTTGTCAGTATGTTAATATACCTTTGATCTACTCTTGCGTTTTTCATGGCTTTCTTAATTGCGCAGTATTCCACTGTGTCAAAAACTTTTCGGAAGTCGACAAATGCCAGGCTGTAATATTGTATTCAGTTACCTTTTTTATAAGTTGTCTGATCATGTGTAGATGTTCGATTGTACTAAATCTTTTCTGGAAGCCTACTTGTTCTTTGGGTTGGTAATTTTCAAACTTCTTGTTTAATCGGTTTGTGACTATTCTCATGAATAGGTTGTATATTTGTTATAGAAGACTTATTGGCCTATTATTCTTCAAATTGCTCTGTTTTTGATATCACTCCTTCGAATGGACATTTATTGAAGAGATTTTTAAGCTCCTTAATTAATGGCAGGATGTCGTGTTCTCCTGCAGCTTTTCCATCTTTAATTTGGTTAATAGTTTTTTCAATTTCCTCAACTTAGATGTGTGGTACATCTTCGGAATCGATATTAAGTATCCTTCGGTTGCCCTCTCTTGATCGTCTCAGAGTTTCCTCGTCGGCTTTCAACCCGTATAGATCTGCATAGAATGTTTCTGTCACTTTAAGTATTTGTGGTCTTTCTTCTATAGGGTTTCCATTTTTGTCTATCAGTTTGTTAATCTGCCTTCTGTGTGAGTTTTCCTTTCTAAATATGTTCAAACCCCTATTCTGTTCTATCGGTTCTTCTATCCATTTCTCCTGGTATTCTCTAATATCCTGTTTTACCATTTTTCTTGCAGTTCTGTTGATTTCAACATATTCCAAGGTATTTCTTTTATTCGACCTTATTAGTTCTCTCCGTTTCTCCAGTAGTTGTTTTGTTTTTTGTGTCAATTTATCTTTTCTTTTTCCTTTAATGCCATGTGGTTTGCTGCCGTTTCTTTTATCAATTTTGTCACACTTCCATTTCATCTATATTCTCATAAAGCTGTGATGATCCCTTTGTTAATTGTTGTATTAGTTATCTCTTATAGTCTTCTTTGTGTTCCTTCAGTGAGCTCGCATGTAATGGTATTTGTTTGTTACTGAATTTTCTGGCTCTTTCTAGTTTTCTATTTATAAGGATTTTGCACCTTACTAGTCTGTGATCACTGCCAGTTGTGAAGGAACTAAGGACATCGACATCCTGAATTATGTGCTTGTGGTATGTTAACACGTCTATCTCATCGGTCTTTTTTTAGAAAAAAGGTGTTCAGTGCGTAGAGTTGTTCTTTTTTTTTTTCTAAGTAGTTAGCCAGGTTGTTACCTCCTTCATTCCTAGTACCAAGTCCAAATGGGCCAATGTATTTTGATTCGCTGTGTGTATCTCCTATTTTTGTGTTGAAATCTCCTATAACCAGAGTGTATTTCGTTCTATTTTCTGCCAGGCCTTGTGCTATTTCTTCATACAATGTTTCAACCTGGTCGTCATCGTGGCTACGTGTCAGTGCGTAAATCTGGATTATTTTTATAGTTATGTTGGAAGTAATTCTAACGGTAATGTGTCTTAAGCTGTCTGATATTACTTTCAGTGTTTGTATTTTAGGAGTTAAGCGTTTATGAACCAGCATTCCTGCTTCTTACGACGCCGTCTCCTAACAAAGGTTGGCGATCCATATAGCTAAACAAACTTTAGAAACTGCCGCTCGAAAATTATCACTCGAAGCACATCCAAACCACCTTCTCGTGTTCTTCAGCCAAGAATTCTGTCGTCTTCCGATCGATCGTTTGCCCTTTATTTTACCTTCAATAATTAAACGTAGCAATTCGTACTTTGGGCCCCTCATTATATGTCTGAAGTATTGAGTTTTATTTTTTTATTTTTATGGTTGTTAGTAATTCCTTCCTTTTGTTCATTCTTTCTAGTACCTCTGTGTTCTTTATTTTCTGTACCCAGGAGATATGTTTCTCGGGTCTCACTTGTCATTTATATTGGTTCCCAAATATTTAAATGTGGAGACATATTCTACGGTGTTTTCTCTGATTTCAAGGGATTCTGGTGAAAGATTTTTCTTTATTATTACCATCCACTTGTTTTTTCTTATATTCATAGTTAATTCAAATCTTTCGCTGGCTGTTACGACTCGATCGATCAATTGCTGGAGATCTTTAATATTATTTGCTAATAGAACAGTAACATCAGCATACCTTATGTTGTTCAGTGTTTTTTCCATTAACTGTTATTCCTTCAATGGATTCATAGATGGCCTCATTAAACACAGCATCGGAATGAAGATTGAACAAAAGTAGTGAGAGAATGTATCCCTGTCTTACACCTTGGGTTGTTTTTATGCTTTCGGAGTTTGTCAACCCAATTTTAACCTCCACAGTGCAGATTTTTAATAATATTTAGATCTCTTTTCTCTGTATTTGTTGTTTCTAGAATTTTTAGTAATTTTTTATGCATCACACAGTTGAAAGCTTTATTGTAATCTATAAAATATGTATATACATCTACATTCATATCTTTACAACGCTGGACCAGTCCATTTAATGAGAACAAAGCTTCCCGTGTACCCATGCCTTTTCGGAATCCGAATTGTGTTTTCTGCTTCACATTTTCTATATATTCTGGTATAGATGATTCTCAGGAATATCTTGAGAACGTGAGATATCAAACTTATGAAGCGATAATCGTTACATTTCATTGATTTTGACTTCTTAGGAATTGGGATGAAAGTTTACTTTAGCCAGTCAAGGGGGATTTGCCCAGTTTCAGGATTCCTATGCCGCCGGTATTGTTTTGTTCATTTCCCCTGTAAAACAGGACATAGCTTTAGGCAGTCCTCTCCTTTCCTTCTTACTTCCGATATTCCTTGTACGTCCCATTTTTATCTTGTTGAGCTCGTACTAAAGTCCAATCAGCCTTTTCTCGTTTCCTAATGACCTAGCGTTGTAAGTAGCTACATATAGTTGGTTGATATTACCGCTTAACGAAGAAGTATACATATTTCTGTTAACTTTTGACAACATTGTTTACAAAAAATAACACTATTTTTCATCAAATGTGCCTTCACTAGTTTACAAAAAAAAACATTTTTAAATTTATAAAATCCTGACCAATATTTTTAATTTTGTAAATTATAATTTACAAGTACAAGTACATCGTAATTTTGATAAATAAGAAATGTTTTCAATTAGGTTAAAGATATTACAAGGTATAGCCCTAGAAACAGATTGTGTATTGATTTTATTATTTGTCCATAAGAAAAGACAAGAAGGTTTATCATTAAATTATGTTCGTCCTGATAGTTAACCTATGTTAACGACATACTCTCGATGGTATGCATTATACTTATGGTAGTAATAAAGGAACTAATAAATGGAAAAATTTTTATGATAAACTTTCACGCATTTCTTAATCGTAATGGGACATTTAGTATACCTCAAAACAGCTTCTTGTTCGCGCTTATATACTTTCATTGACGTGACCCTGAAAGTTACTAAGCACACATTTTTATTAGTAACCTAATTGTGTAAGCTGTCCATTCTATATTTTCAGTGGATGCTTTAAAAATGCAGGGTTATCATTGTAAATAATTTTTTAATTGTATTTATTATTATTATATTAGACATTTTTAATATGGATTTTACAATCAAATTACTCAATATTTTTGAATAATTACTTCTTCTAAAATACAAAGTATCCAGACTCCCAATTTACAAAGAAGTAAAATAATTATTTCTTACGTATTTTTTTGTTTATTTTTTTTATTCATTTTTTTTAGTTGGCGTCTTCAAGAATGAAAAAAACAAGCAAGGGACACAAAATTTTTGACTTGTCAAATCTAACAGATACAAAATCAACTAAGATTTTTAAATTTACTCTTATATATCGTCACACCATTAAAATTCTCTTATGTATTAATCCGGTTGCACAAATAAAAAAATTGTTGAATTATTTTCAACCGTTGCCTTGTGTTGTTAAAGTAAACAATTGCCCAAAGAATAGAAACCATAAATTTTTTGATATCATATTTGCCTTCTTCATGAAAAACTCAGTGGTAGAAACATTTTTTAATGTCTTAAATAGGAAAATTGTAATTTTAATAGAAACGATAGAGACACTGGCTAAAAAGGTAACTCTAGCAAGACCCACGGGTCTTAATCTTGCTTGAGAATCCCCTGCAATATGGGTAGTGAAGCGATATTTATTATAATTCCATAGGGTTTATAGAACGATAAATTCGTGAGAGACTGATACTAGACACAGCAGATGAGCTAGTTCAAAAGTTTCATAACTTGGATTATATCCAGTCTCCGCTAAAATTAAACTAAAAAACTTGATAATGGTGACCGCAAACATTACAGGATACTGTATGATTAATCATGCTCTAGATCGCAGATGGTTCTTGGAAGATAAAGAGCTCCTTATCTGATTATATCTTGCTCATCACCCGAGCAAGACAAACTCGCTAGAGATATCTAATAAATTTGGACCTGGAATATATTAAGGAAATTTAATGTAGGAGGCTGGTGCCCTTCCTAAATGCTATTGGCCTTTAACAACCCTGAAGTAAAGCAGGCGAGAAAGGGACCTTAAGAAGCGTGTGTGCTATGGGCACTCAAACCACCTTGCCTTGGATCTATTAATTTACAGGAATCAAAATAACAAAAATTATGCATTAGGACGTGTGTCAAGCATGAAAAGACAGATTGTAATATATACTTTTCTTTTAATTAATTTTATTTAAAGCCATACGTGAGAAGAGTTCCTTAGAAAAAGTTTAAAAAATGACACACGTATAAAAATGCATTAGTTACATTTTCAAAGCAGTGACGTTTATGAGTTAAGAGACAGTGCTTACTACATAATAGTCAGCTCAGTTTAGTGTCTATAATTTATTTATTTATTTATAACATCACTAGTATTTCCTTGTAGATAACACAGAGTGATAAAAACGTTTCTGGGGCTTCCAATTACTGGTTCTAGTAATAGTAGAGGTGTATATCCACGTAAACAGACCGACGGGATCCTTCTTACTATCACCTCTATAGCGTCTAAGTAATATCAGCCAGACGAAATTTACAGTTTAATATGGGCTTCGACCCACCGGTTCAAGTGGCTCTCCATTTTTAGCCGCGTCGACTCTCAGTCCTTATCAAGAGCGAATTCTTATACGCGTACCCCAAGACACTGGGACGAAGCCGAAAAAAGTCAAGTAGCAACTAAAGTTATATAAATTATTAGGTAATTAAGCTAACGTAAAGTAGTATCTGAGGATAAACTGAAATAAAAGTTACAAACACAATACAACAATAAGAACAAAAAGGCATATTTTAATGACATAATATATAATATGATATGATATGATACGATATGATATGAAATTATAACAATATAATATACAAAATGAAAAATAGTAATTTTGTTTGAAATATTTTATAGTTTTATGCTTTCTGCTAAATATTTCATATGATGATTGTGAACCAGCTAAAGAGACACTAAAATTAGGCAGGAATAATCCATAGCCAACTCTAATGCCAGTTTAACAAATTCGTTTAGCGGCATTTTGTTTGAGATATTTTCCGATTTTCGAAATGTTTTCATAAAGCCCATACACATGTACTTATTATATATATATATATATATATATATATATATATATATATATATATATATATATATATATATATATATATATATACAGGTTATCCCATTATTCCGTGGAAATAGAACTACCACGTGTGTTTGGAATGAAAATAAGTCGATTGGACACAATTTACCTCTATACAAAAGTACTTTGTTTGTCCGTTAGAGGGCATCAAAGTAAAAAAAAAAAGAAACACATTTTTTAAGATATTTTAAGAACCGATATTCCGATTTGAATGAGATTTAGGGTGCCCATGTTTTGCTAGGCGTTCTAATATTTGACTTTCACAAAAAACCCGAAAGGGTTCGAGAAGGGCTGAAAACTACCCTCACCCCTACATAAATTCTAGTAGAAATGTCTTGCAACTTTAACGACTCTGAATTTTTTTTCATAAAAAGGTCCTTTTATTTACTTCATTTTTTGTAGTGGTAGGCTAGTTTTCACCCTCCTCGAACCCTTTCGGTTTTTTTTTTGTGAAAGTCAAATATTAGAGCGCCTAGCAAAACATAGGCACCCTAAATCTCATTCAAATCGGAATATCGGTTCTTAAAATATCTTAAAAAATGTGTTTTATTTTTTTTTAATTTGATGCCCTCTAACGGACAAACGAAACACTTTTGTATAGAAGTAAATTGTGTCCAATCGACTTATTTTTCGTTCCAAAAATACGTGGTAGTTCTATGTCCACGGAATAACGGGACGCCCGGTATATATATATATATATATATATATATATATATATATATATATATATATATATATATATATATTATTATTATTATTATTATATATATATGTGTATATATATATATATATATATATATATATATATATATATATATATATATATATTATATACGAGTATATATATATATATATAATATATATATACATATATACATATATTATATATGTGTATATATATATATATACATATATATATATAATATATATATATATATATATATATATATATATATATATATATATATATATATATATACATATATACAATATATTATATATGTGTATATATATATATATATATATATATATATATATATATATATATATATATATATATATATATATATGAAGGGTCCAGGGGAAAAACACCTTAAGTCCACAAAATCTAATTTCGAGAAAATTGAAATTTAGCGTTCCAAGTCTCTAAAATGCCAGTAAACTGCCGAATTAAGTTTAAAAAATTAATAGATGTGGTTCATAAAAGTGTTTTCTATGTAATTATTCAAAAAATTTCATGAAAATATATAAACAGGGTCCACAGAGGCATTTTTTGTAAAAAACAGGTGGACTTACGTTGTTTTTTTTCCCTGTAAGTTGGGTACCTATAAAAAAAACTAATAAATTAATGTTTATCACAATTTTTCTTTATTAAAAAACAGAAACTTTACTGTATTACATAAATAATCTAAAAGCTAATTATTTTTTGTATCAACAAAAATAATGTTATTTATTATTTATAACTGTTTTATAAGTTTTATTTGTTTTAAAAAAGGCAAGCAAATAAAGTTGCTTATTTATTTAAAAAGTTGAAAAAAAATTATTTATTATTTTAAAAGTTAAAAAAAAATCGCTCATTGATCAATGTCAATAGGAGGATCATCGATATAATTGTCAGCGTCATCATTATCTTCATGATCATCATGTGGCAACTCCATATAAAATTTTTTTGATTGCGGCCGTTCTACAAATTTGGATAGGTGGAGTAAGTCCCTATATTTGGCCTTCTTAATGGGTACTTTTTTAGTGTATAAGCTCTTCAGTTCAATATTTTTTTCGGATTCAGAATTTAGTACTATTCTCTTTCTTTCCCTTTGGATTTCGAACGGCTTTTCTTTTCTTTACAATGGGCTTATTTTCATAAGGGCCGAAATAGGTGGACTTGTAAAATATCGCATCTTGGTTTTTGTCTTTTAAAACTTGCATCATGCGAATTGGTCCTGTCTGAAATGGACACTTTGGTTTATATAAAGGTGACAAATAATCAGTCCAATTTTGAAAAACAAAATCTTTTCCACAGTCTATAACTTCAAAAGCTGTTGGTTTATCTCGAGATGTACATAAAACCTCTCTCCAGTCGTCTGGGTGCTCAACGTATGATTTTTGGTTAACTAGCCCCATATTTTTATCGCACTCTAAGTAAGAATGCCCTCTAATCGGAAATACCACCTTAATGGAATCAAACCTTTCCTTTTTTGTTACTAAAAAGTGAATCATTCTAAACACTGTGTAGTTCTTATTTTGGCCGGCACAGGAGTCACAAAAGATTACTAGTTCTTTGACATCCAAAGGCAAAATTTTGTAAACAAAATGGTATAGCATTGAACATACATCGTCTGCACCTTTTTTAGCCACAGACTCGTCGTACGTATAGAATATAGATCTTGAATTTGACAATATGTGAATGTTGAAGCTGATAAAGTTCAGCTGGCGCCTGTAATATACGTCATTAGTTGTTATATTAGGGCAAGGTAAATTTTTCTGAAAATCCATTGCAATAGCTTGGATAGCTGAATTCTTTACTGATTTTTTGCGATAATGTCGTTTCAAGGAATAGAAACGATCAGCTTTGGTTAAATGAAGCTTATATTCTTGTTCTTTTTGTGCAGTTTGTGCAGTTAATGACTCGGTCAATCTTAAATCTTCATCACCAGACTTAATTTTTTCTTTCAATACTTTAATTTCACTTTTCAGGACATCACAAGTACTACAAGTGTCTTTCCTTGGATATCCAAAGGAAATATTAAAATTGTTTTCGAAAATCTGTCTAAATGTTTCGTACGAAACTTTGTTTTGGGGAAATTTTTGATCGTACATACACCAGACTTTTTTAATATTCAAGTCATCCGGTAGATATAGCTTTTTAGTGTCTTTCAATGAGTAATGAGATTTTCTTCCCCTCAAATTTTTAATGAAATCATTGACTTGATTTTTGGTACCTTCTAAAAGTTTGTGGGGACGGTTATTGTGTTTACCACGTTTATCTTTGGGCGACTGGCCAGTACAAATCAAACTTTTTTTAATAGTTTTAATTCTTTCTTCTGTAACCCCATGTAACGAAATAAATGCTTTTTGGCAAACTTGTATATCTTGGGTATTATTGTTTTCCCCTTGTACTAATCTGACACGATAATTAAAAGATGCTGTCTTAGCCATGGCAATATCTTTTTGTCTGGGACGCCTTCGGATTACAGGAAGAGTTGTCATTAGACTGCATAAATATGAGTTTTGATCATTATAGCTTTCTAATTCATTAAATTCACGAATAATTCTCATACGTTCGGCATTAGATATAATATCAAAACAGCGAAATCTTTTACATTCACAGTTAGGGCCAGTTTCGTGAGATGCTACTCTAAGTTTTTTCATAACGTCTGTTATCCTACCTGTTTTTTTTTTTTTGTTTTTTTGTAGGTCCATGATTTGATTTTAGCTCTTTGTTAGATGAACTATCACAATCACTTATCATAATTTTTAATAATAAAAATGTTTATTTCAAAAGAAAACTGATTGTAAACACACTAAAACCTTTGCATAAAGAACTTTACTAAAATAAATCAATCAAAACACTGACTGACTGAAGTGACAGAAAGTGTCTGACACAATACTTTAAAGAATGTCATAAGGCGCCCGCCTTCAATAGATAGCAGCACTAACTCGATTTTGAAATAAAATGGACTTAAGTTGTTTTTTTTCCCCTGGACCCTTCATTTATATGGACTAGGTTTAATATCCATCAATGTTGAATAAACTAGCTGAAAGCTATGGTATTTCTTCAATAGCTAGCAGCACTAACTCGATTTTGAAATAAATGGACTTAAGTTGTTTTTTCCCCTGGACCCTTCATATATATATATATATATATATATATATATATATATATATATATATATATATATATATATATATATATATATATCTTCTTAAAATTTACTGTGAAAAAAAAACCAATAGGTTCGTGATAATATCAGTATTACAATTTAGTACTAAAATTACTTTTTTTTATATTACCTTACTTTATTTGCTGTAGGTATCATATTGTTATACATATGTATTATTTAATTATTTTTTAAAAAAGTAGAACATAATTTGTAATAGCAGTGATACTAGAGCCAAACCTAGCAAGCTAGAAATTCGAGACACAAATTATTATAATTAAAATAAATATTCTTTAAAAGTAATAAATAACAGACTAAAACTTGACATGTTATTAATAATCAGATGAGCCAACACGGGTTCCTGACCATGTTGAAGAGGCCGCTAATTTCCTGCCGTTAGTTTTTTCCGGCCATCAACTGATCTTTACATCGCGTACTCTACCAATCAAGCGTCTAAACCACCCCAAGATTTGGGACTACAAAATTGTTAAATGGGAAGAACTGATGAAATTTATTTGAATTGTCCCTTCGTTCGAATTTTGCATCTAATACGATCCATCTGACTACGCTAAAGAGGTTTCCGATGCCGTTTTGGCTGGCAAGAAATTTCCTTCCAATGGCAAACCTTGGTTCGATTGGAAATGCAATTCATGCTTCTAAAGATCTTGTCTATCGATAATGGCGTCATAAATCGTACTCGACACAGACGCAAACAAATAGTCAACCAAACCAGGGGGGCACACAACCAAAGAATCAAAAACAAAATTCTTACCTGTTCCACAATTCCAAAACTTTTTTTCCTATCTTACATGGCCATATAACAAGATGTCCGATATTGTCTTCAACAAGCGTAACATGAAACATATTTTAATGAAGCTAGACACACAAAAAACTTTTGGCACTCACTGTGTACTGCCACAATACTCAAAAAATGTCCAAGAGAGTTAGCATCACTCTTTTGCAGACTTTTTAACCTATGTTACAGAAAAGGAATACTTCCTTCCTGCTGGGAACGGGCTAGACTTCAGTCGATACCCTAAAAGGCAAGAAACTTTATCAAACAGCTACCAACCAGCTGGATAATGTCACTAGCATCTTTTAAAATATCTAGCAACTTTTATGTTATTAGCGACCATCAATATGGCTTTAGTAGGCAAAGAACATCTTTTAACTTATGTGACAGCTATTTGGAAAAGACCATTGAGTATTTTGGAGAATCTCAAGCTGTGGCACTATAATATGCATAAAAAATTTAGTTTATGGCTTTCATGCTTCGTCAGAGAGAATTCTTTACGAGTGGCAGTTGACATTCAATATTAATGCCGGTGTGTTCTAAGGCTCCATACTGTCGCTCACTCTCTTTCTTCTTTACATTAACAATCTGTTGAAAAGGACTAGGAATTCAATCTACAGCTTTGCCGATGAAAGTATGCTTGCTTCTACATTTACCTTGAACACTCGGACATCCGTTACCCAGCAACGAAGACCTAAAGCTATTCCATCTTAGGGTAACCTTAACCAATCAGGATATAATGCTGTGAAAACCAAGGCAACAGTTTTTTTTCTAAAAGGGTTTGCATTTATTCCTCTAGAGTTTTCACTTAACTTGCTGGGCGTTAATCTGGGAGCAAATATGGCTTAGCATAAAGATGTTACATGTATAACAAAGAGAGCTTCTTAAAAGCTAGAAACATTATTTCGTACTAGAAAGCTTTACACTTCACAACAACTTTTAAACGAATAACGATGGAAAATTGTCCTTATGTTTGGACCTTTGCTCTCAAATATACTTTGCATTTCTTGCAATCTATTCAGAAGAACTATTCTCCTGACTGGAAACCTAGAACTCACCAGCAACCTTTATTCCCTATTCTGGATGAGCAGTGTTAGACGTATGGAGCGCCCTCGATCCCTCCCAGAGCATTACGTGCTAGGAATATAACATACATCACATCCTTATGAGTACAGCTCGTCTCTCCTTGTACACTCTTTTTAAAAATTATTTTATATGGAGAATCTTATCCCTTTAGCATGATTTGCTCAAGACTGTTTCCCACCACGTACAACTTGCAGCAATTCAAGACCAACATGAATCTCTTTTTTGGCACTCCTCTGCGCTTTGGGAAATCCTCTGCAGCACTTGCACTATGTCCATAAAAAAATTTACTAAAACTTAATAACTGATTGATAAACTATTTAACAAGTTACTTTTAGTGATACAGGAGCTCACTTAAAGCATATTACTATGAGTATTGTAATTAACAATTTGAATTAAACTTATCATTCGAATTTAGACAGTATTTAGTACAAAATAAGCACCTTATCTCGAAGCGGAAATATTGCATTCGTGAAAAAATCATCGACCGAGATTTTTATATTATTTTATATCTTTGGGCATCTAGATTAAGAAAAACTTAGTTATCTCGGTCTGTCGGTACCTGTCCACCTGCGGCTTCGTCGCTGCGATAACTTTTGAGCAAAATAAGATATCGATACCAACTTTGGTACACATATAGTACTTAAAGTGAGAAAGTACTAAATAAATAAAAAATAATTGAACCATCTCTTTGTTTAAGCATAAATATAACATTAAATATTCAGTATACGAACCTTAGGTACTTATTTTTTCGGAAATTAAGCTAATCGTAGTCTGAAGCAACACGAGCGGAGAATCCGTGGCTCTAGAATCGCAGTATAAGCATAAGGTGCTAAAACATTGGAGGACTGCCCTCTGCTGTGGCCGAGAATGAACAATTCCCAAAAAACACTTAACGATGAGCCTCTTAAAGTTTTAATACCAGAAAAGGAAAACTAGGCTAAAGAACTGCCTTTCCAAAGCAAGGACTCATGTCATACACAGATCGATCTAGACAAGAAGAGAGTGCGAGAGCATTTGCATACTGTACACAAACAGGGTCGAAGGTATTAATGTCCATGGGCAGTTACGCATCGTTGCTCCCAGCGAAAACCTACGCCATTCTCATGTGTGGCTGATCCTGTATTCAAACAATACTAGTGTCCTTTTATCATTAAAACCCTTTAGGATAAACTCATAACGAGTAAGTGAGTGTAAAGATATACGATACGAGTACACCTGTAAATGAGATGCATGATACAATAACTAAAAAAATAGCTTTAACTTGCCTTACGAGACGTAAACCCTTTTAGAAAATAACATACAATATGGGCAGTGTAGCGATCATAGATCTATTGAACGATAAGCTCGTGGGAGATTCCAGGCCTGTGTTGAAATTAAACTAGAGGAATGTCGATACGATGGCAGGACTTACATGTCACTGCCACATGAGTGAAGGCCCAGAAGAGTAAAAGATGATCCAAATTGCAGATGGATCTTCGAAGAGGAACAAAAACTCTTCGTCTAGTTATATCTTATTCACAATCACACGAGGAAGACAAACTTATTTATCTCCAATAATTTTGGACCCAGAAGTGTAATCAGGATTTAACCGGGAACACTGGTGTCCTGCATTTTTGACAAGATATTTTTGATTAATGCGATCCTGATTTAAGTATAAAATATTATTTTATTTAAGAACAAAACGACCTTCTAAATTATCTTAAATTTATTAAAATTAAAAAACTAAAATTTTTAGTTTTTTAATTTGTATTGTAAATTTAAATTATCGATAAGTCTTGATTGACACATAATAGACTGAATTCTCATGACGTCCAACCACTGAACTGGGTTAAGTTAATATATTCAAAAAGTGCATGATTCAATCAAAGAATCCAAAATTTTCCGTGAGGTTTTTTAAAGAGAAACTGAGATCCAAAATCTTGCATAACATGTTAACTGAGACTCTGGACAGCAAATTGTATTCGCTGTTTCATGACTATAAGTTAATCGACAGTCTCATCATTTGGTTAATTTGAGCAAAAAACAATTTTTTCTTTTTCTGATTTCATTGGTTTCACAATACAACATCCTTGAAAATGTTCAACGACCCTTATCAATATTCCAAAAACTTACGTAAAAAAACCAACTGGCTAATTAATTGACCATACCAAATGCTGCATCGAAACTGAAATAAAGGATTTAAACAATTATCTTTGGTCTGTATTTTTTTTTCTACTAAATGTTCGGTTTCTTCTTTGGACAACACGTATTTTGCTTATTACGGCTTATAACTGCCAACAAAGGAGAGCCAAATACCTTCCATATAAATTGAAATCAGTTTTTAGAAGTAACGTTAGAAATCGAAGTAGATTTTGTTGTAGTGCCAAGAGACAATAAATTTTATGTATGCTACCGCTTACCATTCATAATCACGTCCAATTGTTTTTATCCGAAAAGTAAGGAAATTAACAGTCGTAATAAATTTGAAGAAATTACTAGTTATATATATTTTATCTTTTTTTTTACTACCCTTATTAAGTATTACAAAAGATAATATAAGGCACAAATTTGTTATTTGTTTTACATCACACTAATAAACTCTTTTATTAGTTATCTGTGTGGGAAATTTTTTAAAATCTGGTATTTTGATTGAATGGTAAGGAGCTATTTATTATTTTTGTATGATTCACAGGTACAGTGTTTTATGAGATTGGTATTACACATGGAAATGTAATTTTTTTTTGACTTGTTATAAAATTTTTTAATTCCCAAAAAATTACTTACCTCTTGTCTTATATTTTCATTGCCTCTGTATTGTTAGTAGTTAACCTGAATCGTTGTGTGTAAAAACTAATAACTGCCAAAATTGGATATAGACCATATT
>CM032446.1:98669360-98718338 GCA_019049505.1 Pachyrhynchus sulphureomaculatus | reverse complement strand
TTTATTGGTCTGGCACACGTGCTGCAGGGAAGTCCCTAAAGCGCTCCAGGAGCGGCACGAGTGCGGAAAAAGCGATTCACGTTGTTCTTGAATCGCTGCAAATTGTACTCGGTGGGAAACACAGCGCTGGGGCAAATTATTCCAAAGGGATGACGTTCTCCATATAAAAGATTGCTTGAAAAGCGTTGTACGCGGTAACAAGTAACAAGCTGAACCTCATACGGAGGTTTTGCGAAGCACCAGCGCGACGTGTATTTCTAACATGCACCGCTTTGGGAAGAATTAAGCGGGCTACATCCTTCGAACACTTTCCATGAAAATACTTGTAGAACAGACTCAAGTCGCCAACCGTTTCTTCGATGTTCCAGCGAATCAAGGCCGCCGGTCAATTCCGGGTCATCAATCAGACGGACCGCTCTTCTCTGAACAGAATCCAACAAATGCAGTGTATGTTTGGGGAGCGGAGCCCCAAACGTGGGAGCAGTATTCCATAGTTGGTCGAATTTGGGCTTTGTAAAGAATTAACAGTTGTTGTGGGGTGTAAAGCTTTCTGGTTCTAAACAATATTCCCAACTTTTGAGAAGCTCTCCTTGCTATGCCTTGGATGTTCATGCCAAGACATATTTGCTTCCAAACTAACGCCCAACAAATTGAGCGACGATGCTAGGGGAATGGAGTGCCCCGACATAACTATGTCGGGTTCAGCAACGTTAACTTTTTAGAAAAAACTGCCGCTTGGGTTTTTTGTAGCGTTAAATTCCACTTGGTTACTGTCACCCCAAGACAGAATTTCTTCCAGGTCTTTGTTAAGTTGAACGACCTCCTGCTGTCTGCGGATATTCGCCTGAGCAGCCGATGTCCGAGCGTTCAAGGCGAATGAAGAGACAAGCGTTACTGTCATCTGCAAAGCTATAGATTGGATTCCGGTCTTTTCCAGCAGATCGTTAATGTAAATGAGAAAGAGAGTAGGAGACAGTATGGAGCCCTGGGGCACACCAGTGTTGATAGTGAGGGTGTTAGAAAGAAATCCGTCGACCGCCACTCGTAAAAGAACGCTCTCTGAGGAAACATGAGAGCCACAAACAGAACCTTTCAGACATACCATAAGAGCGCAACTTAGCCAACAGTCCATCGTGCCAAACACGGTCGAATGCCTTGGATATGTCAAGAGCAACCACTCGAGATTCTCCAAAGTGTTCAATTGCGTTGTTCCAAACATGTGTTTCATAAGTCAGAAGATCTCCTGTTGATCTATGTTTACGAAAACCATATTGGTGATCGCTAATAATATTGAATCGTTCAAGATATTTTAGAAGATGCTCATTGATAACCTTTTCCATGACTTTCGATATTATTGAAAGCAGTGCAACTGGTCGGTAGTTATTTGGCAAGGTCTTCTTACCTTTTTTTAGGTATCGGCTGAACCGTGGCACATTTCCAGCAGGACGGAAATATTCCCTTTCTCGTAGGATAGGTTAAAAGTCTACAGAAAACTGGTGTTAGTTCCCTTGCACAGTTTTTGAGAACTATGGCAGGTATTCCGTCAGCGCAGAAGCCTTCTTGGTGTCTAGCTTCATTAAAATACGCTTTATGATGCGCTGTCTGAAGACAACATCGGGCATCCTTGACTGCAATATGGGAATAGTAGGTGGTGTTTTCCCTTGGAAATCGACAGTAGAATGTGAAGCAAAGAGTTCAGCCAACAAGTTCGCTCTCTCAACAGGTGTGGTTGCAAAATGGAATTATCTGGCCGTGTGAGTGGTGGTATGGTGGATTTGTAAAATTTTGACTAAACTGCCTTAGCGACTGCCCAAAAGGACCTGGAATTGTTGGGACAAGCGAGAAGTTTGTTTCTAATTCGTTGATTGTGTGCCTCCTTGGTTTTGTCGATAATTCCCTTGCATCTGTTCCGGGCATGAACAAAGATGTTTCGATTTACGGTGTTAGGATTTTCACGCCATTGTCGGTAGACAATATGTTTAGAAGCAACAGCTTCTTTGCATTTTCGGTCGAACCAAGGCTTGCCGTTGGAGGAGCATTTCTTTGAAAAAGGGATGTAAGCGGCCCTAGGCGCCTCTCTGTCACTGATTGGCAGGATACTCGATGTCGAAAGCAGTTTATGGTCGGGAAGAACCTAACGGCGGATTTATGGTGACCGTGTAAATCTCCGGATTGGTGGTTAAAAACAGATCAAGAAGACTGGCGAACTCCCATCTCGATCAGGGATCCGTGTTGGTTCGTCAGTAAGCTGAGTTAAGCCACAACTGATTGAGAATGATTCAGCTTCAAGACCTTGTTCGTCGGTAGTATTTGAATTTTGAGCCAGTTGATATTGTGGACATTAAAGTCGCCCAGGATGGCAATTTCGGCACTTGGATAGTTACTTTGTAAATGATCGATGGCGTCTGCAAGAGAAGCGAAAAGTGTTCGAAAATTGGTAATCACACAGGATACAGATAAACCTTGTGGTTTGTTGAGTCGTTATTTTTAACCACATAACATCAAAGTTTGGGGGCTCCAGAGCTTCTTCTCGTTGACAAGAGAGGTCGCTTCTGACAAAAAGACAGATTCCAAAGTTACGCCTAAATCGGGAATAGAAGTCGTACCCAGGATAAAGATAGTTGACCGTGCTGGTCGATGGACTGACTTGGTTTCACATAGAGCGAGTACATGAGGTTTATCTGATTGCAGGTGTTGATGCACTGAATTTATGTTCGAGTTTATACCTCCTTACTAGCAAGATAATCTAGTTGTCTTGAATGTTTGGCGCAATGAAATAAAAGTACTTGATCCTTCCCAAATTTAGACCGTAGGGGTAGTTTTTCTACCACCCTTTAAGGGCAGTTTATAGTCGTGATGGGTGTTTCAAGCGAATCTATTCCATATTTATTCACCCTGCCTAAAACTACAAAAGCCTGAACTTGTTTCGTCGTTATTGAAACTTATGAGATACTTCCGTAGGTGAGGGCGGTTTTCACATCCTATAGGGGTGAGTTTCAACCCTATAAGAATAATTTTAGGTTGTCACACCAGATTCCGATATTTTGTCTTAAGAACTACAAGAATTTGTCCTTTGTACATGTTATTTAAACTCACGTGCGTTATTTGAGTTTTAGGGATACTTTTCACCCCCTATAAGGATGAATTTTGGTTTAATTAATAGAAATAGCTGTCGTTTGAATGCATATTCTCTTCTATGGACTATAAAATATCTACCATTTTTCACACTTCATTAAGAGTCATTACAATATTACTATAGTTTTAAGCCCATTTCAAGGGATGTTTTTTGGTCAAAAAAAAATGACAAGATAAAATCTTTTTTTTTAACTATGGATTCGAATTTAACGTCGAAAAATACACTAAATTCATGTATTTTGGTTCGTGGTAATAACCTTTCATTTTTTTGTTGTGGGGCTCTGTTATCAATGAAAAGTTTCTTTAAAAAATCGTGTGAAATGCACGAAAACAAAAATTTTCGGAGGTAGTTTTCATTAGTCGATTGCTAACGTACTAAATAAAAATTGTCGGGTAAGTGCTTTTCACCGCATTTCCGAAAATTGCTCCATATCGTTCAATATTGAGTAAGTGGAAGTTAATAACAGTGGAAAATAAGCTGAAAAAATATCAACAATAGTTGACTATAAACATAGAAAAAGGCATGATATTATTTATGATTTGGCTATCGTATTAATAGTAATATTGTAATGCAGTATACAGTGGATTGTCAAATCAAAATGCCAGTTTGCGCCACGTAAAAGGGGTTATTTCAGTTATTTAATTATATATTGATTTCAAAGTTAAATATTATATGTAAATAAATTCATTATTCAGCGTTACTTAAATTCGGTATACATACAATAAAACATATGGCTTTAGTAGAAAGGGGTGATAGGGCTAATGGTCGATAAATTGAGTATAGGTTTATGAGTCTTATGAAAGTTTTTTCATAAATTCTGGTTGAGATTATTAGAAAAATTTAATTTAAAATGAATTTGTATTGCATTAATTTTATGAAAAAAAATATATAATATTTATTTTTTCGGTAAACGAAGAATTTTTTATGATGAAAAAAAATTATTTGTTTCTACTCCCTACATTTGTGGCAGTAAAACGTTGCTATCCATTGCGTATTGCGGTATTGTTCCTAAATCACGCTTAGTTTGCCAAATCTAAATAAAACTGAGTACACGAAAAGGTTATGGCTTTTATTTTTTGATCTTGACGGCACAAATAGGAGTATTTGCATGAAAAAAGCAATTAAAAGCAAAGTCAAAATTACAAAGTTAATCGAACCCTTTAACAAAACTATTTTTTTGTAACCTTAATGATTGTTCCATTAAATGGAGTCCATAGAAAAACCCATCGCTTATATCTCTACCTGTAAAGCCAGCCGGAACTTAGTCATTGTTCGTAACGCACTTCTCTGTTCTCGGCGTTTTGGTTTGTGGTGAATATTTGATCCGTTATAGTGTACAAGTGAAGCATAATTTTAAAATTACCACTTTCGAATATGGAAATACTCCAATTTCCAACTATGCTTTACTATTTTGTTGTTTATATATCATGCCTACGAATATTATTTAAAATCAGATATTAACTTATTTTTTACCAAACGTTTTTAGAAAATAGTATTTTTGTTTACCTGTCGGAGTTTGTCGGGTTATTTTTTGATTATATTTTAAAAATATGGAGTCATGCTGACAAATTACAGCACCAAACGTTTTTGCTTTTTTCCACTATTTTTTAATACTGAATATTATATTTAACCTTAAGTTTTGGTCTAATTATTTGATTTAATACATTTTTTTATACTGGACGGCCGACAAAGAGATTCCAGGAACTAAGTGATTGCAGTAAGCTTCGCAAAACAAAAGATTTAAGGAAACAGGTATCTGCTGCCGAGTTGACATGCGCAGCTGGTATGAGTTAGTGCGCCGAAGGAGACATAGACGCGCCGAAAATAATAAAAGACGTCATATTTACGCCAATCAGAGCAAAAAAAATTTTTGTAGAGCAATTACATCTGCAGAGAAAGCAATTGCTATAAAAAAAACATTTTTCACAAGAGGCATTGGCGACTTTTGTAGAAGGTGATTTCACAAGAAGACAATGGGAAATCATACATGCCGCTAATAAGAACATATATCTATATTATTTTATAGTGAAAAATGCAAAAAAAAGAGTGCTATCCCAAAGAGGAGTCTACACATGGAACTGAAACATCAACAGAAATTAAATTACAAGCATTACTTGATCACACAGCAATGCGTTTGTGTACGAGGCAGATACAATAGAAAGATGTTCAGAGGTAGAAAGACAAAATTTGGTTTTAATTACTAAATGGGGATGTGACGGGTAACAACAAACCCCAATATTTCAAAATATAACATAGCGATGCAAATATATTTTGGAGCGCTCTTATTACTCTGAGATTAGTTGTTATCATTGAAGAAAAACAGAAGAAAATACTGTGGCAAAATCCTGTTGCAACATCTGTTCGATTCTGTAGGTCAATCCGAATACGCTACATTAATGAATCTAAAGAGGTCACAAAACAAAAATTAAACTATACTGAAAATCAAATAAAAAACCTAAAAAAAACTGAACTGTCAATGTCCGATGGAATAGCTAAAATCGAGCATAATATGATGCTTACAATGATAGATGGAAAGGTATGTAATGCAGTAATTGATACATTTGCGGCCAGATATCTAAAGATTTCAATAATTTAATTGAAGTTAAAGGAATTAATGCCGAAGCATTATAATTTTGACTGTCAGTTCTCCATGAGCGAATTCATTTCTTTGAGTCGCTACTACACTTAGGTAATAAAATACCATTAGAAAAATGGTAAGCAATTGTTGAAGAAAATAATATAGTGAAGGAAAGGGAAGAACAAATTCAAAAAGATTTTAAGGCGCAGATGGGACTCATAGTTGATCTTCCCAAGGTATGATTCGGCAATACTAATGTTGGGAAGATTATATGTAAAATTATATGCATGATATCCTATGTCACCTATCATACATAAAGTTTTGTTGCATGGTGCCAAAGTAACAGCTCATGCTACACTACCAATTGGACAGTTATCTGAAGAGGCAGCTGAAGCCCGAAATAAGAATACCGAATTAATTTTTGCAAGAAAATTCTCACGAGTAGATTGCAATAAAGATGTTATGAATAGATTATTGTTAAACTCCGATCCTTATTTCAGTAACAAAGGCCCAAGCGTTATAAGAAAAATAAACCCTTTTCAAAAAAAGCCTTGAAACTAATGGCCTCAAGTACACTGCCTGGTTTTAATTTAATTCATTTATAATAAAATTATAATTAATATACGAAATTAAAATACGAAAAGTTGGATTGATGGACAAGGGGTCAGGTGCATCTATGGGCGATGGGCTTGCAACCTATCACTACTTATGTGCATCGGGTATGACATCTTATACCCCATAACAGCAAAAAGTGGCTGCGTGTAGACAAATTTTCCACTTTAAAGGCTCTGCCATAGGGACGTGATGTTATGTATGTGTATGTATGTAAAAATGTAATATTATTTTAATCATTTTTTTCATGCAAATACTCCTATGTACGGCAGTCAAAATTAAAACAGTTGTCACTGTTTTACTAATAAGCCGATTTCAATCAAAAGTGTAGTAGTAGATGAAAAATGTGACAAACTCTTTAAAAAAGTTTTTGATATTAGTAAATGGCAAATCAATCTCTTTTATTTATGAACCGATTAGATCAACTTTGAAAGCTAGATTCAAAATTATTTTGAAAGTAATTTTTCACATTAACGGCTTCCAGAACTAAGAAGATCAAATCTTCTTTAGTTATGGGTCGACTCTGATCTATATCTTTATATGTAAAATTAAAAAGAAGTAAGCTTTTTGGCATTAAGAGCAATCAATATTAAAGTTCTTATATCTTCTTTATTGATATACAAATTTTGGTCAATTTTAAAAAGTTTATATACTTATTTGTATGCGTTTAAAAAGAATTTTTTAACATGGGTTGTGATAGAATATATTGACAGCAAGAATATATGTACAGGCAAGCATTACTATTAACGTAGCTTTTTCATGGGATAAGCTGCTCTGTCATCAAAAGTCGTCATTCACTCTGATGTGAAAATAAGGCTTTTCTGAATATATCATATCTTGATTATGTTTATCGCTACATGAGGGTAAGTTCTGTGATACTCCATTTTACAATCAGTAAACTCTATAGAACTATATATATATATATATATATATATATATATATATATATATATATATATATATATATACATATATATATATATATATATATATATATATATATATTATATACATATATATATATATATATATATATATAATATATATATATATATATATATATATATATATATATATATATATATATATATATGTATTTATATCGTATTGTTATTGGCTCAAAATATCACTTTTTTTTTTTCTTGGACAATATGCAACCAATTACACAATCCTTAAGCATTATTCCCTGAAGCGCTACAGGAGCAACGCGTGTGAGGAAAATGGATTCACGTTAGTTTTAATTCGCTGTAAATTGTACTTGGAGGAAAAATGCAGTGTATGTTTTGGAGCAGTGACCCAAATTTGGCAGCTATATTCCATCATCGGTCGAATTTGGACCTTTTACGGATTTAAAAGTTGTTGTGAAGTATCACCCCAAGATAGAATTGCTTTCAGATTTTTGTTAAGTTGACCGACTCCTGTTATCTGCGGGTATTTGCAAGAGTAGCCGATGCTCGAGCGTTCCAAGTAAATGAAAAGATAGGCGTACTATATCTGCAAAGCTGTAGGTTGGAGTGATAGTCCTTTCTAGCAGATTATTAATACAAACGAGAAAGAGAGTAGAAGATTACATGTTAAGCCTTGAGGCACACCAGCGTTGATAGTGAAGGTATTAGAAATAAGCCCGTCAACTGCGACACGTAATGAACGCTTTCTGAGGGAACACAGAAGCTGTAAACAAAACCGCTCAAACATACCATAAGAGCGTAGCTTTGCCGACAATCCGTCATGCCAAACATGGTCAAATGCCATGGGTGTATCAAGTACAATCGCTCAGGATTCTCTATAATGTTCAATTGCATTGTTCCACATATTGGGACATAGGTTAGAAGATCTTCTGTTGATCTAACGAAAACCATATTGATAGTCGCTAAAAATACTGAATTCCAGATGTTTTAGAAGATCTTGATTGCTTGCCTTTTATATAACTTTCGATATTATTGTAAGTAGTGCGACTGGTTGGTAGTAGGCAAGGTATTTTGCCTTCTTTAGGTATCGGCTGAACTGTAGCCCATTTTTAGCAGGAAGAAAACATTCTGTAGGACAGGTTGAAAAGTCTACAAAAAAACTGGCGTTAGTTCTCATTTTTGGAGTACTATGGCCAGGCATGTATTAGGGCCAGAAGTTTTTTTGGTGTCTAGCTTTATTAAAATACCTTTTATGACACGCTGTCTGAAGACAATATTGGGCATCCTTGACTACACATTGAGAATAGTTGGTGATGTTTTTCCTTAGAAGTCGATAGTAGAATGTGATGCAAAGAGTTCAACTAAATAGTTAGCTTTCTCAACAGGTGTTATTGGAATGGTATTAACTGGCCGAGTAAGTGGTGATATAGTTAATTTAGTGAAATTTTGATTAATGGCTTCAGCGTCTTCCACTTCTCTATATCACGTGTTACCAATGTTGCGACACTCTGACGAAAAAAACTTCCAAATTTGTAGCAGTTTAATCAGCCGTGTTACTGCACTTTAACTCAACTCCTAATTAATTTATTTATATTTTTTCCTCCTATTACGAAAAAATAGAGACCTTGTTTAATGTAGGCGTCCGTCATCAGGCCGTTGTTTCGTCTGTTCAATGTAGGCGTCCGTTATCAGGCCGTCGGTTTCGTCTTTATAATAAATAAATAATAAAATAAAGTAAGGTACCGCATTGAGGCGTTTATTTAAATTATATATATTGTAGGCCAAATTAAAAGAGCCTCTTATTTTAAAAATGAGTTTATTTATTTGTGTTGGCATACGATATCGGCGGCATATTCATCTAGAATAGTGTGTTAGGCAAAACACAAGCCTTAAGAGGTCTATAATTTCAACTTGAACGAGTTGTCATGGAATTTAAATGACATATAGACTATTATACAGTCTCTTATGTTGGGGCAGTTAAAAAGTAATAAAACCTTTTCTGATTTTCTGTGATTTAATTTTTGACTCCCATCGTAGGTATTATAGAGTTTTTTGATACAAACCGAAAACACTCATAAATTAAAAAAATACTAAAATAAAACTGCAACAATATACGCGTAAGTATGTTTTCCAGAGATTTTTTTTTCAGCAACACTCGATCTCGTAGTAAAACTTATCGGACCCTACTACGTACGCTGGTCGATCTGTCACCACATGTCGACGGAAAGCTACACGTGCGCGGGTAGACAGGAACGCGGATGACGATAGCTACGTTGATTCCGGCGAGTAGCGGTTGATTTTAAAGTGACGAGCAACTTTGCGATTTAGTCAATGGTCGGTGGTAATGGTAGTTCATACTCTCCGTGACTATGTAGAAGCTTTTCGGTACTGTCAGCAAATTCGTTTTGGTTCTTCCCCGAACCAACGCCACCTGCAAGGTTAATTACGTTTTGTACTCGATACGCTTGTTAAGGGTAGATATGTCGTTCTAAGGTATTTCTGTCAGTACGTCTGGGTCACTGGATACACCATAAGGAGAAGCATACTGGTCGCATGGGTCCGCAGTATACCTCTAGATGTGCGTCATACAGGGACGGGCTATTTGGTTAAAACGGCTCCGCAGACAGTCGAAATTATTTATTGGTGTCAATGTAAGTGGTTGATGCGCCAAAAGGCCCATACGGGTCTCACGGCTTCGCAGTATACCCCTAGGTACGCAGAAAGGTTCATACTGGAGCGATTTTCCATGTTTCTACCTAGAGATTATATGGATGGATTAATACGCATAAGTTCATAGTTACTTCTTAAAGCAAGATTGAACCTTTTAGGATGTAGAAAGCGGAAGATAGATTCGTCACGCATATTGCTCCTGAAAAATGCTGTAACATCGTTACAATACATAGAAATAATTTCAAACTGAATTTGGTACAGACTGGAAATTAGATAAAGGATTATGTTCCACTTCAACGCTATAACATGGACAGTATTGGACAAATATTATTTCTACAGAAGCAAATAATGATAACTGTCCCTATTTCTAATTTATTGCAGACACTCAGACATGTGTAAATAGATGAAGTTATTGAGTATTTCGTACTTTTAATTAAAAGTTATCAGGTCATGTAAAACATTCAAAAAACATCTTAAAAAATTATTGAAAGCAATATCTTCGCCAGATCTTTAAAAAGATTTTGCAATTATATCTAAAAATAATACGACAATTTTAAAAGGCAATTGAAACCTTAATGTTCCTTGCCTTTCAATGTTACAACTCACAGTATATAGTACGCAAAAAATGTTCATGTCATTATAAAAAAAATCTTGAGCGATGATTGAAATGGTATTTTTGTATGCTTTTAATAATATCTTTGTTTAATATACTCCTGTAATAATAAAAAATTATAAACTTTATTTGGTTACAGACGGAATTCTCGACAAATAGGAAAAAAATGTAGGAATAAGTTCCCAAAAAATTTTTTGATGCCCATAGTTTTCTGTATATCTGGTCCATCGTAGTAGCTTAGTAAGTTAAATCAAAAATTAACACAAATAGTTTAAAAGTGAATTGACTAAAAAAAACAAGAAAAATTAATGAAACTCTTAATTTGTTTCCAGTTCCAAAGCTTTAACTTTAGTTTTTTATGGTGACATGCAGTTCAGCTAACTTTTGATTCTTAACAATTACACACATAATATGGTTTTTTTTTTAAATCGATGGTACAACGTATAGAACTCGCATGTCATATCAGAGGTAAGTTTTTTTATGATTCTCGACATTTGTGGTGCATCAAGTTTAATTTTTGTGTCTTTTTGATGCTTATATTTCGATGAATTGTATTATACAAACATATTTGATGTCATTAAAATGCCTTTTAAATAATGTTAACTTACACTTACACGCCCTCAGGGGCTAGGGGAATCCCAGGATTCTCCTAGTACGGGCATTGACGATCCCGAGGTACCTGAGTCATGCTGTGCTGTCTTGTGTTGTCCAGATTATATGTAACAAAAACGCAATCTTAAGGTATTTACCGTGCCGAGAAGATGAATGGCTCAGCGTTTATGAGTCGCAAACGGTTCCCCCCCCCCGGATACCGGGCGCGCCCTCCGGGAGTAAGTAGCCTTGCTGTGGCATCCAGGCTCTGCCGCAGTCGACCATTCTTTCCTAGGATACTCGTGGGAACACTATGTCAAATAATAATAATTATACTAGTGATAATGGCAGGGTGCTGTGGAGGCGGACCCCTGTCGTACAAACAGCTACAGCACCACCACAACAACAACAACGACAAACGATCCAACCAACCGCCCCTCAGCTGAAACTACTCCCGATAGTTTTACCAGATCCGACATTGTAGGTGATGGAAATTGCCTTTTCCGTGCAGTTAGCTTACACTTATATGGCCACCAAAACCATCATGAAAGACTCCGAGAGGCTGCTCTAAGATATATACAACAAAACTGATCGGAACTTAACACATTTTCACTAATTGAGGACGACGATATGAAAGACTTCAATAACTACTATAACTATATGAGGAAAAATGGCACCTATGGAACGAGCCTAGAGATACTTGCCCTCTCAGAAACCCAGAATAGCAACTTTCATATCTTCTCAAAACAACGAAGAACAAGTGATACAAAAATAACTTTTAGGGACAAGCCAACAATAATAAGCACAAGAAAACACACCGAAACTATTTACCTTCTACTAACAGGCAACCCAATGTCGGGACACTTTGAGCTTCTGACACCACAAAACACTAAAAACATCCCAAACAACAGTAGACCAATAAAAGAAGCATCGGGCGAGCGACGTAACGGTCGAGGACGTCGCGGGAAATGGCAGCTCGACCAACACGATGAAGACCGGGCAACTGACAATGGACCTGCCAAAAGTGTTGTGCCGGCGAGTAAGCCGACACCCACCAAGGCGGGAAAATCAGGGCAACGCATGAGTTATACTACAGGAACAAACGAACACACCATGCGTTGCTCTGATAAAAGCACAAGTCCTGACAAAGAAACCACTGAGAAGGGAATCACTCGCCGCCTAGACCCACCACCATCAATCCTAAACGTAACAGACGAAGTATTTAATCAAAAACTCCCGCAACGACAAAGAAATCCCAACAGCACAAAACCAAAATTCAAACGGCAAATAAGAATAGAAAACCAAATCAACAACATCAGGAGATATCTAGGACACCTTACCCAGTTTATCAACGGGAACGTGTCCAAACGAGTCACACAGAGTATACACAAGATCAAGTCCGGGTCTCCCAACAGAACACTGCCAGAAATCCTGGATACTCTGAAACAAAAAAATTATCCGTCTATGCCGCAAGACTTCGTAGATACAAAGAACCCAACGAGAGGAAAGATACCAACAACCTCTTCCGAAGAAGCCAAACACAGTTCTACCGGAAAACTATGCACAGCAAACAGACAGCAGTGACCGAACCACCAAACAAACAAGAACTCACAGATCATTGGAAAAGTATCTGGTCAGAACCCAAACTACCCAATAATAACACCCCCTGGTTCAAAGCCAAAGAAGGCAAAGATAAACATGTGACAGAACAGGAAAATTCCACATTAACTACTGTGGGACCAAAGAGCATGATGAGGCGCCTGGATGCAAGAAGTTCCGGAGGTAGAATGGCCCCCCGTTCGGATCTCCGGGTGGGGGCTGGTTCGGAGGCGTCGACTTGCAGACATCAAAATTTTAAGATAGATTTTTGCAACATACGAGGTATAAACTCGAACATAAATTCAGTGCATCAACACCTGCAATCAGATAAACCTCATGTACTCGCTCTATGTGAAACCAAGGTCAGTCCATCGACCAGCACGGTCAACTATCTTTATCCTGGGTACGACTTCTATTCCCGATTTAGGCGTAACTTTGGAATCTGTCTTTTTGTCAGAAGCGACCTCTCTTGTCAACGAGAAGAAGCTCTGGAGCCCCCAAACTTTGATGTTATGTGGTTAAAAATAACGACTCAACAAACCACAAGGTTTATCTGTATCCTGTATCGACCACCAAGTGATACCAATTTTCGAACACTTTTCGCTTCTCCTGCAGACACCATCGATCATTTACAAAGTAACTATCTAAGTGCCGAAATTGCCATCCTGGGCGACTTTAATGTCCACAATATCAACTGGCTCAAATATTCAAATACTACCGACGAACAAGGTCGTGAAGCTGAATCATTCTCAATCAGCTTATTGACGAACCAACACGGATCCCTGATCGAGACGGGGAGTTCGCCAGTCTTCTTGATCTGTTTTTAACCACCAATCCGGAGATTTACACGGTCACCGTAAATCCGCCGTTAGGTTCTTCCGACCATAAACTGCTTTCGACATCGAGTATCCTGCCAATCAGTGACAGAGAGGCGCCTAGGCCGCGCAAGATTTGGTACTACAAATCTGCTAAATGGGAAGATCTCGTGGAATACTTTCGAACTTTCCCTTGGATGGACGTTTGTTTTCGATTCGATAACCCATCTGACTGCGCCAGGGAGGTCTCCGATGTTATTTTGGCTGGTATGGAAGCTTACATCCCTTTTTCGAAGAAATGCTCCTTCAACGGCAAGCCTTGGTTCGACCGAAAATGCAAAGAAGCTGTTGCTTCTAAACATATTGCCTACCGACAATGGCGTGAAAATCCTAACACCGTAAATCGAAACATCTTTGTTCATGCCCGGAACAGATGCAAGGGAATTATCGACGAAACCAAGGAGGCAGACAATCAACGAATTAGAAACAAACTTCTCGCTTGTCCCAACAATTCCAGGTCCTTTTGGGCAGTCGCTAAGGCAGTTAGTCAAAATTTTACCAAATCCACCATACCACCACTCACACGGCCAGATAATTCCATTGCAACCACACCTGTTGAGAGAGCGAACTTGTTGGCTGAACTTTTTGCTTCACATTCTACTGTCGATTTCCAAGGAAAAACACCACCTACTATTCCCATATTGCAGTCAAGGATGCCCGATGTTGTCTTCAGATAGCGCATCATAAAGCGTATTTTAATGAAGCTAGACACCAAGAAGGCTTCTGGCGCTGACGGAATACCTGCCATAGTTCTCAAAAACTGTGCAAGCGAACTAACACCAGTTTTCTGTAGACTTTTTAACCTATCCTACAGAAAGGGAATATTTCCGTCCTGCTGGAAATGTGCCACGGTTCAGCCGATACCTAAAAAAGGTAAGAAGACCTTGCCAAATAACTACCGACCAGTTGCACTGCTTTCAATAATATCGAAAGTCATGGAAAAGGTTATCAATGAGCATCTTCTAAAATATCTTGAACGATTCAATATTATTAGCGATCACCAATATGGTTTTCGTAAACATAGATCAACAGGAGATCTTCTGCTTATGTAACACATGTTTGGAACAACGCAATTGAACACTTTGGAGAATCTCGAGCGGTTGCTCTTGACATATCCAAGGCATTCGACCGTGTTTGGCACGATGGACTGTTGGCTAAGTTGCGCTCTTATGGTATGTCTGAAAGGTTCTGTTTGTGGCTCTCATGTTTCCTCAGAGAGCGTTCTTTACGAGTGGCGGTCGACGGATTTCTTTTTAACACCCTCACTATCAACGCTGGTGTGCCCCAGGGCTCCATACTGTCTCCTACTCTCTTTCTCATTTACATTAACGATCTGCTGGAAAAGACCGGGAATCCAATCTATAGCTTTGCAGATGACAGTACGCTTGTCTCTTCATTCACCTTGAACGCTAGGACATCGGCTGCTCAGGCGAATGTCCGCAGACAGCAGGAGGTCGTTCAACTCAACAAAGACCTGGAAGAAATTCTATCTTGGGGTGACAGTAACCAAGTGGAATTTAACGCTATAAAAACCCAAGCGGCAGTTTTTTTCTAAAAAAGTTAACGTTGCTGAAACCGACATAGTTATGTCGGGGCACTCCATTCCCCTAGCATCGTCGCTCAATTTGTTGGGCGTTAGTTTGGGAGCAAATATGTCTTGGCATGAACATGTTGCAGGCATAGCAAGGAGAGCTTCTCAAAAGTTGGGAATATTATTTAGAACCAGAAAGCTTTACACCCCACAACAACTGTTAATTCTTTACAAAGCCCAAATTCGACCAACTATGGAATACTGCTCCCACGTTTGGGGCTCCGCTCCCAAACATACACTGCATTTGTTGGATTCTGTTCAGAGAAGAGCGGTCCGTCTGATTGGGGACCCGGAATTGACCGGCGGCCTTGATTCGCTGGAACATCGAAGAACGGTTGGCGACTTGATCTGTTCTACAAGTATTTTCATGGAAAGTGTTCGAAGGATGTAGCCCGCTTAATTCCTCCCAAAGCGGTGCATGTTAGAAATACACGTCGCGCTGGTGCTTCGCAACCGTATGAGGTTCAGCTTGTTACTCCGCGTACAACGCTTTTCAAGCAATCTTTTATATGGAGAACGTCATCCCTTTGGAATAATTTGCCCAGCGCTGTGTTTCCCACCGAGTACAATTTACAGCGATTCAAGAACAACGTGAATCGCTTTTTCCGCACTCGTGCCGCTCCTGGAGCGCTTTAGGGACTTCCCTGCAGCACGTGTGCTAGACCAATAAAAAAAAAAAAAACACTTACATTCGCATAATGATGATATCAATATACTACATATTTTACATTAGAATTTAAAAAATAAATGAAAATTGTTACTTTTTAAAATAATTACTTCGTGACACAAAAGGGTAATTACACACACACACACACACAAGTTTTATATTTCAATATTTTATTATAATAAGTAAAAACTTCAACACATGTAAATCACAGAAACTTTATTTGCGTCATTGCGGCTTTACTTTATTTTAAGGCCGACAAAGGATCTCTTGTCAGCCGATAATAAATGATTTCTTAGGGGCGTTGGCGGCTTTGTCGTCGGCAGTTTAGTGGCTTTCTGTTTGGTGGCCAAATGGCAGCGCTCTCTACCAAAACGTTAAATTAATGTTTAGTTTGTTTACTTACTCCGAACATTTACAAATTCTGCAATACGTCGTAGGTAAAGGCAGGCTTTTTTTAGAGAAAGACGAATATAGTGTTGGTAATTAAGACATTTGTAGAAAGCATATAGCAGCAAGTGCGATAGATTGTGTCTTTCGGTACAGTTGGTTTAGTTATAAATATGTCACGCACAACTTAGAATATTTTATATGGAGATCACATTCAAGGTACATAAAAATCATAAACAAATACGTTTTTTCACTTTAAACTAAAAAATTTTACATTTCTTACAAGAAAAGCGTTTACAATTCGGTATTAATTTTGGAAAAGTTAAGGCAAAAATGTATTTGAAATTTTATTTTAATTTGCCCAAACCCGAACAGCTGTTAACATAAAAATCAAAATCAGCTATTAAGTGGCAATGATACAGTTGTTTTCGCGCCTTACCAAGGAATTATTTCTTTTAAAATAATAGATTAATTTTTTTTTGAATTATGGTTGAATAGTATGTTTACTAGGTGTTTTCCATTATTGTTTTTATTTGTTATTAGATTAATTTCACCTGAAATTGGAAAATCTGTAATTGTTGAAGAAAATCGTATATTTGGCAACACAAGCCTGCACCGGAGACAGTTCCTACAATGGCGCCTTTTCACGTGCAGGTTCATTTTGTAAATGATTTAGTAAAATGTAATTTTGCACCTTTTTTAATTTTTCAAAAAATTTTCGAATTTGAAAAAAAATAGTGCTTCTATATGCCCCAGGTATCACCCGTTTTAACATACGTAGAGGATTTCATAACACATATATATATATATATATATATATATATATATATATATATATATATATATATATACATATATATCTATATATATATATATATATATATATATATATATATATATTATATATACATATATATATATATATATATATATATATATATATATATATATATATATATATATATAATATATATATATATATATATATATATATATTTATATATATATATATATAATATATATATATATATATATATATATTTATTTATTTTATATATATATATATATATATATATATATATATATATACATATATATATATATTTATATATATATATATATATATATATATATATATATATTTATATATATATATATATCTTATATATATATATATATATATATATTTATATATATAATATATATATATATATATATATATATATATATATATATATATATATATATATATATATGGTACATATAAACGAAAAAATGCTCACCTCTAGGCCTTGGACAACCTCCCATGATGATCAAATTTTTAACAACCATTGTTACCGTTATGCTTATTAATCAACTAAAAATATATAAAAAGTAAATAATCGATTAGTTTTGTATTCTATATAAGATAATTCCAAATCTGTATGGATAGGGTTTTAAAAATAAAACAAGGAATTGGTTAATTTGCCTTGCATATGTAATCTTAATAGTGTTTATAGGTCTGATTTTTGCCTTAGCATCGTTAGACAAAGCTGCTAATGCAGACAAACTGGACACAATATGTAATAGAGAAAATCTTTTAATAGTATTATTATCCTGGATTGGTGAAAGATATCATCCAAATTTTAAGCGTTAAAATAGGGACATGAAAAAATACAATTATAGTACAAAAAAAGGAATTAAATTAAAATAATTGAAAGATGTTACAGGCATGAATAAAGTTATATGTGAGTAAGCTTGCGATTTAATTTTATACCTTTTTTATTTTACCGTTTTCTCTATCTTACCCAAAATAAATTAAAAAAAAACGGCTCAGTTCAATTCGGACTTGCGCAATTGGTGTAAGCAATTGCTCTTAAAAAAAAAAAAATTGTTACCCAACATGAGTTTTCAACAAAGTTTGTTTCCGATCTTTGTTGAAAACTGATGACTTTGAATTTGGTTTTTTTTATATACCAGATACATTATCAAAGGTAATGCACCTGTGATAATTTTCTTTCAATCTACATCTTGTGGAGAATATTCCAGAATTTTTTCAAAATTTTTTACCAGTACTTTCCGACATAAGGGAGGGCAGCGATTTTTGGCAATTTTTTAAAAATAATACAAAGAAAAACACAACTCTGAAGCTTTCATTTGACACTCCGCTCGATGACCCGGTATATTTTTTTCACTTTCGATTTTACCATCAAAACTAACCCCTTAAGTAAAAATTTAACTTTCACAACTACACGGCTCTGATGGGGCCATCAGTTCCTATATTAATGGCAAATTTCAATTTTCTATGTCAAATAGTTTCGGAGAAAATCAGATGTTACAGACGGACAGACAGTCGGATAGACGGATAGATACCGACTTGATCTTATAAGTGTAATACGAAAAAGCAGAATTTTAAAATATTGTTTAAAATTCACTCTTCTGTTTTACCAATTTATGTAAATATGTTTACTTAACATACTTTAAACCATTTAAAAAATAAACAAATGATTTTTTACTACTTCAGTACTAACTAAAAATTTTAAATAACGTGTTGAAGAATTATCTGTTGTTAATTTATAACATAAAGAATGATTAGCTTACAACTAATGCAAATATTTTATAAACAAAGTATTATTTACGTTACCGAGACCTCTTTAAAAATATAGAACACTTAGCCTGTAGCGATTCTTTATTAGTTGCTAACAAAATATGAGTTGCAAATAAATTAATAAAATCATTTAAATATGGCGGCTAAGTTGGGAATGTGGAATCTTTGGCACAATGATACTACTCAGTATATATCGCCACTACACCAAACACTTTATTTTTGCACTCGACGCGCGTTTCGCTAACCATGTTAGCTTCATCAGGAGCGATGATTGTAGTCAATCATCGCTCCTGATGAAGCTAACATGGTTAGCGAAACGCGCGTCGAGTGCAAAAAATAAAGTGTTTGGTGTAGTGGTGATATATACTGAGTAGTAAAATATGGCGGGTTGTGATGAAGTTACTATCCACACTGCTATAATTAATGGTTTGGATGGAGAAATTAAATTTGGTATAATAGTATATAATGAAAGACTGATTTTTGTCAAATTTCCACTTTATTGTAATATAATATATAATAAAGTGGAAATTTGATAAAACTCAGTCTTTCATTACATTCGTTATGAATTTCCATCAAGTAACAGCCACAACAATTCAAAGTATAATAGTATAGCTAGAATACCATTTCACATACTAAAAGCATTTGATAAATACTCCCTGTTTCACGAGGACCATGATGTACTTTTTTTTATTTTAAATCAAATGCCCCATATATTTTTAAGTTTTTGAATTCTATGGAAATTCTACAGATAATTTTTGTGCATCATTCCCAATGTCAAACGCCAATAGTTTCTGTGATGATAACCTCCGAAAATTAGCCAATTCCTTACCTTAATTTGATTTTCAAGACCTTTACCAATAGTCCCAAAAAAATACCATTTCTTTTTATAGTTCGATTACGGTCTCTAATGAGGAAATCAAAATATTTTAACAAGTATTTAAAAATGTTAACTTTAAATTGCTTGAGTTCCAAACTTTGAGTAACTGTAGCATAAAAACGGTTGCAATTAGAAACCCGACAATGTCACTATCGATAGGCTTTTTTTTCATTATCTAATTAATTGTGAAAAAGTTAATTACTAAAAAGATCTCTAAATAATTGACTGCCGTTATTACCGTCCTATATCCAAAACACTAATTACTGCTACTATTCTTTAAATTTAAGCAAAAGTTGAAAAATTATATTAATTCACAACCATTAAATTGTCCTGTTTTTTTTTTTGAAGGAATCATAGCAATTTTTTAAGAAGGCTACTAATTTTTAACGTACAAAATTATTTGAGGAATGATTTTTTTAAAATTGTTTGTTGTCTTTCTAAATCTAAGCGTTTTACTGCTATAATTATTTCAAGCGATTTAAATATGTAAAATTTAAAATAGCTGTTAAATATTTTTTTCATCGATAGCATATGGCAACTATAATAAAAAATTGTAAATATTATAAGGTTATCGTAAAGAATTTTTCTGAAATTCTTGAAATTAAAAATTCAATTCATGGCGTCCTTAACGCTGATACAGTTGGTAGAAGGTAGTGGAATAAGGACAGTAGTAAAATATTCTCTAATTGTTTCGCGTCGTTTCAATTTGAATGATTATCAAGTATCCCCATATTGCATCTATTGCCTTTATATATTATGATAGACATAACAAGACATTTATGCTTTGTGCACATAACCATTAGAATTAGAATTTAAAATTAAAATAGAATAAAAGCAGGGATATGTTACGACACACAATAGTAAATTATTATGTTTGATATTGTGCGCCTAAGTTTTATTTTATTTGAATTTTAAAGTCTAATTATAGCAGTGATGTGCGAAGAATAAGTATTTTGTTATGTCTATCATATTATATAAAGGCATTTGACACAATATTTGGAAGGCTGATTAAGAATCAAATAAAGAACGTCGCGAAACAGCATTTTTCCCACTACCTTCTACCAATTAAAAAATCAGTATTTGACTAAACGAAGTTTTTTAGAATTTTGGGTAAAATTCGAAAAATTTAAAAGATATACAGGGTATCTCATTTAAAAAAAAATAGGTAACGTTTCCCGCGAAACTGCAAGTGATTGATAATTGTTCTTCTACCCGAAATAGACGTCTACTTTTACAAATATAAATGAAATTTCATTTTGCTATCTAAAGTGGTTTAATTATAGTGACGTAATTACTATCTGCGTCGGTATTTTAAAGTCTATGCCTAAAACGAAACACTTCATAAATATCAGTCGCAGAGCCAGGTTCATAGGACGAGGGTGCATATGGATACAAAGAACGTTTCTTTAAGAAAAAAAAGAAAATGCTAAAGGAGGAGCTGTTTATAAAGTGAGGTGCTCATCAACAAACTATTCTTTTACACATTGAAACTTTAACAACTTACACTCAATTGATAATCGGGAGGAGATTTTTTACAAAAAGAACCTTTTTTGTACAGGGGAACTTTAAATCTTTAAAGTTCATTTAAATATCGATGATCCGCAATAAATAAAGCCTTGTTTTTGAAGAGGCTCTGTTGCTCCTTCCCCACTCCTTTCGGCGACGCCATAAATAATTTATATATATATATATATATATATTATATATATATATATATATATATATATATATATATATATATATATGCCAAGATAAATATTAAAAAACTATCTTAAAAATGCAGAAAATGGTATAAATGTCTATTTTACAGGAATGTGCCTTTTCTTATTTCTAATCGAAGTAAACTTGGAACATTACTATTAAGTAAACATATTGAGTCGTTTTTTACCATAGCGGTTTAATGATTTCTTCTTCACAAACTAAAACACTTCTACATTGATTCTTGGGCAGTTTTATAGACAATCGGTGTTTTATCTCTCTAAGTGTATATCTCAAACATTAATTTCAGATGACCATCGCTTCATAGCCCTAACAGCATTTATTCTCATCTAAATTTACAGATATAGTCATAAACGAAGGGTAGAGATGAGTTAACTTTCCTTCCCACGTCCAGCCCTTAAGCTTATGGAAATAGTAACAAAGTCTTCTCAGCTTTACTCGCCGTATTAATAGGCAATATAACGGCATATTGTTCCCCCAAGTAGGTAGGGCAACATCGCAAATATTTACTTCCTTGTTTTGCAAACAGTAATTTCTTACCTGCCGGCTACGAGACCAACCTTTATTAAGTTATATTAAGTTAATTGGGCTATAGAGATAAGGTTTGAGTGTTCTTATTATGCTAAGAAGTATAAGAACATTACATTCTTATGAGTTTGTCTTGTATTTTAGTTATACTGCTAGATATGTAGGAAATTACAGCTCTTAAACTGATGACATATGCACAAGAACTAACTAAAAGTGTTGCATTACTTATTCAGGAACATGCTGGTGTTCACATGTGTGTTTAAAAACTGTTGAAGATGATATAGAAATTTTCAGTGCTTTGGTCAGATGTGATATATTGGCTTTTTAGATTGAGAATGACTTCCCGACGTAGCAAACTCTTCTAGGACCCGTGCAATTGTAGGCAAAACGTCACTCTAATTTGTTACGGTCTAATTTAAAAAACTATGATTTCTCATAACAATAGTTTAGTTCCGCATTGTACGTGTGTATTGATATCACAATATATTCAGTGGAAAATCCACTTTTCACTATGCCCGTCGGCGGAGAAAGCCAAAATTGGCATTTGACCCTGTGCAGTCGAATAAAGTTACGATTTCAATTAGGTGATAACGGGTAATAACTGTCATCATTTAGAGAGTTTAACTAAAATGAAGGTAATGTTTCTGAATATTTTAACAAATAAGGCTTGGGTTACCTGTAAAATCGAATATACTTTTTATCTTCATTGTTTTAAAATAATGATCTATGAAAAAAATGTTCATACATATTTTATTATTGTACTTAACTTTACAGTTACTTAAACTGCATTATTTTTAAAGTTCTTGTATATTTTCGTATTGCTTGTAAATATATTTGATGTTATCGAGAAGTAAAAAAATCTAGTTTTATGAAACAATATAATTGTTCAATTCTTGTAACTGTCTAATAAAATATTGTCTCTTTTCTGACGACTTAAATTAGTAAAGTTTTTCTATTTTTTTGTTCCGCTATGATTTAAATATGTATATATGGTGTAGAGTTCAAGACGTCTTTCGACGTTGTTGGACGTGTAACTTCTATGTTTTTCTGTCATTTTATTGGCCTTTAGTTTCCTTGAGCTTATTGCTCTAGATATTGTTTATATTTTAGAAATTTATATTCACGAATATTTGCCTAAAAAGAACCATCCGATCCCATCTTCATTTGAAATTCTGTGTATTATACTTGTGTATGATCGCCTAAACACATTAATTTTCGTCGACTTAATTCAGTTGTTTTCCTCTTCTCTCTCTCTCTCCAAGTCTGTGCACCATAAATCAAGCTACTTTTATTAAACGTTTAATGGTTATTATATTTTCATTTCTTTCCAATCTCGTAGTCCCAAAGTATTTTATTTAGACAGCTTATTGTTTTCCTTATGTGTGGTATTCTCTTATGAATATCTGTGTCATCTGTTCCTATTATATCAAAATGTAGTATTAAATAGGTCGTTGTTTTCAATTTGATCTTTGTTAACTCTGCCCTGTAAATAGATATTTGTTTTTCTGCCTGTTGAATTTTAATTCTCATTTTTGTATTCCTTATTATTATTTATTAATTTGCTACAATAACTTGGTCAACGATAATCTGAAAGATATACAAACATGTTTGTTCTAAGTCAATACTATCTACTAGAAACTTACATGATATTCTTGATATTCTGTTGTCTATTTTTATTTTTGACCTTAACTCATTTTTAAGAGTCTTTATTAGGGTGTAGCTAATATTAGATTCCTGTAGCACTCTCCTCATCTTTTTAACAGAAACAGTATCATATCTTTTATCTATGAACATAAGGTTAGTCTCTTGGTTTGCATTTGTCAGTTTTTCTATTAGTTATTGTAGACGGAAGGCGTTATCTATACATGTCTGTCTGGCTCAGGACATGGATTGCGCTCTATACTCGATCTTGCATACATTTCTAAGAATTCTTCCATATAGACGACTTAGGGCTGATTCCTGACACACCTCTGTGCTTGGAGCAATCCATTTTATTTTCGTTTCTATGTATAAAAGCGTGCAACTTTTCGTTCGTCTGGTAGACGAGCACCATTTGTATTCAAGCACCATGTCTATCAAATAAGTTTATCGTGGCACGTTTGATTAGTTGTGCAGGATCTTCTTGTGGGCCTGCAGGTTGTCTATTATTAAGTTGTATTTGTGTTTTTATGAAACTATACTCTGTTAGTATTTATACTATACTCTGTTAGTAGTTATAATGTTGAAATCACTTTTCCATGGGTATAAATTTGTCTTACTGTAACTTTTCTCTCTATATATGTCTCTCTTAGCTTTCGTTATTGTTCTTTTAGTTATCAGTTTTATTTCAAGGTATGTGTTTCTGTCTTCCTCTTGGTTGATGTAATTCATGTTAAATACAATGTTTTTTGACCCTCACTTTTGTTTCTAGTACACTGTTCGTCTATAGTTTTTTTTTCTGCTTTAGTTTATCCGAGTGCCTTATCACTGGTTTTTATTTAATATTTATGATATTTTCGTAGAGTTCCTTGAATTTTTTTCCATTCATTGTATCTAGCAGTTTTTCATCTAATTTGTGCTAATACAGTATCCTTGTACTCTCGTGGATTAGTCTGCCTAAATTGTAATTTTCGGTTAGTTATGTTTGCGTCTCTTTAGTAAATAGATTTTATTTTTAAATTTATAATTTGTATGCCATTTTTTTTTTAAGAAATATGAACAAACACTTAAAAGTACTTAATTCAATTATTATTATTAAATATTAGAAATTATTATTAACAGAAACAATACTTATTAATATTTTATAATTTTATTACACTAGTAAAAAATTGTATGTTCCAAAATGCAAAACAGTTTAACAACAGTGCATTCGTTTTTTACATTAACTGTCCGAATACCGGCAGCAAAACAGTATTACAAAGATTATGAAGAGGTCGTATTACGTACCCTGATATAATTATGTCGAGATATTCACTAGGCTTGTCGATAAATTTGCAAAATGTATCAAAGCATGATCATGCTGTAAGTAAAGCAAGTCAATTAATACTTCCATTGGACAAGTTGGAAATGTACAGTTGTCAAGATTATTCATTACTCTTTAAAAATATCTATAATATTGATTTTATGCTATGCAGAAACTTAATTTATAAAAACAATTTTCTTTATTACTGTTACCAAAGTCCTAAAGATACTGTATTCAAACAACGATATCTCTCAATAACATACTATACAGTAGTATTCAAAATAATATTTTAAAGAGACACACAATCAGTGCCTCCCCTCAAACAAACAGTTTTAAAATAAGTACTGAATCAGATTTTCCAAAACTAAATAATCTCTTAATTCAAGCTATTTATATTAAAATTGAAATTAATGGAAAAGCAACATAATTTTGAGGTTTCTCAATTACAAAACCCCTGAAAAGAATATATAACATAATATATACGAAAAAATCCTTCTAACTTCCTTCTCCTTCTAATCTCCTAATTGTAATCTTAACAATGACTAAAATTTGTTTATCCCTACTTAAAACCAGGAAAAAATCTCAGAATACTATTTGAAAATTATACAAAATTTATCAACCTTTCGCTATTTTTCCTTGAGGCGTCATTGCTAAAAACAGTTTTCTATCCAACATCAGATGCCATATGTTGCACAATTTGAAATCGATAGCTCATTTCGTTCGACGATTATCAAGCCGACTTACTTACAGTTCTGTACGGATTCTAAAAAGTAGAGAAATGCAAAAATCTTAAAGGGCGAGTTTTTTACGAATATAAAAGATTCGTGTAGCAAGAACAAAGGTAAGTGACAACTAATCAAAATTACAAATACAAATCTAAACTTTAAAAGAGAATACAATAAATACAGACCTCGTGTGCCTTGCGAAAAATTCACAAACCTACATACCTTTGGTAGATGATTGTTATACACTTTCAAAAAACAGCTGGTTATATCGCCCATTACATTGTTTGGTAATAAAAATTGGTCAGCATTAGTTTTTATTCTACCAGTAATTAACTCAATTCTATAAGAAGTCTTGAAAGGGGCCAAAACGGGATTCAATAAATTTAATAATATATATATTTTTTTGCTTAATAAGTAAAGCAAACTATACAATCTCTCCCTTCTGTAGTCTCAATTATTTTGGAAAAGGCGCGTATAAAAGAAAAGTATCAAAATTATCGTATTATTAACAAACAATTTTTTTGATCTTTCAAGTAAAATATTGATTCTTAAAATACGAGAAATTAACTACAGGCAAGAAAATGTAGTATCATGTAGGATCCTTTCGACTTTTTTTTTAGATATTTTGAAGTCTTCTCAAATTCTGTCCATTTAAATACCGTTTTTTTAAACGTCCATGCTTTTCACCTCGGTGTATCGTTTTCTGTTTAGGCATACCCCAGTGTGGGGTTATTTACGTTAACTTATCAAAATATTTTTGTTTACTTTGTAAATAAGGTCACTATTGGAATTTGAAATGAGACAAAATCGCGTGGGATAAAGGCTTGAGAGTATGTAATGTAAAACATTTCTATAATCTTTAATGGTGGGAAACAAAACAACATTTCACTGTTTGGAGGTATTGGAAATAAATATATATTTTTCTAAAGTCATTAAAAGGTATTTAACACATTTTGATATAATAATTTTACTTCTCTTACTAAAGAGAATTATTGTATTTGTGAAAAAATCACTTACCGGGATTTTTACACTCTTTGCGACTGATCTCTAGATCACGAAATTCATTGTCCTTTTTGTTCGTCGAACTATTGGTACAATAACTTTTGAATGCAATAAGATTCAAATATACATGTGGTTCATGAGGGGGATAAGAGGTTACAAGTGTTGCTTCATACATATTATATTATAACACGTAGGCTGAAAAGTTTTTGGTCTAGCTACTTAAAATACATTTTTTGCAAAATTCGGCTTTATTCGTCAACATAGTCTCCTTCAAGAGTCATCATCATCAGTCCAACGCTTTTCTAACATTTCTATACTTTTTTTGTAGAAGAATTTGTTAAAATAGGCTTCAGTTTCGGCGATAACTTCTTCATTGGAGCCATATCTCTTTCCCGCGAGAATTTTCTTGGGGTCTGTGTTGGGGGCCCAATCTGGAGAATACGGTGGATGAGGAAGCAATTCGAACTTCAATTCATGCAATTTTGCCATTGTAGCCATTGACTTGTGACACGGTACATTGTCTTGATGAAAGAGCACTTTTTTCTTTTTTATAGGTCTAGCACACGTACTGCAGGGAAGTCCCTAAAGCGTACCAGGAGCGGCACGTGTGCGAAAAAAAAAAAAAAAAAAAGCGATTCACGTTGTTCTTGAATCGCTGTAAATTGTACTCGGTGGGAAACGCAGCCCTGGGCAAATTATTCCAAATCATATAAAAGATTGCTTGAAAGACGCTTGTTCATTTGGGACCGTTTTTTTTTTTTGCGATTTCTGCCTTCAAACGTACCAGTAACTTTATATAATATTCGCCATTGATGGTTTTTCCCTTCTCAGCACAGTCGATGAAAATTATTCCATGCGCATCCCAAAATACAGTGGCCAAAACCTTACCAGCCGACTGTTGTGTCTTTGGTTTTCACCGGCTGTTGTCCACTCAGCTGACTGCCGATTTGATTTCGGTGTGTAGTGGCGGATTAAAGTTTCATCTGTTATCACATATCGCATAAAAAATCCTTTTTATTGCTCTTAAACAGGTCCAAACAGCGCTCAGAATCATCAACACGTTGTTGTTTTTGGTCCACTGGGAGCAAACGCGGTACCCATTTCGAACAGAGCGTTCTCATGCCCAAATGTTTATGCAAAATATGACCAACGTTCTTTTGACATCCTTAGCTGTCTTACGCAATTTCACTTTGCGGTCATCCAAAACAATTTTGTGGATTTTTTTGGCGTTCAGTATCATTTGTGTCTGTACGACCGCGTTTAAATTCAGCATACCAGTAAATGATGAGTGATTTTCCAGGGGCAGAGTCCCCGTAACACTTATTAAGCCATTGCTTTGTTTAAACGGTATTTTTTCCCATCAAAAAACAATGTTTAAATAACACACGAAATTCGATTTTTTCCATTGTTTTGAAAATGTCAAAAGTAGCGTCAGTAAAACCACTGTAACTTGTAAACTAATCGTCGAAATGTCATGAAATTTTGAAACGTATCGTTTGAAGGTTGTCCTTCCTAAAAATCATATGAATTTTTTGAAAAACGCGACATCTATGTGTCAGACCAAAAAGTTTTTAGCCTACGTGTTGTGTCATTTTCAGAGTGTTAGGAGTCGAGCAGTCTGAAAATTGTGTTATTTTCTCAATATTTTCAATTTCAAAACAAATGGTATGTAGAGGGAAATGACAAGTTTGAGCTATAAATATATGAAATAAAGCCAATCCTTTACTTAACTTATTGTTGATAAATATTTTAGTACAAAGTACCTATTGTTTAAAATTGTAGTTTTTGGATTAATTTATTCTTTCGCGTAAGAAAGTTAGTCAGTAGTTGTTTTAAACCTAAGTGATTGCAAAAAAGTAATGGATAAAATATCAACTTTAATTTTTAATATTTGGGCCTATGGTACCAAAAATTAAATGGTTCAATTTAATAAAATGTAGACATTATCATTCGTAAAAAAAAAATATAAAGCAAATATAAAAAAGATTGGTAAAGTTATTTACCAAATATTTTTTTTTGTGAATGTACGAGTATATTTCTAAAATAAGTACTGAATTTGATTTCCTCATACTTAAAGAACAGTTTGGTCTAGGCACTACAAGTCCATATTTTAAATGACAGATAGATACTTTAAGAAGACATCAATCACAATAAAGTTGAGTAAAGATAGGGCTTGAACTATATTTACAGTTCTGAAACCCATGTTCCTTTATATACTATTTCAGTTAAAATTGAAGAATTAAAAAGAAAACAATTTTTAGATCCCTATACTTAAAAAAACCTAAAAATATTTCTGACATGATATATATGAGGCAACCCCTTTTACTCCTCCACTACTCTCACATGTGTGAATATAAACAAATAAACTAAGCTTAAGACTATGTTGGGAATGTGGAATCTTTGGCACAATGACACTACTAAATATATATCACCACTACACCAAATACTTTATTTTTGCGCTCGACGCGTGTTTCGCTAACCATGTTAGCTTCATCAGGAGCGATGATTGACTAAAGCAAAACTACAAATCTATCCTATTTATACTTAGCCTAACTCTTGAATTACTCAGGCGGAACTAATGGCACATGCGAGGCCATCAGTTCTGGTCAAGTAACCAGTAGAGGCGACTATAAGGAATAGGCTCTTTGTCTTTATTTAAACTACTTTTACATTTTATGATTTCCATACCTTCGTACGCGTTTAACAATCTCCTATCAGACACATTTTTAATTAATCTTAGATTATCTAATGTTTCAGTATGATTAGCTTCAAGGGCATGTTTGGCAATGCTAGACTTTTCTGTTCTACTGTACTTTAAGTGTGCTAAATGTTCTTTAAATCGTGTTTTAATTGACCTTATATACTTTTTGTCGGAATCATTAAAACTAATTTCAGAAATTCCACTTTTTTCACAATTAGGAATCTAAGATATTCCTCAGATTGTCTAATAACCTATATACTAAGGTGAGGCCTACCTTATTAAATACCTTATTGAGTCCCCTGCTATATTTCAGATTATATGGTATGGAGACATACTTGGTCTTATTTTCTGCCAGAAGCCTGTCTATAGAAATACCCAGAAGTTCTGGGTATTTCTATACGTTAATTGTGAGATGCGCCCGTGCCGGCACCGCAGGCAGGATTCAACAAGCTTTTTCCACTCACGTTTAAAATAATCAGATTTAAAATAATGCTTTATTTATGTGTCAACGTCTGGTTGTAGTAGTGATACAGTTTGAGTTAGTTACAAGTGTAATGGATGTTAAAAGTAGTGATTTTATTCTGCTAAACTGTAAGAGAGGCTTTAGATTCGTATTGTAATCTTTGTACTTGAAATTTTTTTGAATCATGCTTTTGTGATATCGTACGGTATCAGATACTTAAATGTTTTAGAATGTCTGACGGAAGAAAAAGGCTATCTGGTAGTCAATATAAAAAAAGAGATTGGAGAAGCAACCCCAGCTTGGACAGTAAACTTCTTAAAAGATGCAAGTAGTTTCAAATAAAACAAAACGCCAAGCTGTTGCCGGGATCTGAACACTACCATCAATTCTGATTTGGATTTGGATTACCAAGACTACAATAAAGATTAAATTGCGAGTTACCCCGGCCAGGAACAGAATTCCACAATTTTTGAGACAATGGATACTACCACGGGAAATGAAAGAAGCTTCAAACTAACTCCATCATCAGACCCAGGATTATGGTCCGATCGTATAAGCGACTCAGATCCAATATTTTAGTTAGAAAAGGTTCATTATCTCCTATATTCCATTACTTTTGACAATCAAAATCCAAATTGAAGATTTAGTCAAAAACACTATCATAGGATTTTAAAAAATGGAGAACAAGTCGCGAGAGATTGGCTGATATATTCTGTGTTTAAAGATTCCGTGTTCTGTTTTTGTTGCACACTTTTTGATTATTCAAAATTAAGTTCCTTTTCAAATGAGGGTTATAGGAATTGGAAAAATATTGTTATTAAGAAAGCAAGAAAACTCAAAAATTTATGTAGATAATTTGAAATTATGGATAGAGCTAAAACAAAGGTTGGAAACTTGTCAAACAGTAGATTCAGCTACACAGAGATTGATTAATGCTGAAATTAAATTTTGGCGAAAACGTCTTGACCAAATAGGCTTTGTTTCTTCACTTTTAACTAGGACAGAAAGTCCAGTTAATGTTCTTAAATTCATTATTTCCCTTAAAATTGGGCCAAATTTGAGCATTGCTCTAAGAATTTTGTTAACGCTGCCCATAACTATTGCTACCGGCAAAAGAACTTTTTTTAAATTAAAAAATAATAAAAAATTATTTAAGAATTATGACTATACAAAATCGTCTTAACCGGTTAGCAATGTTGGCCATTGAACACGAATTGAGTAGTAAATTAGATCTGAAAGAAATTATTCGCGATTTTGCAGAAATGAAACTTCGAAAAAAATTGTTTTAATTTAAGTTTAGACTTTGTATATTATTGTACTAGTTTTGGTCATTATTTTAAAAGTATATTTAAATTATCTCTGAAAATAGGAGATATTAGCTTTAGTTTGTAAGTTCGTTGTCGTTAGCTCGTTAAAAATGTAAACTTTGTTATTCAATAAAACAATTGTTTGTAAATCTGTATTAGTATTATTGTCTTAATTCAGTTATTTGTCATTTTCCGGGTTAACATAGTTTTCTTTAAGCTTGGGTGCGGCGGCATTTTCTTAGTTTGCCTACGGCGGAAAAAAATGCTAGGGCCGGCCCTGGTAATGATAATGCTTTTGTGAAATGGTAAAAAAGCTTTATTATATTAATCTTAATGGTGAAACTAACAAGAAAAAGTCAGAAATCTGGGTACTACTAATTCTTTAATACAGCATTTTGCCAAAGAAAAACCGTTCAAAAGAACTTAACGTAGCGATTATTGAAATTGCTTTAATTTATTATGTAATTAGCTATTAGCAGTTATTTCAGTACCGATTGAGGCATTAAATTAAATTCCTCTCTTTATTTATATTCCCTACTATCTTTAAAAAGCTAGCTATGATAGAATCAAAGCTAAAGCTATATTTTTTAATCTCCAAATATGATAGCGTTAGTTTTACAATGGTTCGAAATTACCATTACATCGCCAAACCGTGTTTATTTTTCGTTAGGTATTGATACTTCAAAAAAAAATGGATTTCTTTGAAGACTTAAATGAATCATCTGAAAATTAGACATATGATGTGGTTATATTTATGTTTTTGAAAGTGTATGATGGTGAAGGTGCATTTCATAAAGTTATACGGGAATTCGTAAGGGCGTGCGAATCTCCTGATAGAGGAAATTTGTCTACAAAGTGTACCGAATTGTTATATATATTTTATACATCTTTGTACGTATATACTAATGGAATATTATTACTTGAAAAAATAATAAAATAGTGGCATTTACTGAATTGTATCCAATTATAGACAGAAAGAAAGAAAAAGTTGAAAGGAGATTGCATAATGAATTTTACAGCGTAAAAGCAATGAAAAATATGAAATATTTCAAGATTTCCAGACAAGACCATTAGCAAGAGTAGCTATACAGGAATACTATTGAATATCTAAATAAAACTTGTGACATTTCGAATTCTATTTTTAAAAATGGTGTAGAGATTTTACCTAAAACCTATAAAGACGAAGCTATCGAATTAATTGGGTTAAAGAATGCAGATGTAGATCGACTTAATAGCAAAATCAAATATTCGTAAATTGTATAATCAGATTGCTCAATATTTTCAGCTGTTTTAATATGGCTTCACTTCTTTAAAGTTACAAATTTTATAGAAATACCGCAAATAGGAGGAAAAATTTTCTTAACGCTTGCCTCTCCTAGTGGGAAATTGGTGGACGAATCAACAAAAATTTTCAGTCATCCTTTTAAAGTCGGAGTTAATAGCGAAGATGAATTATAACATAATCTATCAATATTTTTGAAATTCTTGAAAAAATCCTAGCAAGAAAATTTTCTAAAAAAAAATCGCAAGCAATTAAAAGATATGATTTCAAGAATTAATTCGCTCCCAGTAATAGCAACTGTAAGAGGTAAAGACTGTTTATATATTTTAATCTGTATTTTGTTATTAAAGTACTACTCAATTATGTTTAAATAACAATATTATGACCGATTTTGTTTGTCAACAGTCTTGCGTTAACCCAACCAAACCAATTTGTGCCAAATATTGAACGAGAGTTTTAAAATCCATTGTAGTTATTTGGTTTAAGTTGAATAAATAATTTTCACAAAAATACTTTATTTAATGTCTTAAAATTTATTTTAAAAAACACGATGCCGTCTTACTTCGATTCTTGTATCTACCATTTTTAAAGGATGGCTACCGTAATTACAGTATGATCGGATAAAACTACATATTCGCTATACATGTAAAATTCGACGTCTGTCTGTATGTCAAATCCAATTTTTATGAAGTTTTCTCTCATATATAGGTATATCATTTGGCCAGGTTTTTCACTATATGCGCGAAATATTGTAAGAATAACATGGCAGGTGTTCAAAGTCCCTAAAACTTCTTACATATAATTATATTGTGATGTCTTTAAAGCTATTTTGACATTGATAAATAGAAACATCTGTCAAAAATATAAAAATATTGCAACAAATTTTACAAGTATCACATAGATGGCAAACCATCAAGTGTTTTAACTAACGATATACAGGTTTTTTTATGCAACTTTTGTTAAAAATATAAATACCTTAAAGCTCTGTGAGGTTAGTTTAGCTTACTATTAGGTAATAGGTCATTTGTCACCCTTTATATCCTACTTTTATGATGTATATCGTAATTATTTATGCGGACGGAGCTACATACAAATGCTAGTTAAAATTATATTTATAAGCTGGAAAATCACCTACAACTAATTTAAGAAAATCATTTTCCCATTCTCTAAATATTTCTAATAAAGAATAATTGTATTTTTCGAGCTCTATTTTAAAGACAATTCAAAATATGCTCAATGCTCACAGGCCTTAGTTTTTTTGCAAACTTGGCCAACATGTGTTTTTGTATCTTATTATCGATTATTATCGTCGAAAATAATTATAAATTACAAGTTTGCGTCAATTTTTTTTCTAAAATCTGATGACCGATTTTTTTTATAGTACTTGTTTTTAGTGTTCCGTACGGAACACTTATAAGATAACTTCGATGTTTGTCTGTCTGTCTGTCCGTCTGTCTGTCTGTCATACCCGTTTTTCTCCGAAACTATTTGTCATAGAAAGTTGAAATTTGGTAATAATATAGGAATTGATGGCCTCATCAGAGCCGTGTAGCTTTGAAAGTTAAATTTTGACTTAAGGGGTTAGTTTTGGGGGGTCAAATCGGAAGTGAAAAAAAAAAACATTTTACTAGGTCATCGAGTGTGGTGTCAAATGAAAGCTTGTGAAAACACGAGTAAATATATATATATATATATATATATATATATATATATCTATATATATATATATATATATATATATAATGTAATACTTGCGCACACTCTTTTTTTGTATTATTTTTAAAAAATAGCGTCTGTCGGTTTGTCACACCCGATTTTTTCCGAAACTATTTGTCATAGAAAGTTGAAATTTGGTAATAATATAGGAATTGATGGCCTCATCAAAGCCGTGCAGTTTTGAAAGTCAAATTTTGATTTAAGGGGTTAGTTTTGGGGAGTGAAATCGGAAGTGAAAACAAATTTTTTTAGTAAGTCATCGAGTGTGGTGTCAAATGAAAGCTTGTGAAAACACAAGTAAAAAATATATACATAATGTAATACTTGCGCACACTTTTCTTTGTATTATTTTTAAAAAATCGTGAAAAATCGCTGTCCCCCCACTTTATCTCGAAAGTACTGATCAAAAAATTTTGAAAAAACCCTGGAATATTCTCCATGGGGTGTGAGATTGAACGAAAATTATCACGAGTGCATTACCTTTAATAATCTATCTGGTATATTAAAAAAACAACAAAAATTTCAAGTAAGATTGGAAACAAACTTTGTTGAAAACTCATTTGGGGTGTGTTTTGTGAAGTCACTGATCATTTTATACCACCGTAACAAAATTTTTTATTTTGAAAACAATCAACGTACGGAACACTAATTGCGCAAGTTCAACTTGCACTTGACCGGTTATATTATATTATATTTGTAATTTTTATAACACAAAGTTTCACCCTTGTCTTGTAGTCTAATTTAAGCTGAATCATTTCAACAAACCACATACCTCATATTTAAAATTATATAAAAACAACACTATGTTTCAAATTCCCAATATATTTGAAATGACTTGACAATTGTTTCACCATACAATGGCTTCTTCAGAAGTGATTTAGAAAGACAAAAAAAATTCTTTCTAATTCACTTCTGAAGAAGCCATTGTATGGTGAAACAATTGTCGAGTCATTTTCAAATGTATTTGAAATTTAAAACATAGTGTTGTTTTTATATAATTTTATTATGAATTTCCAATAATATCGGCTAACATAATTAAAAATACCTCATATTTAATTTACGTCTGAAAAATAAGCAGGAAACATTTTTTCTGATTATATCTGTAACACTCCGTGTATTATACTTGTGATAAGTATAGTAGGTAGGGTAACCTTGTAAATATTTACTTATTTGTTTTACAGACAGTAATTTCTTACCTGTCAGCTATGAGACCAACCTTTGTTTGGATATACATATTACTTAATCGGGGTATAGAGTACTCGTGTTTTCTGAGGAAAAAAGTAATTAACTTGGGTTTTTCAAGGATTTTAAAAATTAATGCCAGATTAAGTCCTACAAATAGGTTTTTTAACGTCAAATTAAGCATGTAGCCAAATTATACAATGAGAAACTCGCAAATTTAGAGAGTGTAAGCACATTTGTGGTTTAAATTATAATCAATCAGTTAATTTGCTATCGTTGACTGACATCACCACGGAAGTCACAACAGCAAGCAGCGGAAGGCTTCCAATGGAAATTACAAGCTTACACACCCTGGCTTGCAAACATGAGTGTTTTCTGCAAGAATTCTTAAATTTTCCACCTTATTATAATTAGATTCCTATAAGTGAAAGTCAAGGAGCTAGAAACGTGCTTCTAGCACTACCATTTTCTTGGGAGCTCTTTGGTAGTTCGTGTAAGTATAATATAAACTGGCCAACCATGAAATATTGGGTCATGTAGCGGCCATATTTGGACTAATCTTGCAGCTATGTACATTACAGAAAAATCCAAAAAATCAGCTATAGAAATTACTTACTGCCGAAATAATATATACAAGGTATTTTCTAAGTTAAAGCACTTTTTTTATTAATTCGTAGTATTTACTAAAATAAGTCACTGTTATACGGAATGGTATTACTTGGTTTGAGAGAACTAGTTTTAAATAAAAATATTTATAATCAAATGTATATGTGTTCTTTTCAGTGCTCTCAGAGTCCAGGAATCTGAAAATCATATTATTTTCATTCTTAACACAAATAATATGTAGAGAAGATCATGTTTTTAGTTAGAAGGAAAGGTAATTTTAAATATAAAACTATATTAAATGCACGTACAACAGAGATATATGTAAAGAATTTGAATTATGAAGATAGGTTCCAATACTTTGGGATTAACATTTCGACAGGTATCATTTTTTTAAATAAATGTGAAAAGTCAAATTCATATTCTGTATTTACAAGGAAAGTACTGGTAAAATAACTTTACCTTCTTCTTTCTTTCTAACATGTGTAGCTACACATGTAGAGGGAGGCCGTGGCTGTTTTAACCTTCTTATGCCTCTTCGGATGTTGACGTCCAACATTTCTCCAACACTTCAGTGGCCTGTCCCGTGATCTTTTTCTGACTGGGATATTTAACTTCGCATTTTTTGCCTGTTGTCATCCATCCTATCCATGTGCTTGTTCCAGTATTTTCTCCGTTGTCTTATCCATTTTCCTATGTCTTGAATCCCACTTTGCTGTCGAAGGTCCTCACTTCTAATTCTGTTGGGCAATGTTTTTACGTGTATGGTTCTTATTATTTTCATCTGTGTTGTGTCCTGGAGGTGTCTGGTCTTGTTTAAGCTTCGTATGTTTTAATGGGTCTAATCGTTGATTTATATATTCTTATTTTACTGTCATTATTGAGGTATTTGTTCCTTCATACAATGTCTCTTAGGCAGCCCGAGATTCGGGAAGCCTTCATTGTCGGTTCTTTTACTTCTTTCTGTATATTTCCCTAGCTTGTTATTTTAACTTCCAGATATTTAAAGTGATTCACTTGTTCGATAATCTTCTGATTTATCTCTAACTTACATCTTATTTGCTCCTTGGATGTAACTAGGACATTTAGTCTTCTCTGTGTTAATGACCATATTCAATTGTTTTGCCATTTGATTAAAGGATTTGTAATCTTTGTAGGTTATCTTTTAAGTCAGCGCTAAGTGCCTCGTCGTCAGCGTAGCACACAACATTAAAGCAGGTATTTCCCATTTTGTAGCCAGCTGTCTTGGGTAGATTTTCAATTATTTTGTTCATAATCATGTTGAATATAAATGAGCTAAGCGAATCGCCTTGTCACTTTTATTTTCGTTCTACATTGGTTATTTATGTGGTGTATTAAATTTATTAGTCTTTGATTCCGTCTTTTTCTCGCATTATTTTGATGATGTCTGTTAGTCGAATTCGATCGAAAGCCTTAGTTATGTCCACAAAACACATAAATGCAGGCTTGTTAAACTCTACCGATTTTTTGGCTATTTGTCAAATGATATAGATTGCGTAGATTTCCAGCTTTTGACAAGCTCGCTTTGCTATGAATGCGACATGTTCATGGTAAGACATATGTGCCCCCAAGTTAACTCCCAGCAACTTAAGTGACGATGCTTGAGGAATGGTGTATACCGACATAATTATGTCGGATTCCGCAACTTTAACTTTTTTAGACAAAACTGCCGCCTGGGTTTTTCTAGCGTAAAATTCTATTTGGTTATTCTCACCACAAGATAGAATTTTTCCAGGCCTTTCTTAAGTTGGACAACTTTCTGCTGTCTGCGGATATTTGCATCAGTAGCTGATATTTAAGCGTCCAAAATGAATTAAGAAATAAGCGTACTGTCATCTTAGTGGTAAGTATTGTGGCATTCTCAAACAAAAGAAAAACACTTTTTTTGAAGTTTTTTTTTACAAAATAATAATTCCTAATGCAAACTACGTAATTTTAGAATAAAAAATCACAACTCTTAAATGCCCGGAAGAAGAGAAGATATCCAGAAATTTTGACCCAACTAGTTTATTGCCTTCAATATCGTAAATCTAAGGCTGTGATCTTGAAGATAAATATCACTATGGAAAAAACTAATTAGTATAGTATCAACTAGCATTAAAATACTTTATGTTTATTTCCCATGTTTGTGACAGAATTTTAAGCTTACTTATTAATTTGATATATTAGTATGAAAAACCTAAATAAAAGGATTAATATAACACAAAGTAGATGATATTTTCAGCATGAGTAACTTTAGAAAATCCTAATAAGCTGACAAGCGTTGGTGCAACTTAAATATATACCACAGAAATTGTTTATATTGCAATTCATTCCTAGAGATGTTTTTAACAATGTTAATTTGCTTACTGGAAAATCGCCCTGCTTTATAATATGTTACCGAGGGTTCCTACTTATAGTTTTTAAATTAAGGCCAAAAATACAAAAGCCATCCTAAATATCACAACAAAGTTGAGAAAAGGAAAATATCCAAGAAAGTATATAAATTTAAGGAACAAAATTCAGAATTGGTACTATTCTTAAATGGAAATTTTTTACATCAAATTTTAGGGTTAAAACCCTTTGTTGTAAGGATAAGACGTGTAGTGTGATAGTCTGTTTAGAGACTCACATTTTTGATCTATTTTTTTTTATTTATGCGAAGGAAACACATTATTTAAATAAAAATTTTAAACTTCTAGAGTTGGAATGATTATTGTGAAGCCAATAAGATAGAAACGTTGGTTAAGCCGTCGCTTTTTTCGATATTAATCCCAGAAGAAACTTATGTATATTTTAAAAATGTTTTTTTATCAAACCAAATGTACAAGGTATATCAAACTTCATGTTTTCATATAGCAAAATATTGCCACCTTAAAATGCATTTTTTGTAAATATATTTATATTAACAATTTTATCCAATTTTAAACATAGGTTATTTGACATTTGCCAATTTAAACTGAAAACAATTTCTTGTGTATCGAGGCATGTTTTAAAGAAAGGAAACGCACACATTTAACTTTCCTAATTTTATGGAATTTTGAAACCGTTGTCCTTTTCAGAATTTATTAGAAATAGCAAAACAATTTTATTTAGGTTATAGAAATAATAAGCATAAAAAATTTTAATTAAAAAAGTAAAGCGGCAAAAGGCCTCGTTAATTGTAACTATTTTATGATGACTTTTCTGAATTTTTTTCGTTTTCAATCCTTGTCTTGTTCGGCTCTAGGCCTCATATAGAGTATTTCTTGGAGTATAATTACATATCTCTTGTCTCATTTGTGCTCGAAAATTAAGCTCTAGAAATACTGTGCTTGTTATGTCTGGAAAATTCCGCATATTTGAAATGCTCGCAGAACACACCCAAATCTAGTTCATATACTAAGAGTCTTTTAAAGTTTTTCTTTTCATGTTAGAGAAATATAGTACCAAAAATTTTAAATGTTGCAAATATTCCTTATAAAAAAAGGTTAGACTTAGAACAAGATCTAAAGCCCCCTTACCCTATCAACAAAACTTTACTCAATTAAATCATTAAATAACATGCTGCTATAACAAACTGCATTTGAATTCCAACTTCCTAATAAAAAGCACTAAATACTACACTTTTTCTGTTAAAAAAGGTTGCTTACTACAGCACTTGAATATATTAAACAACATGTCGGTGCATCATATTAAACTGACCTTAAATGAGATCAGATATATTTTTAAGGGGTGGTTGATGCTTTTTGAATCAAATTATGAAGGAAATTCATAATCTACTACCGAAACAAAAGCTCAAAATACAATTATATGTTTGGGACCGAAATACACGGTCTACGGCGTTATTATCTTGACAACACGAAATAATGGTGTTTGACTTTTAACTATAAACAACATATGGATTATCATTTAAATAGGAACCGCTTAGCACGAAGATTGCAATAAATAATTATATTTTTAATCGATCCACACTGCTTTCTATATAAAACTGTAATAATTGTGTTTAGTGGGAATGTAAGGGCTATTAGTTGATGTGAAATATTTCTACCATAAAGAGAAAAGTATACGTGTATGTTATAGCCTCATGTTACTAGGAAGCCATCCTTTTATGCTAGCTTTTTTTTGTTGAAACTTACCTGTGTGAGATGTCAGTATTGAGTTTCAGTTATAAAAACACTGCTTAGTATGTTCGTTTTTGTTACTTAGGCACCACCTATTTAAATACTACAGCTGATACTGCTTAGCGTAAAAATAGTAAACGTTAAGTCCTATAAAAGATGTTAAATTAAACAAAATTTGTATCAAACTAGTCAATGGTACCAAAAGTGTATAGTTAAACTTAAAACAAGGACTAATTCATCACATAAAACAACAAGAAATTCCCCTAGCTTGATGCAAATACAAAGTTTAAAGAGAAAGCTATTCTGTCTATTGCCTGAGATAATAGAAATATAATGAGTTAGAAAAAAGTTTTTGTCTTGGTAAATTGTAGGCTATAAACACCGGTGTAGCTGTATCTCTTAAGTTATTTCCTAAAAACGAATGTTCCAGAGCCTTCTTAGAAAATTAATTATTTTCACTATATATAATAAATATTTAAAAAGAAAAAATGACGTAGTTCATATCAAGACAAACTCACATCTAGTTTGTAGCAGAACTATTCTCTTGAAACCAAAATGTGTTCTTTTACCAAGCTGTCCCTTAGGCATTTACATAAGCACAGTGAAAATCCTACGTCGAAATTTTAGTAGCGCAAGACCTGTGTAATAAAATGCTGAAATAATAAAAAAAAATTAGTATCTCAAATTATAGTCTAAGATTCGTAATGTGAATCCCGCGAAGAAACTCTAGTAACAATTGTGATGTAAGCTTGCAGCCGGAGGAAGAATAAAAAAAGGAAAATGGTAAACGGTAAATACCCTGTAAAAAAATGAATAGTGTATCACCTAAATAGAGTCTTTTGAAATAACTTTACCTTAACGACATTATAACGTGAATTCGAGGCGATTTCAAGAATCAATTATAGACACTGCATCATCTTATGTCTCCTGCACAGAAGACAATCGTCCCTTTTACTGGAAATTCAATGCAAATTGCCAAGAAACACAAAACAAACGAACGAAGTAAATCAAGGTCTTAACATAGTTGAGTTTTCAGTCCAGAACTACAGAATATGTATCAGTTTTGACCTTGACTTGATAAAAGCAGGTCAACAGAAAAATGGTCGAACATTTTGCTTTCGCCAGCAACTGAAAACTAGTTATTAACGCCGTAAACCTCATTCGAGCTGCTCATTTCAGCATTGCTTGGAATAAGTAAATGTAACGAGACCGGTCTAATGTTCTCCTTATAAAAATCGACCAAAAATTAGAATATTGAACTGAAAATGGATCTAGTACCATGATATATGCAGGAAAGGAAATTCTGAAGATAGAAAGTATTCAATGCAATATAAGGAGATATTCTTTTGTTGAAATACTACACTGGAGGTACAATTTAGTAATAAATAAATATGTAACTACGAAACTTCAATTCTATTCTGACAGAAACCTTGTAGCGTGATGCAAAATAAAGGTACAGCAAAAATTTACTGCTACAACGTTATTGTCGTTAGTGATTTTTTCATCACAGAATTTCAAATATAGTTTTTTTTTTCTTAAAATAAGTTGATTTTTAAAACTAAAAACTGTAAAATTCATTTACTTTTTTATAGAACACAAAAACACGTTGTTAATTTTAGGCATGGTAATATTGGTGGGTGGCGGGCTGTGGCTCCATGGTGTACTATCTTGCTTACGGTACAGAAGGTCGATGGTTCAATGGCGCTCGTCGGTATACTTATTTATTAAATTACTTAAGTATATTTGGCCTGGCCACGTACATAGGTAGTAGTTGTTCACAGAAATGCAATAACGTTCGTAGCAGCACTACCGCGTTGTTTAAAAGTTGCCTTGAAATACAAAAATGTATGTTTCCGCACTTGGACAACGTTGAGGGTATTACAACATCCTCGCCGATATCCTTAGGATATGAAAAAGGGTAAAATTCCTACACAGGCGGGGAGGTGAACGGTAAAAAAAAAAATAAAACAATCTAAATGGTAAACAATTGTATTTGTTGCGTTATTGGCATATATGCTGTAGACCCGTAAATCTTTGGGGTTAATTTTCTTATTAGTAATAGCGTAACGCTATTTATCAATATTTTTCCACAGTTCTTCTTTTTGTGCAAAAATTCACCGGTTTAAACATAAGAAAAAAACTCATAAAACTCTGTGTATAAACATAAAAGGTCTTGATATTATAGAATTAATTAAGAATTTTAATTAGTTTAGATAAATAACTGTTATTATTTGGAGATCTTTTCTAGAGACAGGATAGAATTTTTATTTCTGGGTATTTTAATAAATTGTTCTGTAAAATTTTAGATATTTTTTATCTTCATAGTGTCAAGTTTATTTTATTTTTTTATTAAAATTGCTAATACATATAGTTTATCTACATATTTTCTTACCGACATTTAATATTGATTAAGAAGTAAATAGAGTTATGAAATAATATAAAATTACCTGAAATTAATATATTATTTTCTGGCGAGCTAAATTAGATTTTTTGTTTAAGAAAATTAAGTATTTACTTATTATGACACAATATCAATGGGTTCTATTTTTAGTTCATATTTTCATAGGAATTAATTTTTTTAATTTTTAAGAAATAGGAAGATAAAATTACACAATTTCTTGGTTATAGTTAATATTATCTATTGCAAATTATTACAAAAACAAAAAACACAATACTTAAGTCTTCAAACATCACAATAGTTTTTCTTCTTTTACCTCCTTCTTTATCCGTCATCCTACGTAAGGACGTGGTAATATCATGGTATTTGTGCTACTATTTTAGCCCATGTTTTTCTCTCTTGGGCTTGATGTGATGCTTCCGGGAATGTGACGCCAGTTATTTTATTATGGGCCATGCGGGAGACCATCCTCTCGACATTGCCATCCACACTCAACCACTCTACTGTGTCTTTTCTTCTGGTTATGTGACCAAGGTTTCTATTGACTATAGTAGTCAGTCTTGTTTTGATGTTGAGCTTATCCAGGATAGAGGCATTTGTGCGGTGCGCTGTCCAGGGTATCATTTTATACTGTAGCCCGTATTTGTTGATGACGATATTAAGTCTATCGATGATGTACTGGAGTTCTTCTTTCGAGGCCGGCAAGACTACGGTGTCGTCGGCATATCATGAATTATTTATTTTAGAACCACCTATTGTTATGCCTCCCTGCCAGTCGTCAAGCAATTCTCGTCAAATGTAGATACTTTCCATTTAAAAATGGTTCTTTTTTGGAGAATTACCAGGTTCCTAACAATACAAAATAATATATCAAAGAAATATAGTAATTATTTTCAAGAAGATAAAAATAAGGTCAAATAACAGCAAACTAAAATTTATATTGGAATATTCAAACTTTAAAATAGAATTAAACAAATATGGTCCTTACTTATTTCGCCAGAAACTTACAAGCCTACAATCAGTTGGTTGATATCGCAGCTTAAGAGATTAAGTATGTTAAAAAGATGAAAATTGTTGTATATCATGTGATACGAATATATTAGGTGTTTTTGTCAGTTTAGTGGATTTTTATTTTGTTAATTTCATAAACTGTTAGTTTGGTAATTTTTAACCGTAACTAATTAAAACTTTAAAATAATTTATATGGACGTTGGTATTTCGATAATTGAAAACATGGTAAAGTTATAATTAAATACACGTTTTAGAGTCATTTTTTTGTGTCACTCTCTAATCAGATCTTATCTACTATTTCTGTTAAGATTAAAGATGATGAAAATAAAACGCAGACTGAATTTGACTTGCTCTTAAGAAAGAATAACTTAATTAATCCAAGTAATACAAGTCTATATTTTGAATGATTCTTAAAAAAATAATTATAAAAAAGTTAAGCAGAGGGGTACATTTACATTGTCAGTCAGACAACTCTTTCTGAATATTATTTATGTTAAAATGGGAAATAATGAAAAAATAACATAATTTGCAGATTTACGAGCTCGAAGAATACTGCAAAAGACTCTGCCCTATCACTTCAACCTCTTCTATATTAAACGAATTCAATATAAGGAAAAAAATTCTATTGGTAATCAAAGTATACTAAAACTTTTCGAGAATCCTGAATAAAAGGTATAATACGATATATATGGTGCATCTCCATCAACTCTGTCCTAGACTCTATTAATCCCTTATGTGTTTAACCATAAATAGTTGAAAACAGTAAAATTCTTCAAAACTCAGAAAAGGACATATAACTCGTTTTGCTCTTCTTTCATCTCATTAATTTTTTATATATTTCATCAAAAATAATTAAATACAATAAAAACGTAACAATTTTTATAGTCCCTGAATCCACAAATCCCGAAAAGCACATATAATACGATATATATGAAACAAACCCTTTAACTAAAGAGTTTGTTTCATTGTTCCCATTTTATTAACTACTTAGAAGTTCGACGATAAATAATTTACTTAATAAGCTTTTAGATTTCGAGACTATAAGGACCAGAAAAAGCCAATTTATAAAAGGTAACCTTTCTAACACCTATGTCCTAAAATATTAAAAGTATATAAGAATTATCGACTCCCACCACTTTATTCCTCTTCCATTAAAGAAATAATGCTCAAAACTGTACTACCTTACGTAAGGTGTATCTGAATACAGAATTTTTTTTAAAAAAGTTAGTTGAACCGTGTCATGTCATTTCGTTTGATCTTACAGTCTTCAGTATTTGACGTTGTGCTGAAATCATCACGAAATTCGTGGCAGAGTACCTACATAAATAATTTAAAACATTATAAGACTTTATTTCATTCTCATCACTAAGATATTTATAAAAAATAAGAAAACCTGCCAACATTAAACGTTTATAATTTTACAGAATACTCCAACTGCCTCACTTCCTTACTGCCTGATACACAATTTTCTTGGAATTTATTAAGAAGAACAAAATAATTTACTTAAGACGAAATAACAATAAAAATAACATGAAGATCCTTCACTTACAAAGGCAAAGCACCCAAGTAAGGCAACAGATCTCTTTGATCTTAACTAATTCAGACTGACTTTTCTGGATTATATTTCCATTTTCAATCCTCTCCTTTTGTCTCTGCCCAACAGATAATTTTACTTGCTAAATATTAGCCTCGAAAAAAGAAATATTTAAAACGCTGAAACAGCTGTTTTTGTTTTCATGTTTTTATTCAGAAAGTCCAGTCAACATCCTTATTATACCAATTTACTTCTGGCTTTTTAATTGCCATTAGGCCGAAGTTATCTTTCCATAAATCCAGTTTTTCATTAAAACAATATTTATAAAAATAAATGTTTGAAACTTTTACATTACTCTTATTGCCACTGTTGCCACCATTTTGGACAACGTTATCCTACTGAAAATATCTAGATAAGTTCTTCTACTCTTGTTCACCTAGTAGTTAAATTTACATTTGCTCGTATGAAAGAGTATTTGCAAGTTTATACTTTCTGTCTATGTTCTTGTTCAAATTGGTAATGAATTATAATTTATTATTTGTTCAATCGTTTATGTAATATGGAAAAATAAATCTTCAGTAAGTTGAGAAGTATAATTTTCTACATCACTTTTTAGCAGCCGAGAAAAATATAGTGTAAAGTAAATCCCATGATATACGATCCTGCCTTTTTGCTTTTTCAATGGGGCAATAAACGACCCTATTAAGGTTTTGTGCATAGTTGCCAGGTATTACGATAAACGTATTTTTATTTTACCTGCTTTTGTATACCTCCCTCACTTGCGCCTGCAATCATAATGGATCTATTTTTACCTATATATTTACTACCTGGCAACCCGGTTTGGAGCTCTTTAAGTATTTGATAATATAGGCCTAATGACCACAGGTCCCCATTAAGATTCGAAAGATACTTTTTATTATTTTTATTTTTAGTTTTACTTACAGCTTACAATGTAATGGTTCTATTTTAATTATGTGGCGTCCCTGGGAAGTGGCTATCGCAAAAGAAAACATTTATCACTTGACACTAAACAAATAGTGAAAAATATTTACGACAGTTTGGTGAAAAGAAATTTGAATAAACAAAGTACTTTGCAAGAAACCAGTGAACTAACAAAAACCCAAGTTTTTACGATTAAGGGTATTATAGGAAAACCATCACTTAGGAACAGGAAAAAACGGAAAGATTTTCAAATGCATCATGTAGACGATTGTGAAAAAGTGTCATCAGGAGAAAAGTACAATCTATGTATGAAGAGCAGTTGGTGCCGACACTAGACAAAATAAAATTAAGGCTGGTGCAGAACGGGACCAATATACATTGTGGCCGATCAACCCCTCACAGAATTCTCTTAAGAATGGGATTCACGTTTCGAAAAATCAATAAAAGGCAAGTAGTGATGGAGTCACAAAGATTACGAATCTTGCGACAAACTTATTTACAAGAAATTAAAAAATGTCGATCAGAGAATTGGCCAATAATTTACCTTGACGAAACATGGTTCGATACCCATGACACTGTGTAAAAAGGGTGGGTTGACAGCAGTACAAAATGTCAGACTAACGCACCTTCAAATAAAGGTAAACGAATAATCATTTTGCATGCCGGATCTGAAAAGGGCTGGGTTTCAAATTGTCTACTATTATCTGCAACAAACACAAAAGATTCTAGTTTGGACTATCATAAAAACACGACCGCAGAACTTTTTGAACATTGGTTGAAACCAAATTCCCTTTTGCCAAATGTTCCCGAACAGAGTGTTATAGTTATGGACAATGCATGTTAGCATAGTCGCCTACTAAATAAGGTTCCTAATGCAGCCAACACCATATCAGAAATACAGGAATATATGTTAGAAAATGACATTTATTTTAACTTTAATTATAAAAAAAGTGATCTTTTGGAAGTTTTGAAAGACTATAAATTGAAAAAGAAATATGTTTGTGATAGTATGGCTGAGAAACTGACTTTCTCCGTATTATTGTGAGTTTAATCCAACTGAACATATTTGGCATCAAGTTAAATAAAAAATAAGGGCACAAAATGTTTCTCCTACTTTAAGCGTGTCAGTGGTTGAATTAGTAAATAAAATTATAAATGATATATCTTGTGGAAGCTGGAAGAATTCCATTGAGCACGTTGTTAAAGTTGAAGATTCATATATTTATGTAAATCATAAAAAACCACTGATAATTATCTCAGCTGATGACAGTGATAGTGAAACCGAATTAGGCTTAAGTTAAAATATATTTTTATTTATACAATGTCCCCTCTTGTAAACCCCATTCATTTAAACTCTGTATTTGTACTTCTTATCCATTTGTTTTTACATGCATCTATAAATAAACATCTCCAAAAACACTTATTATTTTAATTATTCGCATTAATGAATACAATTCTTAAGTCTATCTCTGCAACCTATCATAAACAAAACCAAATATATATATATATATATATATATATATATATATATATATATATATATATATCTATATATATATATATATACATGTATATTTATATTATATATATATATATATATATATATATATATATATATATATACATGTATATATCTATGTATATATATATATATATATATATATATATATATATATATATATATATATATACATGTATATATCTATGTATATATATATATATATATATATATATATATATATATATATATATATATATATATATATATATATATATTATATATATATATATATATATATATATATATATATATATTATATATATATATATATATATTATTTATATATATATGTATATATCTATATATGTACATATATATATATATATATGTATATATCTATATAGATATATATATATATATATATATATATATATATATATATATATATATATATATATATATATATGAGTGCTGTAAAAAACAAGGTAAATAACAGTTATTTATCGCACAGTTAACTTGTTCATTCGACGAAATTTTCTTCGCCTAAACCAATATTTGAGGTTAGGAGACAAGAAGCATCTGGGAAACATGCATTTTCACCACTGCAGCAGCCGATGTGCGAGGAGACACATGGTCCTGGGTGAATGAGCACTTTTTTTGCACGCTAATGTTGGCAGCTTCTGTTTCAACTCATTATGCAAACGGTCCAGTAGGGTTGCGTAATATGAGCCAGTCTCACTTTTATCCTTTTTCAAATAGTCAGTCATGAAGATACCTTGTAAGTCCCAAAAAAATAGTGGCCATCACTCTTCCCGCCGATAAAACTATTTTCACTTTTTTTAGTGCACCTTCACCGACGTCTATCCATTGTTTTGACTACGTTTTTGTCTCCGGGGTTCCATGTTTCGTCCACAGTTACAAAAGGATGCCAGAAATCCTTGGAATTATGCTGCAACTCTTCCAAATGCGATTTTGAAATGTCCTTCCTCGTGCTTTTTTGGTCTCGCGTCAACAAACGCAGCACTTATCGCACATTCAGCTTTTTAGAACGTCATGCAGAATATTATATATATATAAAATTATGTACCGGTTCATATAAGAGCCCACCATCTCGACTTCAATCGGGCATTCTGAACGTGTAGCATCAGCAGTGTAGTGCTCGTAAGCCCACGTTTAAATTCTAGATGAATTCAGAAATAATCGTGTCCTCGTGAAGAACCCTCATGAAATTCCTTCAGTTTAAGTTCTATATAGGTCGCAGTCCACTTTTTTAAATTAGAATGTTTTATCACTGGGCGATACTCGGCTTTGTCCATTTCTACGAAATGAGTAATACTAATCACTTCAGCTGCCAACAAACAACTGCGCGTTGCATCTGTTTTGAAACTTTGAACAAAACCGTTATTGCCACTGTTGCCACCATCTTGAACAACATTATTCCACCAAAAATATGTTTGTTTTCGATCTCCAAGCAGTTAAATTTACAGTTCCCTGTATGAAGGAGTATCTGCAAGTTTCTATTTTCTGTTTTGTGTTCTTGTTCAAATTGGTAATGAATTATAATTTTTTATTTGCTAGATGGTTTATGTACCGGGGAAAAAGAACTCTTTGGTAAGCTGAGAAGTATAA
>CM032446.1:98634360-98664360 GCA_019049505.1 Pachyrhynchus sulphureomaculatus | reverse complement strand
GATAGGGAACAACTTCTTGCTGTGCCCAAACTAGAAAGTTCTACGGATAAAGACCAAGCCACAGCCGTTTTAAACGCACTTTATGATGGGAATCTCAGTGACAAGGTACAAATAATGTGTTGCGATTCTACAGCATTTAATACGGGTCGCTTAAGTGGAGCCTATATGCTTTTGGAACAAAAGCTAGAAAAAGAACTTTTAGTCTTCGGTTGTCGTTATCATATTTACGAACTGGTTCTAATAAGTGTGTTTGAAACAAAAATCCATCAAGTAACTCAAAGGCCAGATATTCTGTTATTCAAAAAGAGACACTGGCTTTGTGAAACAACATTACAATGTACACAGAAATTGATCAGTTACTGACGTTTTATATGACTAAAATGCAAAAGTCTATTATGAGACATAACTACCGTGAACTAGTGGAATTATCTATCATATTTTCAGGAGAAGATAAAGATAAAAAAATTAAAGTCAGGCTTACTGGAGCAATGCATCAAGCAAGGTAGATGGCTAGAGCTACTCGTATTTACTTTCTAAAAATATGTTTGCTGAAGTCTCAGTACAAAATGTCCACTAAAGCCCAACAAGCGTTGGGAAGAATTTATCCGATTATGGAAAAAGGTGTATCCCATCGAAGGAAGAATTATCCAGCTCCTTGTTTGGTACGTATAATAAGATGTTTTCTGTATGTTCTATTATTTTACCTTATCGATACTGATTTAATCTACTTTTTGTTTTAGAAAAAACCTTGGATGATTTCGTGAAGAGCAAAAATCTATTTTTCCGCTTGAAGATTGAAAGCAGTTTTCTACAAGAAAATGTTCCTTCATGGGAAGAAAATACTACTTTTGTGCAAGTTAAAAGGAAATGACTTTTTTAAAAGGCGGTGAATGATGATCTAAAAGATCTGTGAAACTAATGCAAGACTTTCACGGATTGATTACAGCAGATGAAGAACAGAAGCAGTTCCTTTTACGCTGCGTACAAGACCACAGAAAACTTTATCCGGACTGTAAAAGAGAAACTTTGAAAAGAAAATATCCAAAATAATTTGCAACTTCTTATGATTTTAATAAATGAAAATATTATTCACAGTAATCTGGATTACTTCATTTTCATAATTATTCCATGTTATAGTGATAAAGATACATAACCAGGTATAGCAATAATTTACATGTTTTTAAAAACTTTGAGGTCTAGTCGGCACGAGTTAGCATTGACATAGGGGGACAAAATTTCACATGTAACTAAACCTTGGTGGTTTGAAAAAAATTAGGCGGTATGCGTTTTAAAGTTGGAATTTTTTTTTCTCATATAAGGGACAGAGTAAAGTGATGTACAAAATTAATACTTCTCAACTTACCGAAGAGTTCTTTTTCCCGGCACATAAACCATCTAGCAAATAAAAAATTATAATTCATTACCAAATTGAACAAGAACACAAAACAGAAAATAGAAACTTGCAGATACTCCTTCATACGGGGAACTGTAAATTTAACTGCTTGGGGAACGAAAACAAATATATTTTTGGTAGGATAATGTTGTTCAAGATGGTGACAACAGTGGCAATAAGAATAATGTAAAAGTATCAAGTACTTATTTTTATAAATAATGTTTTAATGAAAAACTGGATTTACGGAAAGATAACTTCGGCCTAAGGGTAATTTAAAAGCCGGAAATAAATTGGTATAATAAGGATATTGACTGGACTTTCTGAATAAAAACATGAAAACAAAAATAGCTGTTTCAGCGTTTTAAATATTTCATTTTTCGAGGCTAATATTTAACAAGTATAATTATCTGTTGGGCAGAAACATAAGGAGAGGATTGAAAATGGAAATATAATCCAGAAAAGTCAGCCTGAATTCGCTAAGATCAAAGAGATCTGTTGCCTAACTCGGGTGCTTTGCCTTTGTAAGTGAAGGATCTTCGTGTTATATTTATTGTTATTTCGTCTTAAATAAATTATTTTGTTCTTTTAAATAAATTCCAAGAAAACTGCGTATTACGCAGTAAATAAGGAAGAAGGGGTATTTTGTAAAATTATAAAAGTTATTGGCAGGTTTTCTTATCTTTTACAAATAACAATCTTACTTATGAGAATAAAATAAAGCAGTTCCATCATGTTTTAAATTATATATATAGGTACTCTGTCACTAATTTCTTGCTGACTTCAGCACAACATCAAGTATTGAAGACGGTAAGATCAACAAAATGTTCATGTACACACCAACTTTCTTAAAAATCCTGTATTCATGTAACATTTACGTAAGGTAAGTATTATAGTTTGGAGCGTTATTTCTTCAATGGAAGGGGATTAAAGCTATGGAAATTGCTCTTGGTCTTTGCTTAGGATAATAAACCAATTTTCAGTGTTATTATTTGTAGTCAAACCTATAATGAATTCCAGAGGTGAGGTAGGTGTTAGAAAGGTTACCTTACATGTCTATTTCCTGGACTTTATAACCTAAGAATCTAAAAGTTGTGGGATTTTTTTCGCTATTTTCACATGTTTTTTGCCGTACTTGTAAGAAGTTAATAAAATGGGAACAATATAAAAAAACCTTTTAGTTAAATGATTTGTTTCATATATATTGAATTAATATGCTTTCCAGATTCATGGATTCAGGAAATTTTTTTTCATTGTATTTAATTATTTATGGTGAAATATACAAAACATTAATGGGATAAGGGAAGGCCAAGCGTATTATGTGATCTTTTTGGGGTTTTGAAGAATTTAATAATTCTGACTTTTTTTACTCTTTTCAACTATTTACGGTCAAAAACATAAGGGACTTGTAGAGTGTAGGAGAGAGTTGACGGAAATACATCCTATATATCGTATTATACCTTCTATTTAGGATTTTTGAAGCCTAAAAATCGAAAAATTTTAGTATATTTTCATTACCAATAGAAATTTTTCATTATTATCTATAGTTTAATATAGGAGAGGTTGAAGAGATAGGGCACTTTTTCGGTATTCTTCGAGTCCGTAAAAAATGAGAGACAAAAAAATGTATTATTTTTTCATTATATGCTATTTTAACGTAAATAATATGCAGAGAGAGTCGTCCGGCTTCCAATGTAAATATCTCCCCTCTGCTTAACTTTTTTTGTAATTAATTTTTTTTTTTTTAAAGAATCATTCAAAATACGAACATGTATTACTTTGGTTAAGTTATTCTTTCGTGAGAGCATGTTAAATTCCGTACTTAGTTTAGAACTGGGTTTTATTTTCATCATCTTCAATCTTAACAGAAATCGTAAGAGGATCTGATTATGGACTGATATAAAAAAAAGACTTTGAAACGTGTATTTAATAATAACTTTTTTTAATTATCGAAATAAGTATATCCACCTAAATTATTTTAAGGTTTTAATAAGTTACCGTTAAGAATTGCCTAACTAACAGTTTATGAAATTAACAAAATAAAAATCCCCTAAACTAACAAAAATACTTAATATATTTGTAGCGCATGATATACAACGTGCTTAAATTTTCATCTTTTTTAACATATTTAATATTTGAAACGGCTATATCAACCAATTGATTGTAAGCCTATATATATATATATATATATATAATATATATATATATATATATATATATATATATATATATATATATATATACGAGGCTGGTTTGAAAAGTCCGTGCAAAGTCCGAGAGATGGCACCACCGGCGCGTATCGAGGTCATATTTAGTTAGTAGCATCTCTTGAATGAACGCACACCAAGTTTCAGCCATATTGCTCTATTTCTTTGTGTTTGGCATTCGTGTGAATCAAGGAAGTCGAGTGATTTTCAAGAAATGGACGAAAAAGAATTTCGTGTGGTGATTAAACATTACTTTATGAAAGGCAAAACGCCTCAGGAGATTAAAGAGAAGCTTGATAAACATTATGGTGACTCTGCACCTTCGATTAGAATAGTTTATAACTGGTTTCAAAATTTTCGGACTGGCCATATGGGCACAAGTGACGCTGAACGTTCTGGACGGCCTGTGGAGGTTACGACTCGAGAAATCATTGATCAAATCCATGATATGGTGATGGATGACAGAAGAGTTAAGGTGCGTGAGATTGCTAGTGCTGTGGGCATCTCGACTGAACGGGTTACATAATATTTTGCATAAACATTTGGACATGAGAAAGCTATCCGCAAGATGGGTGCCGCGATTGCTCACGCTTGACCAAAAACGGAATCGTGTGAAGTGTTGCAACGATGGTTTGCAGCTGTTCCAGAAGAATCCGGAGGACTTTAAGCGTCGTTTCGTCACTGTGGATGAAACATAGATACATTACTATACTCCTGAGACCAAACAACAGTCTAAACAATGGGTTACCAAGGGGGAATCTGCACCAAAAAAGGCGAAGACCGTTCCTTCGGCCGGAAAGGTTATGGCGACTGTCTTTTGGGATTCGCAAAGACTCTCTGGAAAAGGGTAAAACTATTACAGGTGAATATTATTCATCGTTATTGGACCGTTTGAAAACCAAGCTGCAAGAAAAACGCCCGCGATTGGCCCACGAGAAAGTCCTTTTCCATCACGACAACGCACCAGCACACACCTCAGCAGTTGTGGTCGCAAAATTAATGGAAATAGGATTCCAACTCGTTTCACATCCCCCCTATTCTCCAGACTTGGCTTCCTCGGAGTACTATTTGTTCCCCAATTTGAAGAAATGGCTGGCGGGACAAAGATTTTATTCAAACGAGGAGGTGATTGCAGACACTAATGGATATTTTGCAGACTTGGACAAATCCTATTATTCGGAAGGGATCAACAAACTAGAACATCGTTGGACGAAGTGTATAAGCCTAAAAGGAGACTATGTCGAAAAATAAAAAAGGTTTACCCCAAACACATAAGTAGTTTTTATTTTTGCACGGACTTTTCAAACCAGCCTCGTATATCTATATATATATATATATATATATATATATATATATATATATTTATATATATATATATATATATATATATATATATATATATATATATATATATATACATATATAGCATATACAAAAGATCTGCATCACCGATAGAAGCATCTATTTTGTCATGACTGAAAATTGTGTTCTTGTATTTTCTGAACCTAGCCCAACTGATGAGCCGAAACGCGTCTTGGGATGATCCAGCAAATACAAAGAACACTTCGGGGAACTTCTGAAGTGCGGTTCTTTCGATTCGCCTTTATTTGCTTCACTAACGCCATATATATATATATATATATATATATATATATATATATATATATATATATATATATATAAAAATACAATCTTAATTGGGGAACTCGGCAAATTTGGGCGTGATAGGAGATCACACAATTTTCATTAAGCCGCCAATATTTCGGTCCTGGATTGGGACCTTCTTCAGGGCAGAACTGAAAAGAAGAACAGAGCGTATTCACTGATAGTGTCTGGGACAACTTTAAATTAATGATGTTATCATTAGTTGTTATAATAAATAAAATTAGTGTGGAACAAGAATAAGATATTAGTCATAATAAGTTAAAAAACTCACATGAGAAGTGCAAAGAATTTCGTTAGCCTGAATGGCCGTAGGTTATACATAAAAAAGTTGTTACATATAAAAGTTGGTTAATCCATAAAATATACAAAATTCACATTAAAACACTGTAGATAAAATTCTAAAATACAAATTTAACACATGGATGTAATTGGGAACCTTGGATGTTGAAAACATCGTTAATTAATTCACTTGTGACCACCACATATGGCCACCGCCATTTAGGAACAGATGACAAGAACGACAGGAGACAGCTACCCGACCGAGATAAGGCGTTTAGTCAAGAAAACTCAATTAACCAGAATGCGGGGTCGACACCTGGAAGGAACCGATAGAAAAGGAAGTACAAATATTGGGACCCTAAGTGAGAGAGAGGTAGCCAATTGAGCGACCAAAACACCCGGTATGTAATAGTGGAAGGATAAAACACACCCTAATTATAAGTAAATGGTGAGCGAGTTTTATTAATTTATTAATTTCTTGTTGGAATCTGATTGGAGGAAGAGATTGTCGGCAAAAAACCAATGAAGACTCGAGGCACCAGGAAATGTAAGAGAGGTGACGCAAGGTACTGTCAATGGAAGGAAGACAGTAATCACTAGGTGCAAAAGATGGCCCAGATAAAATGGAAGGAATCTGTGAAGCTCAAAATCAAAGAGAACCGTAAACAGAGAGAGGAAGGAAGAGAGAAACCCTGGAAATTACGGAGCTAAGAAAAGAGACGACCAACGCGGTACAGATGGATCATAAAACACTTGAAGACAGGGAAAGATTGTGAGAAGTTGATTATCACAGGAGAGGAGGAAACTATATATGTTACTAAGACCATCCAGGTCGGTTCTTTTATTGATATTAAGGTGATTCTCCTGGATGTAACACATCTCCAGGAACTCTCTCTTGGAAAGATTATTGGAGAAATGAAGAATTTTGGGTTCCCTGAAATTAAAGGAATGACCATTGTCAACAGAATGGGTCGCCAAGGCACATCGGTGTGGATGGCATCTAGTGTCACTTTTATGGAGTGCAATACGACGATTCAAGGATTGAGAACTTTGGCCAATGTAGATTGATGGACAATTGAGGCAGGTAATTGAGTAAACCAAGTCTGACATGGAAAGAACTGGCAGCGGGGCCTTCAGCTTACTGAAGACACGTCTGTTTTTGAAGAAGTAATATTTGGCGATTTTAATGTTGGGAATGACACGCAATATGTGGACCAATTTGTTTGTAAGGCCAGGAATGAATGGTAAAGAAAGCAACGACCAATTTATTTCGACTGGGCGAGTTAACGGGGAGGGGAGATATGCGGTAGGTGGAGGGGGGAATTTGATGGATATGAGTAAGCTTGTTGACTTCATCTTTGGTTCTTAGTAAGAGTTTTCGATTGTATCCATTATCTATGAAAAGTTTTGTAAGTGTTTCTTGTGACTGGAGTAAGAAATCAGGATGGACTATTATCTTCAGTCTTCTATATAGGCCTTTGATGACATTGACCTTCACCTTCCAATCATGGCCAGAGTTTGCATGGATATATCTCCCAGAAGAAGTAGGTTTTCTATACCAATTAAGTTTGATGATGTTATGGGAGTCTCTAACGACTCTTGTGTCCAGAAATGGAACAGCATCGTTGGTTTCTTCTTCCATAGTGAATTGCAGGTGTGGGTCGAATGAGTTGAAAACATGAAGAACTTCTTCTTTGCCATCAGCTGGTATGGATAGAATTAAATCGTCTACGTATTGATATAGGAATGGAAGTCGGAAGGATAATCTTTGAGTGCAGCTTTTTAAAGCATATGACATGACGATTGAAGCAAGAACAGGACTGAGGTTACTGCCCATAGGGCATCCAAAAATTTGAGAGTAGAAAGAGTCTTTAAAGAAGGTTGACTGGAAAAGAAATTCTATTATAGATAAGAAGAAGGATTTGCTGATTTTGGTGTTGGGTGAGATTAATGCCCATTCGGAGTCAATTATTTGGCGGGTTAACTGCCATGGCAAAGAAGAAGTTCTTCATGTTTTCAACTCATTCGACCCACACCTGCAATTCACTATGGAAGAAGAAACCAACAATGCTGTTCCATTTCTGGACACAAGAGTCGTTAGAGACTCCCATAACATCATCAAACTTGATTGGTATAGAAAACCTACTTCTTCTGGGAGATATATCCATGCAAACTCTGGCCATGATTGGAAGGTGAAGGTCAATGTCATCAAAGGCCTATATAGAAGACTGAAGATAATAGTCCATCCTGATTTCTTACTCCAGTCACAAGAAACACTTACAAAACTTTTCATAGATAATGGATACAATCGAAAACTCTTACTAAGAACCAAAGATGAAGTCAACAAGCTTACTCATATCCATCAAATTCCCCCAGAACCCCCCTCCCCTTCACCTACCGCATATCTCCCCTCCCCCGTTAACTCCCCCAGTCGAAATAAATTGGTCGTTGCTTTCTTTACCATTCATTCCTGGCCTTACAAACAAATTGGTCCACATATTGGGTGTCATTCCCAACATTAAAATCGCCAAATATTACTTCTTCAAAAACAGACGTGTCTTCAGTAAGCTGAAGGCCCCGCTGCCAGTTCTTTCCATGTCAGACTTGGTTTACTCAATTACCTGCCTCAATTGTCCATCAATCTACATTGGCCAAACTTCTCAATCCTTGAATCGTCGTATTGCACTCCATAAAAGTGACACTAGATGCCATCCACACCGATGTGCCTTGGCGACCCATTCTGTTGACAATGGTCATTCCTTTAATTTCAGGGAACCCAAAGTTCTTCATTTCTCCAATAATCTTTCCAAGAGAGAGTTCCTTGAGATGTGTTACATCCAGGAGAATCACCTTAATATCAATAAAAGAACCGACCTGGATGGTCTTAGTAACATATATAGTTTCCTCCTCTCCTGTGATAAATCAACTTCTCACAATCTTTCCCTGTCTTCAAGTGTTTTATGATCCATCTGTACCGCGTTGGTCGTCTCTTTTCTTAGCTCCGTAATTTCCAGGGTTTCTCTCTTCCTTCCTCTCTCTGTTTACGGTTCTCTTTGATTTTGAGCTTCACAGATTCCTTCCATTTTATCTGGGCCATCTTTTGCACCTAGTGATTACTGTCTTCCTTCCATTGACAGTACCTTGCGTCACCTCTCTTACATTTCCTGGTGCCTCGAGTCTTCATTGGTTTTTTGCCGACAATCTCTTCCTCCAATCAGATTCCAACAAGAAATTAATAAATTAATAAAACTCGCTCACCATTTACTTATAATTAGGGTGTGTTTTATCCTTTCACTATTACATACCGGGTGTTTTTGGTCGCTCAATTGGCTACCTCTCTCTCACTTAGGGTCCAATATTTGTACTTCCTTTTCTATCGGTTCCTTCCAGGTGTCGACCCCGCATTCTGGTTAATTGAGTTTTCTTGACTAAACGCCTTATCTCTGTCGGGTAGCTGTCTCCTGTCGTTCTTGTCATCTGTTCCTAAATGGCGGTGGCCATATGTGGTGGTCACAAGTGAATTAATTAACGATGTTTTCAACATCCAAGGTTCCCAATTACATCCATGTGTTAAATTTGTTTTTTAGAATTTTATCTACAGTGTTTTAATGTGTATTTTGTATATTTTATGGATTAACCAACTTTTATATGTAACAACTTTTTTATGTATAACCTACGGCCATTCAGGCTAACGAAATTCTTTGCACTTCTCATGTGAGTTTTTTAACTTATTATGACTAATATCTTATTCTTGTTCCACACTAAATTTATTTATTATAACAACCTAATGATAACATCATTAATTTAAAGTTGTCCCAGACACTATCAGTGAATACGCTCTGTTCTTCTTTTCAGTTCTGCCCTGAAGAAGGTCCCAATCCAGGACAGAAATATTGGCGGCTTAATGAAAATTGTGTGATCTCCTATCACGCCCAAATTTGCCGAATTCCCCAATTAAGATTGTATTTTTAATAATTTTGGTAGATACGGCAACATTTTGCTTTCTTTCTTTATTCTATATATATATATATATATATATATATATATATATATATATATATATATATATATATATTATATATATATATATATATATATATATATATATATATATATATTATATATATATATATATATATATATATATATATATATATATATATATATATATATATATGTATACATATATATATATATATATATATATATATATATATATATATATATATATATATATATATATAATATATGTATATATATATATATATATATATATATATATATATATATATATATATATATATATATATATATATATATATATATATATATATAATATAATGGAAAGTGTTCAACGGATGTAGCCCGCTTAATTCCTCCCAAAGCGGTGCATGTTAGAAATACACGTCGCGCTGGTGCTTCGCATCCGTATGAGGTTCAGCTTGTTACTCCGCGTACAACGCTTTTCAAGCAATCTTTTATATGGAGAACGTCATCCCTTTGGAATAAATTGCCCAGCGCTGTGTTTCCCACCGAGTACAATTTACAGCGATTCAAGAACAACGTGAATCGCTTTTTCCGCACTCGTGCCGCTCCTGGAGCGCTTTAGGGACTTCCCTGCAGCACGTGTGCTAGACCAATAAAAAAAAAAAAAAATGTATATATATATATATATATATATATATATATATATATATATATATATATATACATATATACATATTATATACATTATATATATATATATATATATATATATATATATATATATATATATATATATATATATATATATATATATATTATATATATATAAAATCGATGTCGGAATTTTGTTCGTCTAGACCCCACAAAACGATTCCCCTTTCCAGATATTGAGATAGCCGAAATTTGAGCTCGATTAAACGACGTTAACCCGTGCCGCCCGTCCCTCAAAGTTTGAAAAAATCCAAATTTTTGGCCAAAAAGCTGACATATGGAGCCATAACTCCAGAACGGTAAATAATAGAAACACGCTTAATATCTCAAAAGAAAGCTAATGTTGTTCTTCAAAATTTATATTCTATACATAATTGTTGTTATTTTAAGTCAAACCGAGTTACAACAGCCTTTAGCCCCAAAAACGTGACCTGGTACCAGTAGGAGCCAGTTTGGGAGTATTCTAAGAATTTTACGGGTTTTTACATAATGTGTCTCGGAATTAACATTTTTTTGTTAAAAAGTGTTTTGGAACTCAATTTTCAAACATAAAGAGCCTTTTGTTCAAATTTAATCTTTTATTATATGGGAATTACCTGACTAGTTTACCAAAGAAAGACCCGTTTGACAGGTAAAAAAGAGGGTGAATCTAATTTCTATTTTAGGGATGGTGATTTTACTTAAGCGTACAACCGACCTTTTATTTATTCAGTTTAGTTTCTAAAGTGCCTTTGAGCTGGTTAGATCGAACAATTATCTAGTGAAGATATTTTAAGACACTGAAGAGGACAGCATCTACCAGGAACTTGAGAGCTTGGAGGAAATGGACATCCCTGAAGAAGCTGCAGAAGATCCAGGACCATCTGAAAGCAAGAGGATGAAAGTTTCATTTGCAAGAGGCGTTAAAGAGATTTTAAACATGAAATTGTCCATTTTATTAGATCGATGTAAGGTATCCGACAGAAATGCCACGAGAATTTTAATAGCAACTCTAGAAGCATTAACCCTTGACCCTCTTGAGTACAAAGTCTCGAAAACTTTATTACATGATAGAAGGCAAATGTTCAGAGAACAATATAATAAAAAAAATTTTGATAAAGTAAACATTCCTGAAAAAGAGCCCGTGGTTGTCCATTGGGACGGTAAACTTTTACCGGGTGTTTTAAAAAATGAACAATGTGAGCGAATAGCTATAGCTATTTCATATGGCGAAAAGGAACAGCTGCTGGGAGTTCCTGTAACAGCAAACAGCTCTGGAGAGGAGCAAGCCGTAGCCGTATATGAATGCCTACATGAATGGGGTCTTCTCAACACCGTCAAGGCGATGTGCTTCGACACTACCGTATCCAACACGGGAAGACTCAAAGGAGCATGCGTCATATTGGAGCAAATGTTAGGAAGAGAATTGTTATACCTAGCTTGCCGTCACCATATCTTGGAAATTCTGTTAAGAGGCGTATTCGACACAAAAATGGAATCAACCACTGGACTTCATCCAGACATTTTCAAGAGATTCCTCACTGCGTGGCCCAAGATAAACAAAGGAAAATACGACACAGGTATCAGTGACAATTTAATACAAAAGCAGCTAACTCCAGAAGTAATTGCAAATGTTACTGCTGAATTCGAGACCAAATTAACTGAGAGCCACCCCAGAGCTGACTACAAGGAGCTATTGCAGTTGGTTCTCGTATTTGTTGGATCACTAGACGGCAATGTTGTGGGTTTTAAAACTCCAGGAGCCATTCATCACGCTAGGTGGATGGCAAAGGCTATTTACTGCTTAAAAATGTTCATTTTTCGTCATCAATTTAAGATGTCTAAAGAAGAAGAAAGTTCTGTGCGTGCCATTTCTGTTTTCCTAGTTAAAATTGATCGTAAAGCTTGGTTCAATGCTCCAAAAGCTCATCTTGCACCAAAGCAAGATTTAGGTATTTTGCATAGTCTGTTAGACTATAAAGAATGTGACAACGACATTGCAGAAATAGCCCTGACCAAATTTTCGAACCATTTGTGGTATTTGAATGCAAAGTTGGTGGGATTATCGTGTTTTGATCCCACCATTACAGACGATGAAAAGTTGTTAATGGCTAATAAATTGCTCAGTAGCACAGATGAACCATCACAGTACGCTAGGGTTTTAAATCCAAAAGTTAGGAAAGAAAACTTAAAAGAGGCAGTTGATGGAGGATTGGTAAATTTACTTACCAAAGAAACGTTTACATTCTTTGACTAATTTAATATAAAAACAGATTTCCTAAGACAACATCCAAACACCTGGCCTCAAAATAATGACTTTCAAGAAGGATTTAAAATTGTCAAAACATTAAAAGTAGTTAATGATATGGCTGAGCGTGGTGTTAAATTAATAACCGACTTTAACGACCTTCTGACAAAAGATGAAGACCAAAAGCAATATGTCCTGCAAGTTGTAAGTAAATGCCGAGCATTATATCCTGACGTTTCAAAAACTACTTTAACAAAAGCTCTAGAATAGATCAAATAACTATGTAAAATTATCAACTCATGTAGGTACTACGTCTGTATCTTTTCTGTGTCTGTTTTGTATGTATTATATACCTAATTTTTATATTTTAAAATAAAAAATGTCATTAGACTTATCAGTATTACTTGTTTTTTTATTATATTTCTACTTTAAACTCGAAAATATACCAAAAAAAAGCAAAATTTATCACTTAATAACAAAATATACGAAGTATGCTCCTAGTGGTATCAGGTCACGTTTTTGGGGCTAAAGGCTGCTGTAACTCGGTTTGACTTAAAATAACAACAATTATGTATAGAATATAAATTTTGAAGAACAACATTAGCTTTCTTTTGAGATATTAAGCGTGTTTCTGTTATTTACCGTTCTGGAGTTATGGCTCCATATGTCAGCTTTTTGGCCAAAAATTTGGATTTTTTCAAACTTTGAGCGACGAGCGGCACGGGTTAACGTCGTTTAATCGAACTCAAATTTCGGCTATCTCAATATCTGGAAAGGGGAATCGTTTTGTGGGGTCCAGACGAACAAGATTCCGACATTTTTTTTTTTCCCCCTCTATGAGATCCGGTCACTCATAGTAATCTGTATCTAAAAGCTGTAGTCTCGATAAAAAAGGTGGCAGAAGCATACTTTTTTTAGGGCGTTAATTAGAAGAAAAAACTAATAAACTTCTGATAAAAATGTTTCCTAGATGTAACTTTCCGGCTAAACAAATAATTTGTTCATTTCTGCATTAAATTAGTTGCAAGTTAAAAAAATATTTAGTCAAATATTTACACATACACATGATTGCCTTAAAAACAAATAGAATTGTCTTTAAACTTCTCTATAAAAATAAAGAATTCTAGGTTTAATCCTTCTTATACTTCTTCCTTATTTTTTTGTTTTCGATTGACTTTGAAAGAGCTTAAGCCTTTTAAGTCCGACTTAAAATGGTATTCTTATGAACCTATAATGCCTTTCTTTAAAGTCATACAATGCCTACACATTAAACCTTTATTTAAATTGATAATACGGATAAATGGAGATGTTGAAACATTTTTATTTCGATGCTATACAGCTGTAAGTATAGCCAAATCCTAATTTGCATGCAGTACTAAATAAAAAAATAGTTTTAGCTATTGACTGAAATATTTAAAAAGATTCAAAATAAGAACTTGCTCTGATTAGAAGCCGGTAGAGTAGCCAGGAGCAAGGTGGGGCATAGTAATTTAAAGGGCGTTATGTTTAAGAAAAAAGAGAGGATTAATCGGATATAATCAAGGTCATAAATAAAAAATCTTATCCTAAGAGTGTTTAATTTTTCGGTCAGTATACTATACTAGAATATACAATCCCGAAATCTTTTAACTTTAAAAACTTCCTTGGGCAGTAGTAAAAAATCAATAACTATGACATTTTCGTACAGTAAAGTTTTAAATACTGATATCCTTCTCAATACTCTATTAACCAGGGTGCATCTCGATGAAAAAATCTAAACAAACTAAAAATTTGACTATGAAACAATAAATAAACCCCTCTTATATTTAAACTCAACTCAACTCAAACTCTTGGCAGCATAATACAAAAAAGCTTCTAAAAATTAGGCGGGCAGACTTTACAAGTTTAGAATATTCCTTTCCTCGGCATAGAAGATAATGAATAAAAGTGGGCATTTTTTCCACATTTATAAGGACTGACCATCTTTACCATATTTCTAGAAGGAGAGATAAACCATAGTATACTCTCTGCAAACCTAAACTCAACCCAGTACATAGTACAAACTCAAAACTTTTAAAAATATACGTCAGAAAAAAAACAAAGCCATTTTAAAATTAAATATATATCTTTGAGTATTCTATACATCAAAAAATGAAGTTATTAATTTAAAGAGAAACAAAAATAAAAATAGAGCGAAAGGCCTCTAATTACAAAGGCAAAGCGTCAGGTGGGGAAAAAGATCTCTTTGATGGTGGCTAATTCAACCTGACTTTTCGGGATTATATTTTTCATTTCCAATCCTCTTTCTTTCTGCTCGTTAAATAATTTTACTCGTTCATCTCTGTCAAAGATGGGGGTGGAAAAAATTATTAATTTATGAAGTTAAAATTTCTAAAATAAACAAGAAAAAAAACTACTTAAAAATCATGTGTAATATATTCTCATTATCTTTGAGATTATTAGAAAATAGTAGGTTTAGTCAACACAGAGTTTAAATATATGTTGCACATATAATTAAGAATTTTGAGAATTTTTTCACCGTTGCTTGGTCATAAAAATTAAAGTTTTTAAATTAAATTAGATACCTATTTTTAGCTCGTCGACCCTATATATTTACGTGCAGATCTAGATTTTCACATATTGTTTTATGCTTAATTAAAATGTGCTTTTAAGTAAATATTAAATTATATTATAATTAGTGATTAGGTTTTCCTTTTTTACAATTATATTTATAAAAAATATATTTACTAACACATTGTTTATGATAATTGCAAAATGTTTAGCTTATTTTCAACTTCACTATTTTTTTCCTTATCGAAAAACAATACAGAATAAATACAGCTATTTTATTTCTTGGCTGACATCAACGCGGTTAGAACGCGACTGATAGTCACAAAAATATATATGAATCTTGTTCAGAAATTGACGTAAACTGTCATAAATTATATGTATAAGGTTACTGAGGAAGATATTCAGCCAAATGAGGAACTATAATGGTAAAAGATGATTCAATTAAGTCTCTTTAAAATAATATCCAATTCTTGCTAGAACAGAATAAATCACGTAAACACATTACTCTGTTCCTATGAAATCGGTTGCAGCCTGAAGGGATATGTTAGACGATGCTGAAGTGGCAGCAGATTTGCATCATTCTCTACTAAATTAAAATACCATTTATAAAAATAGACCTGTATGCCATTAATTGATGCCGAAGCTCGAGAGTTAACCATGGTTAAGAAACAGGCGACCCGAAATGCTAATGCCAGTGATAAATCTATGTCAACATTAGTATATAACTGGGCAATTCGGTCATATAACCAAAATAATTCGACTAGCAAACAAATGTCTCAGTTAGAAAAGTAAGAACTGGAAGATAATAATAAGAATAGAGTTATTTAAAAACTTGTTTTTGAAAAAAGGGATAATAAAATTAGTCATACAAGTGGAGAAAGTACAATTAATGTGGAAATTAAAGGAGCCGAAACCTACATGTCGCTACTTGTGGGTAAAATAGAGGTGAACGTTAATATTACATCATTATCAAAATTTATAGAATCAAACTGGCCAACTATATGCTTCAAAAGGTGCCAACAGCTGTTTTAAAATAGGTATGGAATCCTCATCAAAGGATCATTTTGTACGTTGTGATATGTGGCCAGAGGACATAAAAATTAATAATAATTCAGACTAACTTTTGAATAATTCACTAATTGTTGTCAATTTAACATAAGAAGCCTTTGCAACAAGTTTTTGGACTTCGAAGTATTTTTATCAGAAAATTCTCGCTTTTTACTTAATACCTATAACCACTGGCTTCCCGAATCTGAAATTAAAACTACGTAAACGTAAATTACGAACCCTTTTGGTATTATTGCCTATCGACCTCGCGCAGAGGAGGAGTTGCACATTTTGTCATCAGTAATGTATGTGCTAAACTTGTTTATTCTCAAATCGAATGCATCGAACAACTGGTTGGATATATCACATACATAGGTCAAATTAGAAGACAAGAGGTATTTATTTCTGCATACCGCACCCCAAATGATGTTAAATCTGACGTAGAAACTGTCTTTAGAAATTTTGTTTCATTATTAAAATTAACATCAGGAAGTTTTCATTTACTTTTTGTGGGAGAAGATATAAGTATTGCTTTAAATAACCAAAACCTAATAATAACTTACTAAAAGATATATTAGTGGGCTATAGCCTAATTCTATTAATCTCGCATACACTATCCATTAGTAACGTGCCTCTATTAGATTAGATTATGAATATTAAATTGCAGAATGTTCATTTCAACTATACAGGTTGCTGATCGTCTAAATTTATTCCTGGCGGTTTTTTATTATCAACACAAAATAAAAACTTAATTTACAAGTTACTATGTAAGGATAATTTAAATAACTTTCTGCGGTGCATTAGTACTTTTGAAAAATTTGATAAATTTTTAAATATTCTATTTAAAGCATTTATTGGTATGTTTTCCGAAAGAAATCTGTCATGAAAAAGAACCAAATGAAAACAGAATTATGTCAAAAATACAAAATATGATGTAGGCTTTAAAAATCCACATTGTCTTTACCTAACAACTAACAACTAATGATAGGTACAAAAGTCTTCAATGTCTTTTTGACATCAACAATAACACACCGAATATACTCTCCGAGTTTGAAAAAATAAATCTTCTGAGCCACATGTTATCCAGTGGTTTATCTTGAAAGATATAGCTGATCTTTTGAGTTTTCTTCTAGAGGACATCTCTAATACCGCATTTCTTGAAGAAAAATTTGCAAGGAAACTTAAAGTTGCTGAGATTATACTAAAATATAAAAATTGTGAAAAGTCTAAAGTGAAGTAGGACATTCATACTTGATTGCTTGGTCCAGTTGTTCAGATTACATATTAGTTTTCATCAACCCATTATGGCATTCAGAAGGAAAAGTAAATGAAAACAGCTCTGTTTGCACCCTTAAATATAACTACTTAGTATTTGAATTCCAAAAATCTTTTTCTTGGGTGTATTCTGACTAACTGCTATGACGTGCCTTTAATGTTATAACAATTAATTTATTATCAGAACAGCTTGGTTCTTATGAAATCAGGGGACCATTATTAAAGTGGATAATATCTTATGTCCCAGGCCGAACGCAGTATACTATATATCCATCCATGTCACAATCAAAAGGACCCACTATACAAATCTAGTGATTTGGTAATTAAATATGAAACGCCACAAAGGGGTATTCTATGATCTCTACTTTTCCTTATACTCTGTATTGAGTTTACTTAGCCGGACAAAACACGTACAAGTTTTTCAATTTGCTAATTGTCAATATTGGTGGATAGTAATAATCTTAAGTTTCTAACAGAAAACGGAAATATTTATTTAAATGAATTTTATAAATTCTAGTGTGAAGGTCTCATACCTCTAAAGCTTGTTGGCCACAACCACAAAAATGAAAAAAATGACTCAAATACAAAATTTTTTAGTATCAATATGGATTCAGTTGTTCCGATTATATTGGTTATTTAGCAAGGAAACCAGCTCCACCATTTTTTTTATTAATAATAATCTTAAAACATAGTTTAATATATGTATAGTTTTGTTCTATATTTACAACCATGTTTTAGTAGGCTTCTATATGGTTTAATTGTTTGGAGATCCTCAGTGGGCATCTATTGGGTCATTTGTTGTGAAAGATCATGTTGCGCAGCTCAGATTGTGTTAACTTTAGAGAGCATGCCGTTTCTCTTTTTTATTTTATAGTTTATACTTTTTTAGACTACTCGTATCTTTTAGAAAATATAACTATCATTTTGCACGTATTATAACTTTAATATTGGTCTTAATACCAGAAATTCCGAGAAACTAATTATCAATCTTCGTAATACAGAAGTCCTTTCTCTATATGAATAGCACAGCCTTTGACTGTCGTCTCCAAGTGGTTAGAAACCTTGGTAACCTTCACCTCTACAAAAAGAAAATTAGAAATATTCTGACAAAAAATCTTTAAAATCAAAATGACTATTTGAAATTGTTTGTAAAAATTGTATGTCTGATTTATGAGTATTCTAAATTGAGAAAGACTCTTTTGTATTAAGTTAGTATTTCTAATACCTATTTTAACATCGTATTTCTTGACGCATCCTATGAGTATTTTATGTATATCTTTGTATTGACAATAAATAAATAAATAATTCCTAAATCCGCATATATAACGTTTCGTTAGGGTCATTTAAAAATATAATGAGAAACCTCGTACCTCAATACCACTTTCAATCACCATTAGCAAGTACAATTATTTCTCTAGTATAATAACTATTTTATTTACTAACATCATGAAACAACTAAGTAATCAAATTAAAACCATTAGAAAATGGCTGACTGTATATTGTATTATATGTATTATTCTTCACTTAATGAAGTTGAAAAAAGTAATTTGATTTATTTATGGGATGTAGCAGTAGGCAGCGATTAAAAAGGAATCGTATCTTCTTATACTATTTCTAAATAAAATCTATACAAATGACTTACACTAAAGTAATGAAAGAAATATCATATAATTCTTTCTTCTACTCCAGTTGTTTATTTGCAATATATTTTTTTCAATGCTCAAGTTCTGAACAGTTTGTTAGCTAGTTGATTAGACTACGTGATATTTGTTTAAAGTAAATGTTCGTATCATGAAGAAAAAGCAGTATTTCTGCAAGATTTGAAGCTTGTATGAATTGTTTCATTAAAAAAAGTTTTGCGAAAATTAGTTTTAAAAATAGCCGGCCAAGTGCCGGACTTGCGCAATTAGTGTTCCGTTCGTTGATTACTTCCAAAATAAAATTTTTTGTTATGGAGGTATAAAATGACTTCACAAAACACACACCTTGAAATTTTTGTTTCTTTTATATACCGGATATATTATTAAAGGTAAGGACAGCTATTTGTCGCAATTTTTTTTAAATAATACGAAGAAAAGTGTGTACAAGCATTACATTATATACAAACGGAACTCGTGCAAGCTTTCATTTAACAGCCCACTCGATGACTCGGTAAAAATTCTTTGTTACACTATTTCACTCCCCAAAACTAATCCCTTAAGTCAAAATTTAACTTTTAATGCTACACGGCTCTGATCCTATCAATTCGTATATTAGTGCCAAATTTCAGCCTTTTATGTCAAATAGTTTCGGAGAGAATCGGATATAACAGAAGGACAGACATGCACCGAAGTGATCTTATACTACTAAAAATAGTAAAATCGACAATTTTCACGATATTGGCAGAAATAATAACACAACTTAAAATGTAAAAAACCAATTTAAATTTTTTTCAGGATAATAAAATAGAAATACAATAGATCAAAGTTTACAGAATTTAGTCATTTCTTGGGGAAAAATGATATAAAAGAAATCTAAATATAAATTTAGAGAGAGACAGGGCAAGATATTTGCTTGCTTACTTCAAAACAAAAAAAACCGAATTCTTTAGAAACCGATTTGATCGATATATTAAGTAAATATTATGGAATTATATTAGCAACGTTAAATATATTATCGGTCCGACTAATGTCAACTTATAAAAGCATATTACAGAGATTTTACGTTACAAATTATGTCTTTAAATTGTTCACGAGGTACTATGCTAGCCCTTCTTACTCCGTATATAATCTCATATCTATAAGATTTGAATAATTAGGAATATTTGATAAAATTTTATGTTAACACCTACCTAAAAGCCTTTTCACTATAATGTAAATTATCATAGAAAAAACTCAGGATATCTTACACTATAAAATTGTTTCGTAATTCTCAATCATCAATTTTTTCTTCCTATTTATACTTTTTAATATGTGTTCATAAGCATATTTAACACATTATTAGGGTTACTTTATTATATAATCTACAATTTAAACATATAACTCCGGAATCTTGTCTTGTTAAAAAGATATAGTGGTCGTACATCCCCATTTACCAAAGGGAATTTTTAGCTTTAGCTTCGTAATCCAGTTCCAAATTTGTTCATTTAAATTCAATGGAGTAAGGGCGCGCACTTCGTCATATCACAAACCACAATATCTGTCCATTTCTTTTCATTTTATGTCCTGAAATATACATAGTGCAATAATAAGAAAAGCAGTGGAATTCTAAGCATGTTGACTGTACTGCTGCTTATACGGTCGACAGACGAGTTTATTACAGAAACGGAAAGACTACTAGTTGGACAAATAAATACCGGAAAAGACTCTTTAAATTAAATTATTTTGAAGACTAGGGCGTAGTTTAGGTTTAGAGAAATAAACTAAAAAAAAATGAACCATGATACGCAGCACGTGGTAGAAATAATTCATTATATACAAACATTCCTTAATTCTATCGTTTAATTCAAGAGGTTCAGCTACTTATAAAAATAAAAAAAACGGTCAAGTGCAAGTTGAACTTGCACAATTAGTGTTCCGTACGCTGATTGCTTTTAAAATAAAAAATGTTGTTACAGTGGTATAAAATGATCAGTGACTTCACAAAACACACCCCAAATGAGTTTTCAACAAAGTTTGTTTCCAATCTTTACTGAAAATTGATGACCTTGAAATTTTTCTTTTTTTTTTTGTATACCAGATAAATTAATAAAGGTGATGCGCTACACCCCTTGGAGAATATTCTAGAATTTTTTCAAAATTTTTTGATCAGTACTTTTCGAGATAAGGTGGGGGACAGCGATTTTCGCGATTTTTTAAAAATAATACAAAGAAAAGTGTCCGCAAGTATAACATTTTATATATATTTTCTACTCGTGTTTTCACAAGCTTTCATTTGACACCACACTCGATGACCTATTAAAAAATTTTTTTTTCACTTCCGATTTCACCCCCAAAACTGACCCCTTAAGTCAAAATTTGACTTTCAAAACTACACGGCTTTGATGAGGCCATCAATTCCTATATTATTACCAAATTTCAACTTTCTATGACAAATAGTTTCGGAGAAAATCGGGTGTGACAGACAGACAGACAGACAGACAGACGGACAGACAGACAGATACCGAAGTCATCTTATAAGTGTTCCGTGCGGAACAAAAAAATATATATATTTATGGTAGACCTCTGAACCGATTTTGCGAAGGTAGACCTTAATTGACCTTAGAACTAAAAACATGTTTTTTTTTCTTGTGTATTTCCACGCAATTTTAAGTGAAATGTATTTTTCTGACCTGAAATAAGTTTATTATTATTACAAAGTACCACCTTTCGAAATATGAATTGGCGGATTGGGCTTTCGGGTTTTGACAATAATAACTATTTCACTGTTAGTGTAATGAAAAAATTATCCCCATCGAACTTATGTTAGAAATAATGAAGAGTCTTTTAAATAGTATACTTTTTTGGAAAAAGATTAATACATGAACGAAAGAAATAATACTTATAACGAATCATTTATTACTTAAGATAGTAACAAAATTTTAAAATTATAATGTATTTACGATATTTGCATTTTTCTTTTGGAGAAATCTTAATAATATACAGAGCCTTGGAAAGAAAATCAGTGCCCGGTTTTCAAGCTCAAACAACAATCAGTCTGCCATCTCTAATATATATAGTTATGTAATAAAAAAGTGCTTTTTCCAAATAAATTTATTTATAGATCTTTGCCACTTCTAGAAATCGATGACCGGGGAGAAGGCTTTTTTTAATCTAAAAAGAATCCACTCACATGATGCAATGTTACCGCGTCCGGATCAGCGCATTTAAAATTTTGCTGATTCGGAGAGCAAAACCCTTTTACCCTTCCTACTAGAGTACAAACACAATCAATGACTAGCTGGGCGAATTTCTTCGAAAAAATTGGTTTTCAACGATGAAACTTTCTAGGTTTAATTCCTTTCCCAGAACGGTACAATAAAAAATCCATAGCCAAGAAGGGTAGAACGAAGAAAACCGGGCCCCTCTCACAAAAACAGGTTCTCTTGAAAAGATATATATTTTTTTTTCAGTTAAGATGGTTCTTTAAAAAATATACTTTTGCTGATTGTATTTTCGTATTTCATTGATTTAAATAACAAGAAATATATAAAGAATGATAATCAAGTGCTTTTATATAGTTTTTTATATGTTTAAAATTACACTTATTAAAAATTTTAAAGCCTGGATGTCTGTCCTTTTTAGTGTTCCGTACGGAACACTCATAAGATCACATCGATGTCTGTCTGTCTGTCTGTCTGTCTGCCTTTCACACCTGATTTTCTCCGAAACTATTTGACATAGAAAGTTGAGATTTGGTACTAATATAGGAATAGATGGCCTCATCAGAGCCGTGTAGTTTTGAAAGTTAAATTTTGACTTAAGGGGTTAGTTTTGAGGGGTGAATTCGGAAGTGAAAAAAAATTTTTTTTACTAGGTCATCGACTATGGTGTCAAACGAAAGCCTGTGAAAACACGAGTAAAAAATATATATATAATGTAATACTTGCACACACTTTGGTTTGTATTATTTTTAAAAAATCGCTGTCCCCCTACCTTATCTCGAAAAGTACTGATTAAATAATTTTGAAAAAATTCTGGAATGTTCTCCAGGGGGTATAGATTGAACGAAAGTTATCACGAGTGCATTACCTTTAATAATTTATCTCGTATATAAAAAAAATAATAATTTCAAGGTCATTAGTTTTCAGTAAAAATTGGAGACAAACTTTGTTGAAAACTCATTTGGGCTGTGTTTTGTGAAGTAACTGATCATTTTATACCACCGTAACAAAATTTTTTATTTTAAAAGCAATTAACGTACGGAACACTAATTGTGCAAGTGTAACTTGCACCTGACCGGTTATTATTTTTAGTATTAATATATTGCTTGCGTTATGTATACTTATGAAGAGAGCATTTTAAAGGAACAAATCCCTAGAAACATTTGTTTTCCGATGGTCCTTCTCTCTCAATTTTTTGAACTCATGACTATAAACTTTCATACATTCTTCTATACCTAAGTATGCTGGGAATTTCAAATCTTTAGCACAATGACACTACTCAATATATATCACCACTATACCAAGCACTTTATTTTTATACTCTACGCTAGTTTCGCTAACTACGAGTATGTTAGTTTCATCAGGAATACTTTCACCTTGTAAATAATCTTATTAAATCTGGCCCTTACGAGCAGGTAATAAGAAATCCATTACCGAGAACGATAATAGTTAAAAATTCTCTGAAGAAATGTAAGAATCTAATCTCCGATTCGCTATAATTTAAATTAAATATGAGTAATCCGACTACTACGTCATAATTTAATAGACATTGATTTTCGAAAAAAAACACAAAAACACAGGTTACTATTAAATATTTGCGGTTTTTGGTATAAAATTTAATTGGTGACCTAATTAAAATTGAAAAGTTCGGAAACTCTTTGATATAATTATTAAAAAATATATATAATACTTACTTTTTGGAACCTACTTATTTACATCATACCAGGCCTAAATTTAAAATTTTTGAGAATGTTAGCAATTCAATAATTACGTTTTAACACTAATACCAGACCGGGAATTCTCGGATTAATATACAGTTTAAAACTGACAGAGAAGTCGATGGTGTAGCTAGCCTCAAAAGGGCTGGGATGCTGGCCGTTGCTTAAAGAAAAAAAGGGAATATTAAAGGCAGGTCCTAAGGGGGGAGTCCTTGTTTAAAACTCATAGTGAAGAGGGAGCGTATGATACCCTGGCTACGCCACTGGGTATATCTGCTAGTTACGTACGTACAACTAAGGTAAAGAAATGAATATTAATACCGTTTTATACGAAGGTGTTTTTTAAGTTATCTACGTAGCTAAGAAGGAAAACTTACTGAGCTTAAAAAGATATGTTGCACATCACTACCAACTGTACTAATTATTACAGCGTTTCTCGTGTTGTTTAAAAACCTACAGGGGCTTTCAACTCATCATATGAGAAAAATTTTGTCTCATGAGATTTTTCTTTAGATATTTGAATAAAAGGCAGTCTCAGTGAATTCACAGCTCTCTAAAGTGCAAACGGTGCAAGCATTGTAGACTCTATAGTTGTAGTGCAAAAGCAAAGTTTTGGTTTTCCATGAATAAGAATGTTGTTATCCAATGGCCTGCTTTAGGTTTTGGATCGTTCTTCCGTAAATTTCTTGATTAATGGTAGACCTTTCTTCCATTTATTCTGTAAGCAAAATTCATTCGCGATCCTATAAAACGATAGTTATCAACTCTACAGAAGACGACTTAGTTTTCACTTTTTTGGAGGCGGAGAGTTCTTATGACTCCCGCTTTATGGGAAGATCCCAATAGAATACCCAGGTCTCGTTGCCTGTGACAATTGGAAAAAAATAGCTCTCATCGTTCGCCAAAGTGACCAAAAAAGAAATATTTCTTTTCTCACCATTATTTGTTCTGATGTAAGCAGTTTGGGGATCCATAGCACAGAAACTTTTTATCCCGAATCTTCACACATAATTCTGAAAACTTTAGATTGGGATACTCTGGATCCTTTATCAAACACTGGGATCTTAATTTATCGATCTGACAGCAGTAAATCCTCAACAATCTAGGGTGATACTGAATTGAGTTTCAACTTGATTGAACAAATTTAGATAAAAAATTTTACGTGAAAATAAGATGGTCTGTCATTGCCTGACACTTGGGCATTCTTTCATGAATTACTTTCACTTATTTTTCGGAAGAAAAAACGAGGATGGATTGAAAAGTTCGCGGCCTCACCAAAAAATAATTATATTTTTATTATAGTACCCTCAATAAGTTCTTTCTTTCTTTGGTTGTCACAGTGTAGAATTTTGTTGCTGTAGAATTTAGCTAGTTTATGTTGTTTTCTAACCAAAAAAAGGTTAGAATGAGTTTAGTGAGACCAAGTGCAGCGTTTTTGGAAAAATGGAAAAAATTGAACAACGTGCGGTCAAGTACCTCTTTAAAAAAAGATTAACTCCAAAGGAGATCCACGATGATATGAAAACAACATTAGGGGAATCTGCTCCGTCATATACCACTGTGAAAAAATGGGTTACAGCATTTGAACGTGGACGAGAGAGCAACGAAGATGTCCATCGCTCTAGCCAGCCTACGTCTACGTCTACAACTGAAGAAAACATCGGCAAAGTGTGTAATCTCATATTGAAAGACTGTAGATTAACTATCAGGGAGATTGCAGATATTACAAGCATCTCGTATGAACGAACACAAAACATCATTGCCAAGGAACTCGGATTTTCTAAGGTTTCCGCTAGGTGGGTCCCCAGATTGCTTTCAGTTGAATAAAAACCAATTCGACTCACGATTTCTCGCGACCGTTTGGAGATTTTTGAGGCTGATCCGCAAGATTTTCTTAAAAGGTTTGTGATAATGGACGAAACATGGGTTCACCACTATACTCCAGAGTCAAAACAACAATCCAAGCAGTGGAAAAAATCTGGTGAACCGACCCCAAAGAAAGCGAAGGCAATTCTGTCAGCTGAAAAAGTGATAGCGTCAGTTTCTTGGGATACTAAAAGTAATACTATGGTAAACTACCTTTCGAAAGGCGAAACAATAAAGTCGACTTACTATTGCACTCTTTTGCGTCGTTTACGTTACGAAATTAAAGAGAAACGCCCAGGATTACTGAGAAAGAAAGTTTTGTTCTATCAGGAGAACGCTCGCGTTCACACGTCTGTTGAATCTATAGCTCAAATTCGGGATTGTGCTGCTTATTCTCCTGATTTGGCACCTTCGGACTTTCATCTGTTTCCAAACCTAAAAAAGACCTCGGTGGCCAGAAATTTTCATCAAATGAAGAAGTTGAAGCTGAAGTTAACCAGTATTTTGAAGACCTTGAGAAATCTTTTTTTAAACAGATGTGGAAGCTTTGGAAAGCAGGTGGAAGAAGTGCAGGTGGAGATTACGTCGAAAAATAAAACTATTTTTGTACATATTTTATTTTGTTTTCTTAATTAGGCCGCCAACTTTTCAATCCATCCTCGTAATAGTAAAAACTGCATAATGCAAGGATCGTACGAAATTTCATCAAATTATATAGAACAGCGACAAAAATTGCATAATCAAGCAATTTTTTGCGTTAACTAAGTAACTTGTTTTAATACTCATCACTTGTCGAATTCCATTTGATTGCCTAGAGGAGATACCCGGCTGCCAATAGTTAACCAGGATTAACTATACTGTGTAATTGTTATTTGTTGTGCGATTTTTCCATTGCAGCTAAATATTTAAAAGCCAATATATTCATAATATTTAGATGTCATTACAAATAAAAATTATTTCATTAGCAAATAAATTTGAAAAAAAGGCAAACAATTTTTGTGTCGTTACCATTAAAATGATATTAAATTATAAATAATTTGTGTCTAATAAATAGTTGAGAAAATATAACAATAGTTGGAGCTTTTCTTTTAATACAGGGGCCTCCGATAGCTTTCCCTCGATTATACAAAACAGAATCTTGACCTTTTTCTGCTCTTTAACTATCTTAATTTTTTCTCAAATAAATATATGAAATTTGTTTCCTATTCATTTCTTCTACGTTAAATTCGAAAGAACTATAAAGGATTTCAAATCTCCTAAAAACTCTTAAAGATTGACACGAAATATGCACTATTTTAACTCGTTTCTTTGGATAAAAAATTAATTTTTAGCCCTCCTCCCACTCTTCTCCCCCTTAAAACCTCCAAAAATTACATTTTTTACATTTATTTAGTTTTCTCCGGTTCATTGCAAGAAAATTGTGATGGTAGGGGAGCATCAGGGCAACAACTAAGTAACATTTTTGGTGTCACGTGACCTCACCAGTTTTCTAAAAAAGATGAAGAAATCGAAAATTTTAAGAACTGACTGATTGATAGGTGACTAAATTTGGGTTTATTTAAAAAATCAAATTTTTTTTTTTCCCAATCTAAACCCTCAGAAAACATTTTTTTCCCGGGATGCGCCACCCTTCAAAATTGAATTTTCCTGATATTTCGCCATTTCAACGCACCATTGTGTTAAAAAAATGTTTTTATGATCAAATTCGGATTCCACGGAAAATTTTTCAAAAGATTGATTTCTGTATGTAACGGAATTTTTTTATGGACATAACGGAAAATTAAATTACAATTTGCAGGCCATTTTTATTTCTAAATTGATACTTTCAGCCTCAGATTTGGATTCTAGGGGAATCTGAGTTTAAATGTACTTTCTGAATGCAAAGGTATGTTAAAATGGCCAAAAAAGGGAACAATAGTCGATTTAGTGCTAAAAATGTCCTTAAATAATTCGAATTAATATTCCTTTCACTAGAAAAAAATTAGGATGCATATAGATATGAGTTTCTTTTGTAAAATTTTCCGTAGAATCCGAATTTGATGATATTTTTTTTTAAATACAATGGTACGTTAAAATGGCAAGAAATTAGGAAAATTTAATTTTTGAGGGTGGCGCACCCCGAGAAAAAAATTTCAGTTCGTCAACTGTTGATAGGTGACTAAATTCGGTTTTTTTTGTTTAAAAATTACATTTTTTTTCATAATCTAACCCCTCCAGGAAAAAAAAAATTCTCGGGGTGCGCCACCTTTAAAAATCGAATTTTCCTAATTTTTTGCAATTTTAACGTACCATTGTATTCAGAAAATTTTTTTAGCATCAAATTCCGATTCTACGGAAAATTTTACAAAGAAATTCATATCTGAATGCATCCTAATTTTTTTTTTCTAGTGAAAGGAAAATTAATTCGAATTATTTAAGGACATTTTTAGCACTAAATTGAGTATTTTTCCCTTACCATTGCATTTAAGAAGTATATTTAGCCTCAAATTCTGATTCTACGGAAAATTTATTCAAGAAACTAATTTCTGTATATATCGGGAGTTTTTTTTTATGGATATAGAGGACAATTAAATTGCAATTTGCAGCCCATTTTTAGCTGTAAATTGACTATTTATCGCTTTTTTGGCCATTTTAACGTACAATTCTTTTCAAAACAATACTTTTGGCCTCAGATTTGGATTCTAGGGGACTTTGAGTTTAAATGTACTTTCTGAATGCAATGGCACGTTAAAATGGCCAAAAAAAGGAAAAACAGTCAATTTAGTGCTAAAAATGTCCTTAAATAATTCGAATTAATTTTCCTTTCACTCGAAAAAAAAATTTGGATGCATACAGATATGTATGCATCCTAATTTCATCATTTGTAAAATTTTCCGAAGATTCCGAATTTGATGCTAAATTTTTTTTTTGAATACAATGGTACGTTAATGGCAAAAATCAGGAAAATTCAATTTTTAAGGTTGGTACACTAAGAGAAAAATTTTTTTTTCTATGGGGTTAGATTGGGAAAAAAAAAATGTGATTTTATAAAAAAAACTTAAATTTAAAAACAGTTCGTCGATTTTAAAAATTCTCGATTTCTTTATTTTTTTTTAGAAGGCTGGTAAGGTCATGTGATACCAAAAATATTACCCTGATGCTCCCAAAACATCATAATATTTTTTGCGATCATTTGCTAAGAAAAACCGGAGAAAACTAAATAAATGCAAAAAACGTGGTTTTTGGGGGTTTTGGGGGAGCTAGAAAAATGTCAAAAATTCTTTTTTTTACCCAAAGAACAAGTTGAAATAATAAAAAAAAATTTTTGAAGTAGGACATTTCGTCCCCAAAAACATTGAAATCATTTTAATATACAATAACTTTTGTAAGTTGGAAATAGTTTCATTATCACATAGAGAATATATATTCTAAACGGAGAATAATTTTTGGGTCTTGAAATTTGTGACAATAAATGGAGCTGAAAAAAAATAATAGTGTAACTTAGATGAGCTGAAATTTGAGAAAACTTATATTATGCGATTAAAAATTTTATCTACTGTTTCATTACATTAGTATTACTATTGTGGTCGTGATACTTATCGCACATCATGGTTTTGGCAGTATGGCCGGCAATATAATCCGCTTGTCGAATTTTTCAAAGCCGTTCTATAACAATTATTGTCTATACCGTCGTTTCCACATACATTTATTTGTACTTTTGTGGCCTTAATTCTACTGTCACAAAAATTTCAATTCCAAAGATATATAATCTAAACTAAGTTGGGAATGTGGAATCTTTGGCACAATGATACTACTCAGTATATATCACCACTACACCAAATACTTTATTTTTGCACTCGACGCGCGTTTCGCTAACCATGTTAGCTTCATCAGGAGCGATGATTGATGATTGTCAATCATCGCTCCTGATGAAGCTAACATGGTTAGCGAAACGCGCGTCGAGTGCAAAAATAAAGTGTTTGGTGTAGTGGTGATATATACTGAGTAATATATAATCTTGTCTGATCACTTTTTTATTTTTTACACACATGGTATATTTTTTCAGCATTTTTTCAAAAACTTTCGTTGACATAATTAACAAATTTTAAGCATATGATTTATAGTAAATTAGGAGGCTAAAATATAGATATATATATATATATATATATATATATATATATATATATATATATATGTATATATATATATATATGTAAATATACATATATATATATATATATATATATATATATATATAT
>CM032446.1:98564360-98629360 GCA_019049505.1 Pachyrhynchus sulphureomaculatus | reverse complement strand
CCAGAAGTTATTCCCTATTTTTAACTTGTTGTGCTTTCAAATGATAATTATAGTTTTAATGGTCAAGATACTAATAAATAAAACTAAGTCTAAAAGGTCAATTAAAACACGATTTAAAGAACATTTAGCACACTTAAAATACAGTAGAACAGAAAAGCCTAGCATTGCCGAACATGCCCTTGAAGCCGATCATAGATCATTAGATAATCTAAGATTGATTAAAAATGTATCTGATAGGAGATTGTTGAAAGCATACGAAAGTATGGAAAATATAAAATGTAAAAGTAGTTTAAATAAAGACAGAGGGCCTATTCCTTATAGTCAGTCCCCTCTTTCCTGTTTACTTGACCGGAACTGATGGCCTTGCCTATGCCATTAGTTCTGCTTGAATAATTCAAGTGTTAGGCTAAGTATAAATAGGGTAGATTTGTAGTTTAGCTTTAGTCAATCATCGCTTCTGATGAAGCTAACATGGTTAGCGAAACGCGCCTCGAGTGCAAAAATAAAGTGTTTGGTGTAGTGGTGATATATACTGAGTAGTAATAAATAAAAGTTTATATGTTGACTGAAGTCTGGCATCTTGGTGGCCGCCTGTATATATTTTAGTATTGTATCCCTGCCGTGAAAATTAAGGGTCGAACACATTTTCATATGATTTTTTTTTTTAATTTCTCTGGTAAATGATATTGAGATTTAATTTACTGTTGATCCAAACTTCATTCTATTTTTTACAAAAATTTACTATAAAAATTCATAACAAGAATGATGGAATACCACTGTATCTTTCAACTAATAATAGAATTTTGAGGATGATCTCTCATTAAGTCCCATCTTGTTTTTAATCAATATTTACCCCCCCCTCAGTAAATACGAGGTAGTCACTTTATTGACTATCTTATTATATTTTGTCTAGGTGAAAAGTTTTTACATATATACAACAAAAGTTTGGTGACTTTGACTATCTTTGGACTTTCTTTCCTAGACCAAAATAGATTTTATGTATTTTAACATGAGTTTTATTTTAAAATTTTATTTTAGCAAAACCCAACTAAGATTTTATAAAAAGAAAGAAAAGTAATCTCAAAGAAAGATTAGATGCCATCAGAAGTTATAAGTTGCAAACTAAAAATAATTTTTAAATGAGGTTACCTTTTCTTTATGTCTTTTTTTCCTGTTGACAAAATATGTTAAGGCTACATTTGATTTAATAACAGAACCCGTCTGTTGTTGCTAACGTTGCCACCGGCTGACTACTTCCATGGATATTTTTTAATGAAAATAAAAATATGCCATTTTCTTGGAAAAGACTAAGAAACAAAACCAAAAAAAGTATATATAGAATGAACTGAGAAATTACCCTCTGAACAAGGTTATATTCGTAGCATGAACAGTAAGTGTTGCTAATTCAAATTTTATTTTAATGTAAACCAACGTAAACAAGTGTTTCTGTTTTAAATATTATACTTAAATATTATACCCGTGTACTATACATGGTGTACAAAATCCTCTAAAAATTATCTACTTGGGATAACTAACCTTGTATACGAAAGCTTAGAATTTTACTTATTTTTTTTAGTTATTTATTTAAAATATAGTATTTAAAACGCAATTTAAATTTACCAAGTAATTTAGTAGCAAAAATAGCCGTTTTAACATTTCAAATTCGTTTATTTCCTTGCCAAAATTAACTTTCGCAACTTCTCTAAACTAATTTTTCACAAATTTGATGACAATTTTCACCTCCGCTTGCGAACTCTGTAATTTGGAACATTTGTTTGAGATAAAATTTTCTCTTTATAACTTAAGGTAATATAAGTAAATACATTTTTATATTTGAAAAATAATTTTATATTTTCAAGCTTCCTTCGAATTCTTTAGTACAGTTTCGTAAACGGCCATATTTTAACTTAAATTTTAAACCCTAAATAAATATTCCTGTAATGCTAGGCTATATATATATATATATATATATATATATATATATATATATATATATATATATATAGTATATATATATATATATATATATATATATGTATATAATATATATATATATATATATATATATATATATATATATATATATATATATGTATATATATATATATATATATATATATATATATATATATATATATATATATATATATATATATATATGCTATTATTTTTACTCAACAGTTATTAATAAATTATCCAATAACCTTACTTTCTAATAAGTACAAAAGACACCACGACCGGTCCAAAGGTTTTGACTTTAACAGACATATATTTATTATGAAACCAAACATATATGAAAAATTTCTGTTAGAATAAAAGCCAAAAATTTGCGCGAATATTACATTACATATATTTTTAAACTCGTGTTTTCATAAGCTTTCATTTGATACCCCACTTGATGATCTGGCAAACATTTTTTTTCACATCTCCAAAACTAACCCCTTAAGACAAAGAGTAGCTTTAACACTACAGGACTTTAACTGGGTCAACAATTCCTATATTTGCGCTAAATTTCAGCTTTCTGTGTCAAATAGTTTCGGAGAAAATCGGACCTGACAAACAGACACCGAAGAGATTCCATAAGTGTTCCGTACGGAACACTAAAAATACTAAATTATTTTAGAGTATGATTATGTTGCCGTCCTGATAAAAAAACAAAAAATTTGATTTATTAAATACTTTTAAATTTTATTTTACGAGAATTAACATATGAATGATGTGTATATCTATGGTATGTTTTTTAGTACCCTCAATTCGGGCTTGCACTACTATCATGTTTCAAACATTCTAGACTTTTGAAAAAATTTCTACTAAACTAGTGTGCTAGTGTGCTAAATACTCTTTCTTTTTTGAATTTGTTCATATATATTCTTAATTGTTTATTCGTAGTCGTGGTTATTTTTGTGTCGTAACAACAGAGATTTTATTAAGGTCTCGCCCATTATATTACTTGGGCTTGAATTACCTACAAATTAGAAGATGTTGAAAATGTAAAAATAATAATATTTTATGAGCACACAACACTTAATAATAGACAATGTATTTTAATTATTGGAATAGAAAAAAAAATAGGTTTACGCAACTTGAATCCAATTCGTTTCTTATAAAGATCTAGCCGTACTAAAAGGGGACAAGAAAATGTTTTAGAACTGTTTAATCGTACTGGTATAAGTGATAAAGAATGTAAAATTTTACAGATTTATTTTATTACCGCGCAATATTTATTGTACTAAATTATAGTTGATTGTATGGATGATTATATCTAATTAAATCCTACATCCTACTTGTCAATGACATTATACAAATCAGTGCTTTTATCAGGAGTAATCTTTTTCTTGGGTGACGAGGGTATATCAACTTTGTGATCTTCGTGATTTTTAATTGCTTCGAGCAAGACTGTAAATGCATTTTTTTGTATTTGTGTCCATTTAATCTACTGTCTAAGCATTGTGTTGTTATTTTAATATATTTTAGGGCAATTTACAGAAGCTATAGATACTAAATTTGACTTTTTTTGAGAGAACTTACTTTTTAGTGGAGTGAGAATTAAAGAAAAAGATTTTGTGCCATGCTTTTTACAATATATTTAATTCAGTCTGATACATCTTGAGTATAAGGCTACAAGTTTTTTGAGGTAAATTGAATTTAAAAATTCAATTAACCTAAAAAAATATATATCGATGTCATTTGTTCAAGATCTACCCGAAAAAAATTTAATGTATAAAATATAAAACATTGTGTGCCACAACGCACAACAACCTTTTATTTTCAATATGTATTCTCTTAAAAAGTAAAGTCTCAATCAAAAAAGTCAACTCTAGTATATTTTATACCGTGCCTAAATTGCCTTAAAAATATATTGGAACGACAACACAATACTTAGACCATAGAAGAAATAGTTATAAATATACAAAAAATTCATTTACTACCTTACATAAGCACGAAGAAAACAAAAAATATGAAGTTTCCAAACACTAAAATCGTTACCTAAGAAAGAGATTACCGCTAATTAGTGGTAAAAGAAATGATTAAAAAAAAATAATAACATATTTTTAATGACAAGAAAGATATTAGCAATTTAAATTTATAATTTAATACAATAAATATTATGCAGTAAAGAAATAAACCTTAATGCGACCTGACTAATTTCAGATTCTTTATCAATTATACCAGCAAAATAAACAGCCCTAAAACATAAACCCTTTCTCTTTTTCTCTTTTAATACGGCTATGTATTCTTAAGAAGCGATATTGGGGTGTGTAAACTTATTTTTGTTCCAATTTTATTAAATAAACTACATTGTGAACTCTAGTATTATTTTATACCGTGCTTAAATTGCCTTAAAAATATATTGGAACGACAACACAATACTTAGACCATAGAAAAAATAGTTATAAATATACAAAAAATTCATTTACGACCTTACATTAGCACGAAGGAAACAAAAATTATGAAGTTTTCAAACTAAAATCGTCATCTAAGAAAGAGATTACCGCTAACTTGTGGCAAAAGAAATGATTTAAAAAAAAAAGAATAACATATTTTCAATAACAAGAAAGATATCAGCAATTTAAATCAGATTTATTATAATTTGATACAATCAATCTTATACATTAAAGAAATAAACCTTAATACGTCTCTGACTAATTTCAGATTCCTTATCAATTATATCAGTAAAGTAAACAGCCCTAAAACATAAATACTTTCTTTTTTCCCTTTTAATACGGCTAGGTATTCTTAAGAAGCGACATCGAGGTGTGTAAACTTATTTTTGTTCCAATTTTATTAAATAAACTACATTTATTGTTATGCTGGGTACTCATAAAATTATTTTACATTTTCCACTTCCCCAATAAAATGGACGAAACGTCATTAAAATCTGTGTTTTTATATTATCTACCCAAGAATGAAGAACCAAGAATATTTGATATATATGTATATATATATATATATATATATATATATATATATATATATATATATATATATATATATATATATATATATATATAATTTGTATAAAACATTTATCTTTTAGTGAAACTGTTATTCATTTCGAATGGATCTATATATGATAAAATGCTTGATCACAGCCGGCTATTATATTTATATGAACGGAAGTGTGTTCTAGAAAAAGAATTATTTAAATAATCGAAGATCTATCTCGAATCTTAAGTCTACAGGGTGACTAAGCTAATTTAAATAAATAAGCGGTCAAGTGCAAGTTGAATTAGTGTTCCGTACGTTGACTGCTTTTGAAATAAAAATTTTTGTTAGGGAAGTACAAAATGATCAGTGGCTATTTTTATTTACTATATAAATTATTAAAGGTGTGATAATTTTCGTTTAATCTACATCCCGTGGAGAATATTCCAGAACTTTTTCAAAATTTCTTGATCAGTGCTCTTCGAGATAAAGGGGGGGACAACGATTTTTCGAGATTTTTTAAAAATAATATAAAGAAAAATGTGGGCAAGTATTACATTATATATATTTTTGAACTTGTGTTTTTACAAGTTTTCGTTTGACACCCCACTTGATGACCTAGTAAACATTTTTTTTTCAGACTAACCACTTAAGATAAAATTTGACTTACAAAACTACACGGCTCTGATGAGACCATTAGCTCCTATATTAGTACCAAATTTCAACTTTCTATGTCAAGTAGTTTCGGAGAAAATCGGGTGTGACCGACGGACAAACGGACACACATCGAAGTGATCTTATAAGTGTTCCGTACGGAACACCAAAAAGAACTGATAAAACCTTCTAAGGATTCCTCAAAAATATAAGTTATGGTGAGTAAAGAGCAGGAAAAATTGTTAAAATGATTTACTTAGCAAGATAAACGTGGCGTATAAATTTTGCTAAACGTTCTGTTATTGGTCCGTTTTGCTTGAGCTAAATAACGTTCTAATCTAAATGAACGCAAGGTATTTTATTTCCTAATTAAAATCCATTTCTGTATATGACGATTAAAAATAAAGAAAGAAATGTGTTGGTCTTTGAATTCCCAAAGCCTATAAACAACTGAACATAATTAACTATAAATTAAATGTATCAAGGTTTCCATTACACAAATTGTATCAGCGAAATTAATTAGGAGCGTAAAAAGTCTCAGCTACTTTACCTACCTACCTGATACTAACCCAGATTAACCTCCCGGCGATTCACCTTATGCATTACTGCCACGAGAGTTGCATAACCAACTGTTTGCGTTCGCCTGGAAACTGTTAAGTATAAAGATATTTGATACATTTGATGTTCCATCGATACATCTATTTGATAAACTGTGCGCGAGAATTTCATAAGTGTTGCAATGTCGTATTTTACGTAATTTTTAGTGTTCCGTACGATCACTTCGGTGTCTGTCTGTCTGTCTGTCACACCCGATTTTCTCCGAAACTATTTGACATAGAAAGTTGAATTTGGCACTAATATAGGAATTGATGGCCTCATCAGAGCCGTGTAGTTTTGAAAGATAAATTTTGACTTAAGGGGTTAGTTTTGAGGGGTGAACTCGGAAGTGAAAAAAAAATTTTTTACTGGGCCATCGAGTGTGGTGTCAAATGAAAGCTTGTGAAAACACGAGTAATATATATATATATATATATATATATATATATATATATATATATATATATATATATATATAATGTAATACTTGCCTACACTTTTCTTTGTATTATTTTTAAAAAATCGCGAAAAATCGCTGTCCCTCTACCTTATCTCGGAAAGTACTGATCAAAAAATTTTGAAAAAATTCTGGAATATTCTCCACGGAGAATAGATTGAACTAAAAATTATCACGAGTGCATTACCTTTAATAATTTATCTGGTATATAAAAAAAAGAAAAATTTCAAGGTCATCAGTTTTCAGTAAAGATTGGAAACAAATTTTGTTGAAAACTCATTTGGGGTGTGTTTTGTGAAGTCACTGATCATTTTATATAACCGTAACAAAATGTTTTATTTTAAAAGTAATTAACGTACGCAACATTAATTGTGCAACTTCAATTTGCACTTGACCGGTTTTTATTTATCAATTTCGAAACAGTTTTGCAGATCTCGCAATTTGTAAAAGTTTAATGACTTTAAAAGAAAACCTTTTCATATTATTTTTTCGATATTTCTGTTGTTTTTTCAAACCGGTTTTTAACTTAATTTATCAATTCTTTGAATCTTAGTATAATATTTATTAATATAATCAGTCAACATGTGATTATATGCTTGGAAGTGGAAGGAAGAGATTCATATCATCACGCTTTCCAGACATTAGAGACCCATAATACATATTTTGATCATCTATTTCCCTTGGTAGTGTCCAATTTAAAACTGAAATCATATTTTTACTCTCATTCTAACCACACATTTGAAACAACACCGTAGGTATGGATTTAATAAATAAAATTACAAGATTAAAGAAAAGAAGGTGCAGAAGAGATCAAAGACTCTTAACGAAAGTTAGTCCATAACTGATTAATGTAGTTCTTGACTCTAGGGACGGAAGTACTCATTGACACAAAAAATCTATTAAATCATTTTGGTGCTACAGGGTATCAACATTTAATCTCCATACCGTATTTACCAAAATTTCAGACCTCGTTGTTTGTGCCCTTATTCGGAATATCAAGCACTGTGTTATTGTATAGGTTAAGTCAGTTCGGAAATCGTTTTCAGCGAGGTTTTTGTTGTGACAAGCCTTTTACGGTTGACGATGGAATTTGTTTAATATCTCGTACATAACAGCTTTTTGACGAATTTTTGGGCTTTAGTTGAAACACATTTAATTTATTTTGATTCATGGAATAATTTATTGTTCAAAATTAGATAACTAATTTACATTATGCGAATTTTTGGGCAGTCTCTAGTTAACTCCCAAACTAACATTTTAGGATAGGGAATGAGCAGCTAAGATAGAAACTTCTCTTTATATCTCTTCATGAAGACACTATAACTTCTCAAGATGTAGGAAATGTCACTTTTTAGATATCATTATCTCGGACATTATTACGTATATTTTACGCGAATCGTATTTAGATTCAACAAATGCAAATATAAACAGGAAACGTGTCACTGGAGAAAAATCATTTTTAGCCTTTGACTTAGTAATCTAAATACAAAAAAAACGATAAAATTATTTATCCAGTACTTCGCTTGCAAACACGTGACCTAATCTAAATTTAACTTTCTCACCCTGAATATTAGCTGAATCTAAGCACTATAAATTGATATTTTAAAAGATAAGTATTGATGGCCTATATAATTACAAAAAAAACTGAGCACAGGAACAGCTTTAGATGTGCTTACAACTGAAACCTGGCAATCTCTTTGGGAATTATTCCAATTAAAATTAAAAATAGTAAACAAATAATAGAATTTTCAGATTGCTCGCCCACAAGAACCTTAAAAAGAACATATACCATATATATGTAGTAACTCTAAACCCAGCCCATTAACCACTTATATGCTTGACTATAAATAATTGAAAATAATGAGAAAATAGCACAATTTTTAGATTCTTTGACTTTAAGAATATTGAAAAGGACGTATAACTCGATATATATGAAGCAACCCCACTTACACCCTTCCACACCTCTTTAACTCCTTATGGGTTCGACTCAATTATTTATGCTTAAAATTTGTTTACTATCTCAATTAGACAAGAAAAATTCTCATAATGATATATAAAATTTATAAAATTTATCAAACTTATTTTCACGAACTACATACTTCCCTTTAGCAAGGAAAGTACAAAAAAAATGCAAAATTCTTTACTCAGTACTTCCCCTGCCAATACAAATTGTTAAGTCAATATATTTTCAAAAATTACTTTATAATACCCATCCTTTCTAGATTAGACTGTTAGTAATGAAAAAATAACATAGTTTTGAGATTCTTCTTGAACTCTGTATATAACCTATAACAAAATATATGCGAAACAACCACTCTAAATTCTTATCCTTTAGCCCCTTAAATAGACAGAAAATTCCTGTTGCTACTATTAAAACTCTAAAAAATATGTCGACATCAACTTCTTCCACTCCCTAATCTTAAAGTAACATAGCTAAAAAACTATAGCTTCCATTATTATTTCAACTATTATATGTGTAGGAAATTTAGGATCCACGTTTCATTTGGTTCGAGAGTTATCGTTCCAACAGGCTGACAGGTACGCAGATAGACACATGATCTTCTGAAACGTGAAAAAAAATGCAAAAATCTGAAAGAATGTCACTTTTTCACTAATCCGATACGTTCCTTAGGAAGGGAAATAATAACATCAACAATTATATTTCTTGACAACATTTATATGCAAATTTTTTGAGCACTCTGTCTATTGGCACGATAACTATCGAATGAAAAGAGATATCGATTTTAAATTTTATATACATACGTATTGTGCGTATATATAACAACAAAGGAGAATTGGAAGAAATGCTGAACGACTTTACGACAAGTCCAGAGAAATTGGTATGAAGATAAACATCACCAAAACCATGTTCATGACAAATAATGATTGTGATAAAGAAGCAGAACTGAATGATGATGATGATGATGATGATGTTACGCGAAAATCACAAGAACAGATTCATACGTACATCTTGGATAAAAAAATAGTAATATCCAAGGAAATCTTGAAAGCGGATCTATCAAGGAGAATATCACTGGCTTGGTAGGCAATTGGCAGACTGCAGAACATCTTCCTTTCCAATATCCCAAATACACTAAAAGCGAACACATTTGATCAATGCGTGTTGTCAGTATTGACATACGGAACAGAAACGTGGGCTTTGAATAAAAACATTATAAATCGCCTACAAGTAGCTCAACGAGTGATGGAAAGGAGGATGTTGGGAATATCGTTGAGAGATAGGCTGACTAATGGAGAGATTCGAGGAAGGTCCAAGATAACTGATGTAGCTGAGAGGGTAAGCAGGTTGAAGTGGAGATGGGCGGGTCATATCGCAAGACTCTTTGATAACCGATGGACCCATAAATTACTCAAATGGAGGCCCTGGAATGAGAAAAGGAGTAGAAGACGCCCACAAATCAGATGATCTGACGACATCAAAAAGACTAGTGGGATACAACTGGATAAACAAGGCCCAAAACCGAAGAAGATGGGCGTACTTAGGAAAAGCTTAGGACTGCATAGCTGATGATGATGATGATATATCTGATACTTTAAGTAGAAATCGAATCTGTAATTTTTGAGCGATATTGCTTCTAGAGAAGAGGGTGTAAGGGGAGACTGTATAGATTTTTTCTTGGTTTTTAGTTGCAATAATGAACAAACTGTAAATAATATTACTTGTATTCAAACATATAAGGAGTTAAATAGGTAGGAGAGGGGGGTTAGATGGGTTGCTTCTGATATATCGCGTCATGCATAGTTTTCACTGTTTTTAGAGTTCAGGAATCTGTTATGTTTTTAATTTTTTATCTTAAGAAAATAATATCTCAGGGGTGTATATTGATTTTAAAATGTGTATTGAAGTAAGTAAGTAAGTAAGAAAGTATTGAGTAAATTATTGTGCCAATTTTTCTTTTTTTTAGTGTTCCGTACGGAACACTTATAAGATCACTTCGGTGTCTGTCTGTCTGTCTGTCTGTCTGTCTGTCTGTCTGTCACACCCGATTTTTTTTTCCGAAACTATTTGACATAGAAAGGTGAAATTTGGTAATAATATAGGAATTGATGACCTCATCAGAACCATGTAGTTTTGAGAGTTAAATTTTGACTTAAGGGGTTAGTTTTGGGGGGGTGAAGTCGAAAGTGAAAAAAAAAAAAAAATTTCACTAGGTTATCGAGTGTGGTGTCAAATGAGATCTTGTGAAAACACGAGTAAAAAATATATATATAAAGTTATACTTGCGCGCACTTTTCTTTGTATTATTTTTAAAAATTCGCGAAAAATCGCTGTCCCCCGCCTTATCTCGAAAAGTACTTATCAAAAAATTTCGAAAAAATTCTGGAATATTCTCCACGGGGTGTAGATTGAGCGAAAATTATTACGAGTGCATTACCTTTAATAATTTATCTGGTACATAAAAAACAAAAATTTCAAGGTCATCAGATTTCAGTAAAGATTGGAAACAAACGTTGTTGAAAACTCATTTGGGGTGTATTTTGTGAAGTCACTGATCATTTTATACCTCTGTAATAATTTTTTTTATTTTAAAAGCAATCAACGTACGGAACACTAATTACGCAAGTTCGACTTGCACTTGACCGGTTATTTTTTTTAATTATAATTGATATATTGAATTCTGTAAACGAAAATGGTAAACCTATTTAATAATTTTATCCTTATTTGATGATACTGTAATCCCGTCCAAAATTGAATTTTAATATGTATTACAGGCTCTTATTTTTACACACTTCATCGGCACAATCCCTTGGCATTATATGGAAACCGATAAAAAAAGGGTCAAACAAGTTCTAAAAAAAAGGTTCCACGTAAGGTTAATATAATAAGGTAAAGTAGCTGCAAATAGCTTGCAAAACGTGTAAAGTTATGAAGTATCAAATTTTACATGCCGTGACAGCTATTCGATCTTCTGTCTAAAATATATTCGTTCCCTTTAGGAAGAGATGGTTGCAGTTCGAGAAAATAATTTGGAAAATGGAGCAGGCAACCTTTTATGTTATTATTTAGTATTGAAAAAGTTGTTGGAAAGTGTAAATTCGGTAATTTGGAATTCATACATTATAATATATGTTCATTCAAGCCAAAAAAATCTATCTAGAGCAAAATATTTCGAAGAAAAAATATTGAGATGTACTGTATTGTTCAAAGTTTACTTGAAAATGGCTTAGGGTTTATGTGGTATATAAAGGTATATATATATATATATATATATATATATATATATATATATATATATATATATATATATATATATATATATGAATATATATATATATATATATATATATATATATATATATATATATATATATATATATATATATATGAATATATATATATATATATATATATATATATATATATATATATATATAATCGTCTAGAAAAAATATAAAGAAAAGATAAGATGTAATAGCTTTAGCGGACGAAAGTCGTGCTCTTTGTTCTTGCATTAAAAGTACGGGTGTCCAAAACTATGGAATATTCGAGCGTGCTGTTTATGAATACATCAGAACTTATCAGCCAGCCTAGGTAAAAAGGCAATTCCCAGACATCCAGTACCAACAGGAGGGATTCAAAAGGCAAAATTCCAAAAGTATTCGTAGCCAACAAACCTCAGCGCGATCTCTTGTAAAACCGCTAAAACTTTTGTTTCAAAAGCAAAACGCATAGGTAAAATAAGATTTAATACTTTTGTTATTGCAAGCGAATAGGGTACTTATACTGCTATTAAATGAATTATAGTTTAAATGTAAACACTATCCGATCGGAACCGCCAAAATCCACAATGCAACAGTAAAACAACAGATGAGAAACTAACATTTCGTAGTCGTATCACCTCTTCTATGTAAATAGGCTACTACTGCCTCTGATAAATGATTAACAGTAAGGGTAAAATTAGAGAGCGGATGCCGCTACTAAATAAACGTTAAGGTTGTGTTGCGAGGCTAGCTGATAAGCATGTCCTTGCTTGGTGACTCATAAATGGTACCTGGATTACTGATTTCTCTTGATGGCAATATCAGGAGACTGTTGTAAATATCTCTGAAGCTCTCTGCTCAACTTTCACTTTCCTCGCTAAAGGAAAGTATTGTATTCGTGAAAAAATCACATTTTGGGATTTGTGCTTTTCTTCACGTTTTAGAGTCGTTGGTCTTTCAGTCTGTTGGTCTGTTGGCCCTATCACTCTCGAATGAAATGAAATGTCAATTCCAAACTTGATACATAATTAGTATCAAATTAGGAGATGAAGCCTATAGTTTTTGAACGATATCATTTTAAAAGGTTTTAATAGTAGGAAGTGTTTTCTGTTTTTTTGTCGAAATACTTTATGCATAAATATTTATAGTAAAAGATACAAGGGGCGAAAGGGGTGGTGGAGGAGATTAGAGGGTTTGCTTTCTATATCTTCTGTTAGATTTCTTTTTTGGATTTTCGAAGTCTACGAATTCAAAAATTAGGATATTTTTTGATTGCTTTCAAGTTTGACCCAGGGCGGTGCTGAAGGGGGCTGGGATAATTTAATATATTTAATAATATCAACAGCATTTTCAGATATATATATATATATATATATATATATATATATATATATATATATATATATATATATATATATATATATATATATATATATAGGTTTATTGGCTGATGTACTGAATACATTTTAAGCATATTTTATGTAGTAAAATATATAAGGGGTCAGAAGGTTAACGGGGTTGCTTCCTATTATGTGTTTTAGGTCTTTTTCGGAGTTTGTGGAGTCGAGAAATTTGAAAATAAAGTTGTATTTTCATTTCTTTCAGTTTTGAGTGAGGAAGGGGTAAAAGTGGGGAAGTGATGAAATATTGTATGCTTTTAATAGTACTATGAGACTTTTCCCAAGTTTTTGGTTGCGATAATACACGGATTTTCGGCATAAGTAATTGTTTACAACGCATAAAAGGTAAGGAAGGGAGTTAGAAGGGTAATTTTGTATTTATTATGCTATAGGTATTATTCAGATTTCTTTGAGTCAAAGGAATGAAACATTACATTGTTAGTGTTCCGTATGGAACACTTATAAGATCACTTCGGTGTCTATCTGTCTGTCCGTCTGTCTGTCTATCACACCCGATTTTCTCCGAAATTATTTGACATAGAAAGTTGAAATTTGGCACTAATATAGGAATAGGAGGCCTCATCAGAGCCGTGTAGTTTTGAAAGTTAAATTTTGACTTAAGGGGTTAGTTTTGGGGGGTGAAATCGGAAGTGAAATTTTTTTTTACCAGGTCATCGGGGGTGGGGGGTGTCAAATGAAAGCTTGTGTTCAAAAATATATATAATGTAATACTTGCGCACAATTCTTTTTGTATTATTTTTAAAAAAGTGCGAAAAATCGCTGACCCCTCACTTTATCTCGAAAAGTGCTTATCAAAGAATTTTGAAAAAATTCTGGAATATTCTCTACAGGGTGTAGACTGGTATATAAAAAAAAAACAAAAATTTTAAGTTCATCAGTTTTCACTAAAGATCCAAAAAAAACTTTGTTGAAAACTCATTTGTTATATTTTTTGTGAAGTCACTGATCATTTTATACTTCCGTAACGAAAATTTGTATTTTAAAAGCACACAACTTACGGAACACTAATTGCGCAAGTTCAACTTGTACTTGACCGGTTATTTTTTTGCTATTTGTAATATTAAAGGTGTTAGATATATTAGGTATAGTTTGAATATTATGATAAGGATTTTCGTTTTTGGTTGGGATAGTCGAAAAAATTTTAGCTACTCATTTATACTAAAAGATACATGAGATGAAGGGAATGGAGCAGAGGTTTAGAAGGGTAGTTGCGTATATAGCATGATATATTTCTATTTCATTGTTATTGCTTTTTCGTTATTCCTAATTTTAATAGAAAATAGTATGAAGGAGGGATTGAGTTCTGATTACAGGGTAACCTAAAAGTTTTAAGTCGAATATAGAAACAATTTTAGAAATACAAACAGCTATATTGGCCGAAACTTACTTACCTCTGGCACAGTACGTAAATTATTGTTTTTACGTCCCTTGCTAGAGGGAAAGAATTATCCTCTGCAATTTTTGCTTTTCTTTATATTGCAGTGTCCTTAGATCGCGAAAAATATATATTCCTATTTCCATCAGTATGCTTATCCGACTCTCAGGCTGTCGGTCCGTATAATATTTAAAATAGGGATGAAACCTATCGTTTTTGAGTAATATCGTTTTAAGGAAAAAGGGTAAAAAGAGTGGGGGTCGATATGTTGTATGATTTTATTCATATTGTGAAAGTTTACTTTTCCGGTACTTGGCAAAGTCAAGGTTACTACTTATTTTAGAACTAGATGTTTGCAAAGAAGGTAATACTGATTTTTTTGTGATTAATATCTTACTTAAATATTTTTTTTTAATTGTGAAAAAAATATTTATTTTAGAAATATTTAGAATTACTAAGGGGTGTACTGGGAAAATTACTTTACTAAACTTTCAATATTTAATTATTTATAATTAAAAATAATTAAAATATAACACAATTTTTGGATTCATCAAGAACCCCAAAAAGGACGAGTAACACGATATATTCGAAGAAATCCCTCTAATCTAGTCCCCTATCTCATTAACCTTTCATATGTTGGACCATAAATAATTGTAAATAATGACAAAAAAACCCAGTTTTCAGATTCCTCTTTTCCATGAAGAACATACAGCAGGGTATATACGAACATCTTTCCGGACGGGAATATTGTTTTATTATAAATAATTATGCTTGTAATCTGTTTGGTATTTCAACGAAAAACCAACAGATATTTTCATAATAATATTAAAAATATACGAATTTTATCATTTTAAAGTAAATCCCAAGATATAAGATCATGCCTTTTTGCTTTTTCAATGGGGCAATAAACGGTTTTGTGCATAGGTGGTAGGTATTAGGATAAACGTATTTTGATTTTACCTGCTTTGTATACCGCCCTCCCTTGCACCTGCAATCATATTGGATCTATTTTTACCTCTATAATTACTACCTGGCAATCCGGTTTGGAGCCCTTTAAGTATTTGATAATATAGGCCTAATGATCACAGGTCCCCATAAAGATTCGAAAGACTTTTTATTTTTAGTTGTAATTACAACTTACAACGTAACTGTTCTGTTTTAATTATGTGGCACCCGTGGAAAAATTGCAATAGTGGCTATCGCAATAAAAAAACATTTATCACTTGACGCTAAACAAATAGTGAAGAATGTTTACGACAGTTTGGTAAAAAGAAATTTGAATAAACAAAGTGCTTTGCAAGAAACCAGTGAACTAACAAAAATCCCAATTTCTACGATTAAGGGTATTGTAGGAAAACCATCATTCAGGAACAGGAAAAAACGGAATGATTTTCAAATGCATCATGTAGATGATTGTGAAAAAGACGTCATCAGGAGAAAAATATATTCTATGTATGAAGAGCAGTTAGTGCCGACACTAGACAAAATAAAATTAAGACTGGTGTGGCTGATCAACCCTTCACAGAATTCTCTTAAGAATGGGATTCACGTTCCAAAAAATCAACAAAAGGCAAGTAATGATGAAGTCACAAAAATTACGAATCTTGCCACATACTTATTTACAAGAAATTGAAAAGCATCGATATGAGAACTGGCCAATAATTTACCTTGACGAAACGGGGTTCGATACCCGTGACACTGTGCAAAAAGGGTGGGTTGACAGCAGTACAAAATGTTAGACTAACGCACCTTCAAATAAAGGTAAACGAATAACCATTTTGCATGCTGGATCTAAAAAGGGCTGGGTTTCAAATTGTCTACTATTATCTGCAAAAAACATAAAAGATTCTAGTTTGGACTATCACGAAGATACGACAGCAGAACTATTATACAACTATTTGTAGGATAATTTTCTTTAATGATACTTTTTAACTACCTTAACCTGCCTAATTTTACCTGATTACACTCTTATATTCTGTTTATTTGAAATTGATAGCAATAAATCATCTAGAATTATGCAAATTAGTATCAGGCAGTAGTAAGAGCTCCAGAGTTTTATCTAGAGCTTATCTGTAATGCAGCAGTTCAACAACTTTATTAGAATAACATCTGGCATCGGTCTAATATTCGCAATCTCTTATGTCTCAATATAATAGGAAAACGACTCTTTTTTTGTTGTTTGGGGCTCAATAGTCTGAAATAGTTCTGGCCAGTTGTAGTGCGCCTGGGCGTACACGTATTATTTGCGAATATTATCAGTGAAACTGTTTTCTAATGTTTAAACATTTATTAGAAAAAAATAATATTTTATAATGAAACATTATTAATAAAAAAATATACACATGAACCAGTCAAATAACAATGAAAAAAGTATTACCTATATTCTATTTCCGACATGCTTGAAAAACCATCATTGTCCGATTCATTTTAATTTACATGTATAATTAAAGTTTCAACAACGGCATACACTTCTAGGTAAACAGTCCATATTTTATTTTCCACCCTCAATACATGCTCGACGTATTTTCGCCAATTTTCTGTCGAAACATTAGATATGGCATTCTGAGAAAGGTTTTATAGTTTTGCCAATTTATAGGTCGTATGGTTCCTGGCGACTTTACTTTTAACCTGTGCCTATATAAGTTCGGATTGGGCTGGCAATGATATGGTGGCAGGCAATAAACAGTAATTTTACGTTTTTTTGCCATTTCTTCGATGACGGAACTTGTGTACTTACTCTTTATTTCTGAGAATTTCAAGTTTTACAAGTTCTAATAATTCTCTCTTAACGCTGTTTTTTGGAAATGAAAGCTTTTTCTAGGTCATCCAAGATCTGATGTCTTTTTCAGCTAACCCAAGGTTGGAACTAGTTATCCAGTACAATAACAGAACCGTCTGGTATTAAGTCTATCATCTGTGAAAAACAATCTTCAAATACGTCGGAATTCATATCTCCGTGATAATACACTGTTTTATTAGAATAGATTAAAAGACCTCCGTCTACAAAACCACTTTCGCTTCCAATATGCGTAATAATTAACCTACGTCTCTTACCCAATGGCGGTTTAAGATCAGTAGAGAGACCCTAACTGAATGCTTGGCGAGCGTTTTTGATATTCTAATCTTGCCAAAATTTCTTGACTGTGTACCCATCATTTATCTACGTCTCATCTAAGTTTTTTCCTTTAGAGCAAGCTTTTCTAACTTTCCTTAAATAGTCTCTTCTTCAGTGTACAATTTCTCCACTTTCTATTTAAGATTTTAGGTGCATTTTTACAAAAAGACAAGATTATTAAAACAGAGAGCATACTTTTATTATTACTAATTAGTAAACCCTGAAGTACTTATTTTGATTTTTCTAGAAAATTAAAGCTTAATTTAAAATAAATATAATTTTATTTTTCTTTACTGAAGTTCTAGAGTACAACTCAATTTTGAGAAAATGTCTGTACCTATATATTTAATACAATAAAGTAAAGTGGAGTGTGAATGGCTCTTAAAATAAGTAGAGTTATGAAGTCTAAAATTTTACACGACATGACAGCTATTCGATCTTCTATATAAGATATTCGTTCCATTTTAAAAGGAACAGTTGCGATTTACGAGGGTGATTTGCTAAATGGAAGTGTCAACATTTCACGGTATTATATTGCACTAAAATTTTTTTGACATATATGGATATTTACGAAAACGTATTTTTAAACTTCAGTATCAACCAAAAATATTTTTTATAATTAAGTGAGTTGAGTGCAGGTTCAGTTCAGTTACTTGTAATTTTATAAGTTTTTAAGAGTGATATCCATAATGTGAAATATTTACGTTAAGTCAAGTAATTTTGTAGTGATATTTTCGGTAGCACTCGCAAGAACACAATAAGTCAACGAAAGTTATGATGCTGTGCAGTATAAAACTAGAAAATTCTTTTTATTTATAAGTAAACCGATAAAAATTAAGTAGCGTTTTAACATTTTACACGCTCTTTAATTTTATACCTCTTCCAATTCTTCATTCTTTTATTAAATTGACTACTAGCATCATTTACTTAGCAATATCTATAATACTAATTGTCATATTGTCAAAAACAAAACTAAACGCGATTGCTAGAGCTTTTAGATCCCATCAGAACTCGACTGGATCTAACTTTTAGACCTTTTGGAGGTCTTGGGACATTAATTCAACTAATTGTATGCATATCTTTTAAGGTATAACTGCACACCAATTATCGACTGATAATTTGTATAGTTGCATAAAGTTGAATGGATGTACGAAGACCATTGCTGAACCGGTGTATGTTTAACTTAAAAAATTTACAACTGACCTAATTTGACAGTAGTAGTTTAAAATGACAAAAGCACAAGTCAGTTAACTATAGTTATAATACTGGGCAGTAAAAGACCAGAAACGTCGTCTAGTTTATGATTAAATTGAGATTTTTCTTCTTCAGTACTATCCTTGCAAATACAAGTTGTAAAGTCAATATATTTTTTTAAAATCACAATGTAGTCACGAAGCTTTATATACGATATCTGATCAAATTGGAATAATATATAATAATGCAGAAATAGTATAAGGCTTTAAAAACTCTGAGAAGAACGTTTACTGCGATATATCAACCATCTAAACCCTTATATGTTTGACTATAAATAATTTTACTTAAAGTTTGCTCATTTTTTCAACTAAGAACCCACCAAAAATCTCATAATACTACTTAAATTATTAATATTCCTCGATCTCCATTCTTTTTACTTCCGGCCCCGAAAATAATGTCGCTCAAAAACAATATTCTAATTGCAAATATTATACTCGTTGTTTGGGAGTTATCGTGTCAAAGATACTGGCAGATAGACCAACGGAAATAGTAAACTATGTTTCTTTTACTTACCAATAAAATGAAATATTATTGAGGTATTTTAGAAACTCTTAAATTTGGTACCCGTTTCAGGATCATATTTCTCGATTTTATCTTTCAATTTATATTTAAATAAAACAGTGTCAAAAGCAAAAATCAACTGGACATCTATACGTTTTAAATGCCATAGCAACTTGTTTAAGTCCAATTTCTAGACTTGTTTAGTGAATGTGGCTGGACGTGCTTAAGGACACTTGACACAACAAAATTATTCAAAATAAATTTTTTGCACTTAAAGTTATATCTCTTAAACTTTCGTTATTTTTAGTGTTCCGTACGGAACACTTATAACATTACTTCGGTGTCTGTCTGTCTGTCTGTCACACACCCGATTTTCTCCGAAACTATTTGACATAGAAAGGTGAAATTTAGTAATAATATAGGAATTAATGGCCTCATCAGAGCTATGTAGTTTTGAGAATTAAATTTTGACTTAAGGGGTTAGTTTTGGGGGGTGAAGTCGGAAGTGAAAAAAAAAATTTTTTACTAGGTCATCGAGTGTGGTGTCAAATGAAAGCTTGTGAAAACACGAGTAAAAAATATATGTATAATATTATACTTGCGCGCACTTTTCTTTGTATTATTTTTAAAAATTCGCGAAAAATCGCTGTCCCGGGCCTTATCTCGAAAAGTACTTATCAAAAAATTTCGAAAAAATTCTGGAATATTCTCCACGGGGTGTAGATTGAACGAAAATTATCACGAGTGCATTACCTTTAATAATTTATATGGTATATAAAAAAAACAAAAATTTCAAGGTCATCAGATTTCAGTAAAGATTGGAAACAAACTTTGTTGAAAACTCATTTGGGGTGTGTTTTGTGAAGTCGCTGATCATTTTATACCACCGTAACATAAATTTTGACTTAAGGGGTTCGTTTCGGGGGGTGAAATCGGAAGTGAAAAAAAAATTTTTTTTACTAGGTCATCGAGTGTGGTGTCAAATGAAAGCTTGTGAAAACACGAGCAAAATGTATGTAATACTTGCGCACACTTTTCTTCGTATTACTTTTAAAAAATCGCTGTCCCCTACCTTATCTCGAAAAGTACTGATCAAAAAATTTTGAAAAAATAATAATTTATTTAGTATATAAACAAAAAAAAATTTCAAGGTCACCAGTTTTCAGTGGAAACAAACTTTGTTGAAAACTCATTTGGGGTGTGTTTTGTGAAGTCACTGATCATTTTATACCACCCTAACAAAAAATTTTAATTTTAAAAACAATCAACGTACGGAACACTAATTGTGCAAGTTCAACTTGCACTTGACCGGTTTTTTAATATATAAAAATATTCTCTTTTAAAAAATTTACTGACTTAGCCGTTACTTGATGGCAATTCATTGTAACTTAACACAAATAATACACTTATAATGTTTTTTAATTTCCACTATATTATTATTTTTCGTGACAATTGTTTCGGCACACGATGCCTTCTTCGGACAAATAAGAATTTTAAACTTAAAATTCGTATTCCAAGAAGGCACCGTGTGCCGAAACAATTGTCATAAAAAATAATAATATAGTGGAAATTAAAAAACATTATTAGTGTTTTGTGTTAAAATATTCTTTTGACCATCCGCCACAATGTGAATTGCAATCTTTTTTGTGTCGGTGTTGGTTGGCTAATTATTATTTCCACGAAATATTATTATACACAACTTAAAATAAATTCAAAATAATGTATAAAAGTCAAAAACTGAATAAGAAAATGGAACATTTTAGAAGAGTGTCTCCAATTTGCTAATTTTTAATTAGATTGAAATTAGATTTGTTTTGCCTATAACTTTTAACTTATTTGTTTTTTCCTTGAATAATCAGAAATTTCAAATTTTGTAACATTAAAAATAAATTTCAGTTTTGTTTTTTTTATAGGTCTAGCACACGTGCTGGAGGGAAGTCCCTAAAGGGCTACAGGAGCGACACGTGTGCGGAAAAAGATATTCACGTTGTTCTTGAATTGCTGTAAATTGTACTCGGTGGGAAACACAGTCCTGTGCAAATTATTCCAAAGGGATCATCCCCAAACATGGGAGCAGTATTTCATAGTTGGTCGAATTTGAGCTTTGTAAAGAATTAACAGTTGTTGTGGAGTGTAAAGCTTTCTAGTTCGAAATAATATTCCCAACTTTTGAGAAGCACTCATTGCTATGCCTGCGACATGTTCATGCTAGGACATATTTGCTCCCAAATTAACGCCCAACAAATTGAGTGAGGATGTTAGAGAAATGGACTGCCCCGCCATAACTATGTCGGGTTCAGCAACATTAACTTTTTTAGAAAAAACTGCCGCCTGGGTTTTTGTAGCGTTAAATTCCACTTGGTTACTGTCACCCTAAGATAGAATTTCTTCCAGGTCCTTGTTAAGTTGAACGACTTCCCCCTATGTGTGGATATTAGTGTGAGTAGCCGATGTCCGAGCGTTCAAAGTGAATGAAGAGATAAGCGTATTGTAATCTGCAAAGCTGTAGATTGGGTTTCCAGTCTTTTCCAGCAGATCGTTCATGCAAAGAAGAAAGAGAGTAGGAGACAGTATGGAGTCTTGGGGCACACCGGCGTTGATAGTGAAGATGTTAGAAATAAATCCGTAGACTGCCACTCGTAAAGAACGCTCTCTGAGGAAACATGAGAGCCACAAACAGAACTTTTCAGATATACCATAAGAGCGTAACTTAGCCAACAGTCCATCGTGCCAAACACGGTCGAATGCCTTGGATATGTCAAGAGCAACCGCTCGAGATTCTCCGAAGTGTTCAATTGCCTTGTTCCAAACATGTGTTACATAAGTCAAAAGATCTTCTGTTGATGTATGTTTACGAAAGCCATATTGGTGATCGGTAATAATGTTGAATCCTTCAAGATATTTTCGAAGATGCTGATTGATAGCCTTTTTCATGACTTTCGATATTATTGAAAGCAGTGCGACTGGTCGGTAGTTATTTGGCAAGCAAGGTCTTCTTGCCTTTTTTAGGTATCGGCGGAACTGTGGCACATTTTCAGTAGGAAGGAAATATTCCCTTTCTGTAGGTTAGGTGAAAAGTCTACAGAAAACTGGTGTTAGTTCCCTCGCACAGTTTTTGAGAACTATGGCAGAAATTCCGTCAGCGCCAGAAGCTTTTTTGGTGTCTAGCTTCATTAAAATACGTTTAATGATACGCTATCTGAAGACAATATCGGGCATCCTTGACTGCACTATGGGAACAGTAGGTGGTGTTTTTTCCTTGGAAATCGACAGTAGAATGTGAAGCAAGCAAAGAATTCAGCCAATAAGTTCGCTTTTTCAACAGGTGTCATTGCAATAGTTTATGTTATTAGTTATATATTTTATTATTTATTATATCTTAGCTTATAATATCAAGATGGAAATTTTCAAAATATAGATTGTTGTTACCAATAGATATTGGTAAATAAATAATAAAAATAATAATAAAAAAATACACTTGTATTGCTAACAAAGTTTAATAATTTATTACACCTAACTATTCTACTATTCTAAAATTCACCAAAAATGTTTAAAATCCTTTTTCTGTCTGTGGCTTACTGTATTTTATATTTCATCCATATTTTATATTTTAGGTGACAACGACCATGTTATAAAAATATAGGATAAATTTTAAATTTTTGACTAAACAATGGGGACATAAAAATTAATTGAAACTAAAATTGTAAACACTATTATAGCAAATATCTTTATATAATTTTTTTTTAAGACCGAGATCACAGTGCTGATATTATAAGTATTATAAATTTGTGGTAGATGAGGCAGGCTACCAATTATGTACGCTTATCAATCTCCGAATCTATGCAGACAGTAAGATATTGCAACTTGGCGACAGTATAGTTTAACGGTATGATTTTTAGTGTATTACTTACAACAAGAGCAAAGGTAGTACTCAAGATTTCGCATATTTAAAATAAAAGACGATCAATTACCTAATATACCCTCAAAAATGTTGTACTGTTGTACTATTAACGAATCAATTAAATGTGTATAGTAGTGGTGGCAGACTTCATAAATATTTAAAGTTACTTAGTTGACTGGTTTTCGCAGTATCGTGTTAAATTCTTATCTAATTTTCTTCCAAATCTAATGTAACAAAATGCGCAGTTTTCTCTAATAGAAAAGAAAGTAAATATTTTTATAATTCAGCTAGATATTTGCTAAATTTGCATTATAATAAGTTATGTATAACCATATATCAGCAGCTTTTAAAATTAGTAAATATAAATGGCCACACCTCTTTGCTGTTCAAAGCCGTTTGAACTACAAAACAGTAGATGGCCATTCAAATTTCTTTGCAGTATTGAATGAAAGTAGTAGAAGGAACTAATATACTAAAATTCAAGCTTAGAAACCTGAAGATTGTTCAAAGAGAGTAGATGTTTATGAAAATTTACAAGTTCATATTCAAGAAAATATTTTAGACAGAGCATGTTCGCTAACATATACGACCAAAATTTCAAATCGATATATTTATTGGTGGCTCAACCCATATAATAATAATAATAATAATATCAAAATTTGTAATCAAACCAATTGTATCTAACGAAACGTTTACATGTTTCTCGCTTAAAGGACACTACACCACTGAAAGACTGCGAAACGTGCTCATCTTCCAGACGACAGACGTAAATAAACCACCGAGCAACTACTGCCGTTGCCATGTTGTATCCCTTCTCTACTTTGGCCAAACTCTACAGGTAGAGATGCTAAATCCACTCTCAACAGCTGCGGTTGGTGCGATGGGAGCATTCCAACATGTATGTTGGTTGATTATTCTCACATCCAAAATTCGTTTGTGTAGATTTATGCACAGCCTTTAAACAATAATTTCTTTTCTTTTGTAAACATTTTTATTTATCTTCTAAAGATATTAGAAATTTGCCATTTCGTCTCCTCTTAATTACAACCAGTAACGTCACTTATTTTCGTATCTGGTAAATCTATTACTTCCTTCGCGAACATGTAGTTCTAAAATTTTACTAAGAATAGACTAATCTAAGCACTTAATATTTTAAATTATTTATAAAGTGAAATATTAATTACGAAAGTTAAAACAAGGAATGATTTATGTTGAAATTGTAAATAATAAGTAAATAACGACTCTAAGACGCCTCAATATCACCCTTTTAATTCCTCATTCGTTTAACTCTGATTAAATATGTTTAAAATCTGTTCTTTATTTCAGCTACGAGCCAGGAAAAATTCATATTATACGATTGAAACTATATAAGAATGTTTCGACTCTACTCCACATTGTTAAAAACTACACGTTCAATGCGTATAATATATGTACAATTTTGAAATCGGTATCACGTTCTAGAATTATCGTTCTTACAGACAGATAGGCAGACAAACCGACAGAAAGTCAATACTATGTTTTACATAGTTTATAGACCGTTTTTAGAAATGAAAAACTTGCTTTAGTGTACAAATTAAGAATAAATTGGATTATTTAAAGAAAAATAACTATTTTCAATTATTTGCATATATATATATATATATATATATATATATATATATATATATATATATATATATATATATATATATTCTTATCACCCTATGAAACAGAAACTGAACATCATCAGAGGACTAAAGAACAGAATAGATAAGATTTGCCACCCCTCATTTAGGGAAAAAAAATGTAAAACTGTTGGAAGACATTTTGTTGGACAATTACTATCCTAAAGCTCTAATCAAAAAGAATTTTCAAAGACCCCTCCTTCCAATTAATCCAACTGTCACCACTAATGTCGATATTAAGGTAGGAAAGTTACAATACATTGAAGGCCTTTCCCAGTCCTTGTCTTCTCTTTTTAAAAATACAAACATTAAAATTGCCAACTACAACATAAAAAGATTGAATTGTTTTTATACCAATTTAAAAGATAAAACCGATACTTTACAAAGATCTAATATAATCTATGGCATTCCCTGTCAATGTGGTTTGGTCTACGTTGGACAAACTTCACAAAAGCTCTCTAAGAGATTAGCGTTACACAAAAGTGATAGTAAACACAAACCTAACGCAACTAGCTTGAGCTTACACGTAAATAATACAGATCACAGAGTACAATATAACAACAGCTTCATTCTGGATGTTGAGACCAATTATTTCAGAAGAAGTTTCTTGGAAATGTGTTACATAAAAACCTGTAAAAATAATCTCAACCACAAAAAAGACATAGAAGGATTGAGCTCCATGTATACCTATTTGCTAACACAAAACTATACCAAACCAATAAAAAAGAACGATCTCTATGAAAAAATTATTTTCTAGTAAAGTTGACGTTTCTGATCTCTTTGTCATTTTTGCTATTTATTACCAGTTACTTTTCTATATTTTCTTGTTAAAATTACATAATAAAAAATTAAATATGACTAATAATAAATAACGTCCAGTATTAATTTTCGATTTCAAATTTTTAAATTTTTAAATTAGCCTATGAATCTCTTGATTATAAAATTAAAGAATTAATATAATTAATAATAAATAACTCGTCAAAGAGTAACATTTCATCAAATTTAAGTCCCCCCTTTTTTATAAAATTAAAACTAAAAAATAGATATCATTAATAATAAATAATTTATCTAAAATTAGCATCTACCTAAAATAATTTACCACATTCCTAACTTTAATCCTTTTTTTTGTCGACCTGATGACGACATAGACTACCAACAATATCCGGCTCGGACTCAAATATCACTAAATAGTTACTAAACTCGACGTCAAAAAATTTTAAAATGGAGTAACGTTTCAACATCATGGTTTCTTGCAGTTGTGTTTCTGTCTTTAAAAGTGTTTTTAACTGATGTTTACTGACAAAGTTTTATTTTTCAATATTTGTGTAACTCTCTAAGTGTCTTTTAATCATGTTTTGTGTAATCATGCATACCACCTGGCCAACAAAAATGCAAATTTCATTGTCTTCACCAGAGATGAACTAACTGCTAAATTTTTGTAAGTAATTTCACATTCAGTCGTACAATTTATTTAATCACGTTTTAAAAAACGAACGTTTTAGTTTATTTTCTGTACCTGGTTTGCATTTTTAGAATCCAGAAGAAGCTACCATTAGGCAGCGAAAGCTCGATAATAAAAATAAAAAGCAGATACTAGAGCCTTTAGATCTTTGATTGCTCATCTCTTCTCCTTATAAGGGCGTTTCCCAGCAGTTAAACTTAGGATTATATATATATATATATATATATATATATATATATATATATATATATATATATATATATATATATATATATATATATATAAATATATATATGGTCAGTCTAAAAAGTCTCCATCCACCACCTGCTTTCTATACTATTTTTCTGTTATATTTAACTAATTAATTGAAACTAGGTTTAAAATAATATCTGTAACTCAACCGACCAGGATTAGTATTAAAAACAAACTACGGAACATTTTATTTAGAAGTTACATCATTGTTATAAAAATGTAAACAAAATTAATGTCAAAAAAGTTTCTAAACACTCAAGAACTGTATTGAAAAAAACACGTTATAAACAGCCACACTTTATCAAGCTCGCTATTGCTCGCTAAACTGAAAACAAATGAATCATTTTGGGCCATACTTTAAAATCTGTCACTTGTTGCTAGTAATTTTGCAATAGGTTTTCAAAGTAGCATTAAAAATGAGCGAGGGAAATTGTGAAATTCCATTTCAAGTTCGGAAGATCATAACTGATTTCTGGAAAGATGGAAAATCGGACAGAAATATAGGAAAAATTAATAAAAAGTTGCATGTTACTGTTCAGTACATTGTAAACTAGTATAAATCAACGGGTTCCTATAAAATTCGAGCCCGCTACGGTCGTCCTAAGAAACTGACTCCACGTGAAGAGGCCAATATCGTTAGACGAATAATTATAGATCCCTAAAAAAGAACACCAAAACTAAAAGGAGAAGTACAGGAACTAGTTTCAAAAAATGTTTGTTCACAAACAGTGAGAAATTATTTACACAGAGCAAGCTATAAGGGGTGTGCAGCCAGAAAGAAGCAGTTAATTTCACAAGTTAATCGCAAAAAGCGGTTAGCTTTTGCTAGGGAATACGTTACTAAATCTTCTGAATTTTGAGAATCCGTAATCTTTAGTGATGAAACTAAAATTAACATTTTTGGGTCTGATGGCAGAACTAAAGTTTGGAGAAAGAATAATACCGCATTCGATATTAAAAATATTTGTTCCACGGTGAGACCAGGTGGTAGCAGTGTTCTGCTTTGGGGATGCATGTCTGCTGGAGGGGTTGAAAATTTACATTTTATTAAAAGTGCCCAAAATTTAGCACTCGAATATGCCAGCAGAAGTTACTAGAAAGCTGGATGCAAGCATGACAAAAAGGTTACGGGAGATTATCAAGGCCAAATATTAGTTTTAAACGAAATTGTTATTTTCCGTTAAACTCCGACAAACTATTATTGGTAATTGTTAGGTGTATGGAGACTTTTTTGACATTAATTTTGTTTACATTTTTATAACAATGATGTAAGTTCTAAATAAAATGTTCCGTAGATGTTTTTAATACTAATACTCATTGGTTAAGTTTTAAATATTAATTTGTACATGTTTTCTCATAGTTCCAGTTAATTAGTTAAACATAACAGAAAAATAGTATAGAATGCAGGTGGGATATGAAGACTTTTTGGATTGACTGTATACATATATATGTATATATATATATATATATATATATATATATATATATATATATATATATATATATATATATATATATATATATATATATGTATATTTAAAATAAATGTGCAAGGTAGTCGTGTATTGCAACCAAACAACAAAACATTTTACAACACATTTTATTTGAACCTTAAACTTAACATTTTACTTTATTTTCTTGAAAAATCCGAAACAAGATTTATTACCTCCAATCAAAGTAAACCCTAAAAAGTTTAGCCAATAAATTCTAGAACGCAATATACAGAACAGAGTATCAAGGTAGTAGTGTGCTAAATGTGCTTTATTTGTTTGTTATCCGGTTCTAACCTACAAACCTGCGTGTTCCTTCAGTGTAATCTTTCCACTACATTTCTTCATTTGTCTCCAGATGTTGCTCTGCTATAAATCACTCCGTCCGTTTCTCCAGATTTGGAATGGAGTACGCCAACGCCGGGTTTCGTCTTAACTGAAATTATGAAAAACTCGTATAAGTAACCGGGAAAAAACTTTAAGCCATTTTTTTGGGCCTTCTAACTTTTACGACCTGCTTATAGGGTCATTATTTTCAGCCTATTTACTAAATTGGGGTTTTATATGATGTGCAATAAGTTACGGTTAGAAGCGATGTTGATAAAGTTTGCCATTATTTACTTTGCCTTAATGTTTTAAAAAGCGGTGTGCATAAAGGTGATTAATAGCGACTCAAGGATGAACTAATATAATTTGTTTAAAATTTTGTTAAAAAAACAGATTTACATGCAATTTTTTCATTAGTATTTAGAATCATACTCTGAGTACAATATTTTAGAAGATTCTCGAAGAAAGTGCATGTGCGTTTAAGAAACAATACCTAGACATAGAATACTTGTACTTATCGCGATATGTCCAACCAAATTCAAAATGGTTACTTAGAAAAGACCTTTTTGATTTGAATGTATCTCGAATTTGGTAAACGATAAAAAAAATTTTGCGGAAGTTGTAGAGTTAATAGAGATTTTAGATATTTTCTCATAGAAAGAGTGACTCATCTCCTATCAACATAGTATTTCTAATTAAGATTGGTAGTTAAAAAAAAAACACCAAAGGACTAAGAAAAGGATATATAATATTAAATATTCTAGGCTATAATCTCTCACTTCTTCTATTCCTTTATATACGTGACTACAAATAATTATATTTAAAATTTATTCAATCCCGTGACCATAAACCTGGAAAAATCCCTATAATCCAATTGAAACGTTACAAAATATATGGATTCCCACCTCTGCCAGCTTCTTTTCTTCAACTGGTACTACTTAAAACTATACCTGTCGTTCTCACTTTAAGTACTAAGTGTGAATCAAATTTGAAATCGAGATCTCATCTTGTGCCGTAGCAGCAAACCAACAGAGAGACCGGTAGAGCGACAGAAATTGAAATGTGCGGGAAAATACATTTTTTTAAAATCAAGGATCCTTGAAATTGGAAGAAATACAAAAATATTGGAAGATGATTTTTTTTTATGAATAGACTTCCCTTCGTCAAATCTGATTCTCGCGTTAAAACATACTGTCACTCCTACCACTATAACTAGCCATCTAATGGAGTAAAAGTCAGAGAATAGCTGCCACAGCACGAATGAAGGTGGTAGTATTCGATAACAAAATGCTGGTGCTACTATTTTGGAAGCGTTCGGTTCTTTTTCAGACACAGTGACAGTAAGTTATTGTGACGTTGGAACCTTCAACAAATAATGTACATATAACTCATAGTAAGTTGTTTATTGAGAGAACTATATCGCCGTCATTGTTCTGATATATTATTAGGAATATCCTTAGGCTTTTTCATGATCTTCAAATATGATATTTTTTTGCTGGTATAATTTACCGGTTAATATACCAGTAGTCTCGCTTATATCCGGTGCTGTAACTTTTTATTTTATATTTAGGGATAAATAAGTTAAAGAGTAAAAAATCTTTTACGACGGAATAGCAAGAAAGACGAAATATATTGAAAATAATTCTTTTTTATTCTTACATAAACATCAAAACTGGAATAATTTTAGTACCAAAAGAGGATAAAGACAATAATAATGACAATAAAGAAATTTTGACTTGGAACACTTATTTTAGTTACTCGTAGAAAATTTCAAGTATATACCACTCTTACGGTAGTTAAAATGGTGTTTAAGGAAATCATTTATGACAGATGGTGCTATTGTCCTGGCATAAACATGTTGCAGGTATAGCAAGAAGAGCTTCTCAAAAGTTGGGAATATTATTTCGAACCAGAAAGCTTTACACTCCACAACAACTGTTAATTCTCTACAAAGCTCAAATTCGACCAACTATGGAATACTGCTCCCATGTTTGGAGCTCCGCTCTCAAACATACACTGCATTTGTTAGATTCTATTCAGAGAAGAGCTATTCGTCTGATTGGAGACCCGGAACTTACCGGCGGCCTTCATTCGCTGGAACATCGAAGAACGGTTGGCGACTTGAGCCTATTCTACAAGTATTTTCATGGAAAGTGTTCGAAGGATGTGCCCCGCTTAATTCCTCCCAGAGCGGTGCATGTTAAAAGTACACGTCGCGCTAATACTTCACATCCGTATAAGGTTTAGCTTGTTACGCCTCGTACAACGCTTTTCAAGCAGTCTTTTATATCCCTTTCGAATAATTTGCCCAGGACTGTGTTTCTCACCGAGTACAATTTATAGCGATTTCAGAACAACGTGAATCGCTTTCTCCGTACGCGTATCGCTCCTGTATTGCTTTAGGGACTTCCCTGTAGCACGTGTGCTAGACCCATAAAAAAAAAATTTATCTGTACTACCTAAGGTATTGTACCTTAAGTAGACAGAATGATACATTTGAGGAACCCGAACCTAATGATCAAAATAGCTTTTTTAGTATACGGAACACTTATTGAATCACTTCGATGTCTGTCTGTCTGTCATATCTGATTTTCTCCGAAACTATTTAACATAGAAAGCCGAAATTTGATACAAATATAGAAATTGATGGTCTAATTAAAACAGTGTAGTTCTGAAAGTTAAATTTTGAGTTAAGGGTCGGGAGGAAGTGAAAAAAAAAATTGTAAGGTCATCGAGTGGGGTATCAAATGAAAGCTTCTGAAAGTACTAGATGAAATGTACAGGGTGGTCCAAATTGGACACTTTTAAAGGTAAACCCCTTTTTCTAAAGGAGATAGACGAAAACTGATGTCGGTGTCTGAGGCTTAATTTTTATGATAAACTCAATGGTGAAAACCGTATATCGATATCTAGTACAGTTACAGATATACAGGGTGTTCTTCAAAAATCTACATTTTGGAAAAATGTTTGTAATTCTTTTCCTATTGAAAATTTTTCATTTCTATATAAACATCTCAGAGCACTTTTTCACGTGAATTTCAACGGTGTAAGTTACATTTTTTTATAACTAATATTTTAATAGTTATTAACGCAAAAATATATTTTTTTAAATGGGATACCCTGTATATTTTTCCTTATCCGATTAGAGCTTTAAATTACCATTCTAAAAATATAGCACATTTTATATTTTGCTTAAGTCTACTTCAAAATATAAATGGTTTCAGTTTTTACGCGAGTTTTAAACGCACATTTTGTGATGTAGGCTTTGGACGGAGCAGCAACATCAATTGTTTACCGATAGCAATCAAATCGTAAAAAAAAATCCAGAAGTAACTCTAAGAGTCATAACTACAATAAAATTTACTAAATGCTATAGTACTTTAAACTATGTAGAAAATAAAACAATATAACAAAAAAACAATTTATTCCGAGTAGAGCAAACTAAAACAAAACAATTTTCTATAAGGGATGTTCGAAATGTCGCCCAGTTTCATTTACACCTTTTCTGGACCCTTCTTACCGAGTTGATTAGTTTAAGAGGAGTAAGAGCTGCAAAACTTTGTATCAGTGCGACTTCTAACTCTTGCCTGGTGTTTGTCGGCAATTTAAAAATTAGGTATTTTAATCTTCCCTAGAGATAGAAGTTCATGGGTGTTAAATCCGGTGACCTTGCCGGCCTACGGTTCGGACCTTGGTTGGCTATCCAGTTATTGTCGAAACTGGCCAATAAAAAATTACTGATAACTGCAGCGTTATGAAGGGGTGTCCCGTCGTGTTGAAAAAATATATTTCTAAGGTCCATTAACGGTAGTTCATCAACAAAGGTTCTATTTGCTGCCTATGGACCTATAACCCTGCCTCTAAAAATTCCTACCCACACATTAAATCCAAATCTGCCTTGATTTCTTTGCTGCATAACTAAATGAGGATTTTCTTATGCCCATGTATAAGAATTGTAACGGTTAAAAATACCTGCATTGCTTACATAAGCTTCGTCTGCCCAAATGCAATTTAATGAAAAATTCAGAACATGGTTACAATTCTTCAGAAACCATTGGCAAAAATCCATACGCCGTTGAAAATCTCCGTCTCTAAGGTGATGAACTTTTCTTGTCCTATGTGGCCTGAATTTGTGCTTCTTCAAAGTACGACTTACGTTAGTTTTTGGTAGTCCAGTGGATTCTTTTAACTGTCGGGTTGGGGGAGGGGTGTTGGGATTATGTCCGATAATTCCTAAAACTACTATTTCTTCTAACTCCTTATCCCTGTTTGAATTTTTGGGTCGTTTCTTTTCAAACTGCCCACTATTAACTAGGTTATGCCGCAATCGAGCGAATATATCCTTGAAGGGTTGACGCCTCTCTGGATACCGTTCGCGGTACAAATTATTTGCCGCTTCCGAATTTTCTCCAGTTTGTATAAAATACACTATCATATTAGATTTTTCGTAATTTTCAAACTTCATTGCGATTTATTTAACAATTCAATAACTGATCCTGAAGTAAAATTTGACAACTACGAGTAAACAATTGAATTAAACCATATGGCCGCTCCGTCCAAAGCCTACTTCACAAAATATGCATTTAAAACTCGCGTAAAAACTGAAAACCTTTATATTTTAAAGTAGATTTAAGCAAAATATAAAGTGTGCTATATTTTTAGAATGGTAATTTAAAGCTCTATTCGGATAAGGAAAAATATACATTTTTGCATTATTAACTATTAAAATATTAGTTGTAAAAAAATGTAACTTATCCTGTTGAAATCTACGTGAAAAAGTGCTTTGAGAATGTTTTTACAAAAATCAAAAATTTTCAATAAGAAAAGAATTACTAACATTTTTAGAAAATGCAGGTACTAGATATTGATATGCGGTTTTCACCATTGAGCTTATCATAAAAATTGAGCCTCAGACACCGACATCAGTTTTTGTCTATCTCCTTTAGATAAAGAGGTTTACCTTTAAAAGTGACCAATTTGGATCACCCTGTACATATTATGTAATACTCGCGTAAATTTTTCTTTATCCCAGTTCATCTATAATTCATCGATCGGCGGATAAGAAGATGTATATCTGGAGATCGGAAGCAGCGACGATGACTCCTAGGAATCATCAGTTATAATATCATCAAGCCAATTACTTTCTTCACAATTATTGTTTAAAACTTCATCGTCAATGAAAATATCAAATCATATTATCAATTAAAACTATAATGTAAGTAGAGTATGTTCTTTAAATAGAACTTGAGATCGACTGTAATTAAAACCAAGCAGCAAGCGTTGGCACACAGTTCATTCATCATTAATGAGTCGGAAAGGTCAGAAATGGGGATTAAGAAAAAAAAACGAAAAAAAGTGCGATTTTTTGCGATCTTGCTCTTTTCTTTTTTTCTGTTTTCCGATCTCTCCTCTCCCTTCCTTCCCTTTCTTTCTCCTTCTTTCTTCTTTCTTTTTTCTTTTTTTCTATTTTTTCTCTCTTCTTTCTTTTTTCTTATCTTGCTCTTTTCTTTCTCTTCGTTTTCTCCTCTTCTCTCTTTCTCCTCTTTTTTTCTTTCCTTATCTTTTTTTCTCTTCTCTCGATCTTTTCTTCTTTCTCCTCTCTTTCTATCTTTCGCCTCTCTTTCTCCTCTCTTTGTTTTCTCTTTCGTTTTCTTGCTCTTCTCTTTCTCTTCTCTTTCTTCTTCTTTCTCTTTCTTTCTCTTCTCTTTCTTTTCCTCTCTTTCTCTTTCTTCTTCTCTTTCTCTTTCTCTTTCTCTTTCTCTTCTCTTTCTCTTCTTTTCTCTTTCTCTTTCTTCTCTTTCTCTTCTCTTTCTCTTCTCCTTCTTTCTCTTTCTCTTTTCTTTTCTCTTCTCTTTCTCTTCTCTTTCTCTTCTCTTTCTTTCTCTTTCTCTTTCTCTTTCTCTTCTCTTTCTCTTTTCTCTTCTCTTTTCTCTTTCTCTTTCTCTTTCTCTTCTCTTTCTCTTCTCTTTCTCTTTCTCTTTCTCTTCTCTTTCTCTTTCTCTTTCTCTTCTTTTCTCTTCTCTTTCTCTTTCTCTTTCTCTTTCTTTCTCTTTCTCTTTCTCTTTCTCTTTCTCTTTCTCTTTCTCTTTCTCTTTCTTCTCTTTCTCTTTCTCTTTCTCTTTCTCTTTCTCTTTCTCTTCTCTTTTCTCTTTCTCTTTCTCTTTCTCTTTCTCTTTCTCTTTCTCTTTCTCTTTCTCTTTCTCTTTCTCTTTCTCTTTCTCTTTTCTCTTTCTCTTTCTCTTTCTCTTTCTCTCTTTCTCTTTCTCTTTCTCTTCTCTTTCTCTTTCTTTCTTTCTCTCTCTTTCTCTTTCTCTTCTCTCTTTCTCTTCTCTTTCTCTTCTCTTTCTCTTCTCTTTCTCTCTTCTCTTTCTCTTCTCTTTCTCTTCTCTTTCTCTTCTCTTTCTCTTCCCTCTTCTGAAACACGTCTCTGCCATAATTATGAATTCCGAAATTTCCGGATAATTTTCTTGTGAATGTTAGAAGCTTTTTTGAAGAAATTATGCCAAAATCTTGAAAGTAGTAATTCAGTATCGTACAAACAAATTTTGAATTATTTAAACTCTACTTAAATCTTGTCAATCACAACCACTACCCTAAAAACCTGGTAGAGACAATCATTAAACAACGAACACATAAATTCTATAATAACACAATCCAAAAACAAACTAAAACTAAGAGCACAGTAATACACATAGCAATGCCGTACACACCACAACTTTCAGAAAAAATTAAATATATAATGAAAAAACACGATATCCGTGTCTGTCACAAATCTCAACACCGTCTTTCATCTCTATTCACACCACTAAAAACTCAAACACCATCTAACAAAAGGTCAAACGTAATATATTCCATCCCATGTCTTAATTGCCCCAAAAAATATATAGGAATGACAACACAATACCTTGACAATAGATAAATGGGCACAAATACACAAAAAACGCGTCTACTGCCCTACATAAATATGAAAGTACTGAAAAAAACACGAATTTGATTTCCGAAACTCCGAAATAGTCACCCAGGAAAGGAACTATCGCAAACTTTTTATCGAAGAAATGATACACATTAAAAAAGAAAAACGCGCATGTAATGACAAACAAGACGTAAATAATTTAAGTCGAATTTACCACCAATTAATTAATTAAGTATTACTGTCATTAAATTATTACCATAGTAAAATTCTGACCGAAAAACGAATTAAACATACTATATTTAAAAAATCAAAATATCTGGTACTGATAAAAAAACAATAAAAATATATTTTATGTGTTTTAACAATAGTTTAATCGTCATATACAGACGTAGCGACCTATGTTGAAAAATAATTTTACATGTTTTGATTATTGGTTAGTTAAGAAATCTGGTTTAATTTGTAGATGTAACTACAACCAAAATAAAACAAAATGAAAAATCATTGAAAATGCCCGCCATGCCTGAGCGAAACGTCTGAGGAATAAGTTGTTTAGCCAGGAACCTCGTTTGGTTTTTCCTGTCATATGCTACCATACAATTTGTTTCGAATGGCACATGCCATCCAGTTCGCTGAAACAGTATGTCTGTCGCCGAAGACTTGACCACGAGCTGTGCAAGAAGTGATGGACAATGACGTCACATACCAGAAGCTGTTCAAGAACATGTGGGTTAGATGTGGTCAAGGTCACTAAAGAGCTGAAGGGTTCTGTAATGGTGCGAAAAAGTGATCGACAATGACGTCACCGACCAGAAGATGTTAATGTGCCTTAGGTTAACGTGGGCGTGGTCGTTAAAGAGCTGAATACTTCTTGTAATGACGCAAAGAAGTGATCGACAATGACGTCACAGACCAGAAGGTGTTGTGGTGGTTCTTAACCAAAAGGCGTTAATGAATTTTTTTAAGTAGGTTGCTGTTTGTTTTGAATTGTTTAGAAAACGTCGAGAAGAGATGAAGTGGCGAGAGCACTGGGTGACGAAGAATTGCCAATGATTCAGAGACCAGAGGTTGTTGCCTGATGTACTGGGAGTGTTGTGTAATTGTTGTTGAAAAAGGAAAAGGTGGTAATGAAGTTAGTGGTGGTGGTATTTTTTGTTAAACAGTAGTTGAAAAAGGCATTAGAAAAGGATTAGCGGTTATTTTTTTGATAAAAAATTTGTCAAAAAGCATTAGAATAGGATTAGTGGTTGTGTTTTTGCCCAAGAAGTTGTTATTATAGTGAAAAAAAGGCATTATTTGTGGGGTGGAAAAAAGTAAGCCAAAAAGTCCTTATTATCATGACGACAACGATGAGGGGTAAGTTAGCCAAAGCTTGTTTGAGCTTGTCACGAGATCGAAAAAAAGAAGCCAAGAAGTGTGTGTGACGTCATCAGGTTTGCAAGAACTGAAACAAAGAAGAGAAGAATTGACCAGTCACATACCGAGTTTGTCAGAATTATCTTATATAATGTGATGTCATCAGGCCTCCAACAAATGGTGTGTACAAGAATTGTTTGTTGTTATGATGAGAGGGGTAGTTTGGACCACAAAGTCCTTATTGACAAAGAAGGGTAGATTTTTGAGGGGATGGTTTTTAGGGGTAGTTTTTATATGGTGTAAAAAGGGCAAAAACAAAATTTTCCTTTATAAGGGTAATTTACCGTCTTTTTAATATTTTATTTAAATTAAAAAAGTCGAAGTTCACTGGTAGGATACGAACCGTCAACCGTCATATAGTCGGATTCTATTATCATTAAGCAGAACAATAACTTTTACAAAAAAAGATAAACTTTCTAACACTAATGTTCTTTGACTACTATTATTCAAGAATAATTTAATTTTTTATTTGTTTAAAAATAGATTTTATTCAGTATTGTCTTTGTCTATCCAACTATTGTATTTATCATTAAAACTTAACCATTTAACAAACAATTTATCAACTGGTTGGTATTTTTTATCAAATTTGAAATTCTTACTTGATCATTAACATTGAATTTGGATTTAAATATCACCTTGATTTTATTGTAAACATTATCCAATAAAAATTTCTCATGTGTTTTAGTGATTTCAGTAGGTTGAAAACCCGTTGTAGTATGTTTTTTGCTATTAGAATTATTAACAATATCTTGCAATATTTCTACCCACTTATAAGAACCTTGTAAACTAAATTCTTTCTACATCATTACTTTAAGAGTTCTATTTACTCGTTCGATAATACAAGTTTTTCTCTCTATATATGACATAATAAATAATGTCTTTTTCACTAAATTTTGTACTTCTTTCTCAATGAATTAACTACCAGACTCTGTACAAAGATGAATAGGCGCGTCAACCTTAAAATCCTTTTCCAGAGTTTGTGCTGTTTCTTTCGCGGTTTTGGTTTTTAATAAAAAGGTCCATAGATATTTTGAGAAACATTTAATGACCACTAAAATGTTTTTGTAACCATCATTTTCTTTTTCATGTTCCTTGATATCAACAAAATCTGCTTCCATAAGTTCACATAAATGTTTTAAAATATATTTTCTACGTTGGAAATTGATTATTGCTGATTTATGTAGTTTGTAGACAATTTGTCGTTTTGTTTCTGTAATAAATTTTGATACATTTTTTTTTAATAATTTTTTTTCTGTTATATTAATTCTTTAATAATTGAATTGATCTCATTAGTTTCTCTCGTGGTTTCGGAAGCAAGTAACAATTTCATTCTCGTTACTAGTTCATTTGGATCGTCCCACTATATATAATTAATTGGATTTTTATTAACTCTTATTAACATTCCTCCACCTTCTGTTAATTTGTAATTTTCCTCATCCTCATCGACAACATCATTATCATCTACATTCACATTTTTATACGCATTTATTTTTAATTTCTCAAATTGAGTTTAAACTATTTTTTTTTTTAATTTTTTTGTTTCTTACTTGTAATAAAGTCTTGATTAGAATTAAAATTTTTCTTAATAGCAGAAAAATTACCAATAAAAAAATTGCATTTTTCTTTAAATCATCGTCTTCCTAGGCTAAACAATAACCGGTAACGACTTTACCCAAATACGCGTTGTCTAATTTAAAAATAAGCATGTTCGCTAAACAGTTTCATATTCCAAATTTTTATTGTTTAAAAGATCGTTTACCAAAGAAAATAAAAATTTTGAATCTGGTGTCCTTAATTTGGGTAATTATAATGAACCTGGAACCCATTGCTGCTTATAAGAAATTTGGTAGAAATGTATACTATTTTGATAGTTAGTGGAAATTTAACGCCACCAATGGATGTTCCAGATTACCTTAATTCTAATTGTTATTGTAATATATTATATAATCATGCTCCGTATCAATCACATAACACTTATAAGTATAGTCACTTATGTGCCCAATGTTATTCTAGTAAAAACTAATACTTTCTAAATTGTTTTTATTTGCAATGAGACGCGTGTTCGGTTAACTTATGTTTCTAGTTGAAAATATCTTATACGTTTACTTTATCAGGAAAAGATTCAATTCATTCATCAAAAATATACCCACCTATTATTCTTAATGAGAATAAAGAGTCTGATCTGGGTTTGATTAATTTTGAAAGTTATAATTCTATTCCAAATATAGACAATTCAAATAACCCACTTCATTTTGAATTGTTAAATAAGGAAGAGAAAATTATATTACCAGAAGGATTATATGAAATTAGTGATGTCACTAATTTTTCATGATTAATTTATTTATGTAAATAAATATTTTTTTACACTATTTCCTACTGCATTTTTCATCAAAATCAATAGCACCACAGAATCCTAGACAAGAATGTCTATTATTCACTTGGATGCTAATCATAATACATTACAGTGTGAAATTAAAGCGAATTTTAAGATTAAATTTAATAAAGAAAATTCTGTTGGTCCTTTACTTGGATTTGGTGAAAAAACACTTGAACTAGACAAAAGACATATATCTGAAAACCCTGTTGAAATATTTAAAGATAAGTAGTATATGCATAGAATGTAATTTAATAACAAATTCTTATAATAATTGAGATGTAGTTCATATAATTCATATGTTTTATCCGACAACACCACCTGGTGGTAAAATCATAGAAAAAACAAATAATGTAATATATTTACCAGTAAGCACGCACTATGTTAATGAAATAGTGCTTAAAATAACAGAACAAAATCAGAATTTAGTCAATTTACGTTTATAGAAGCAGCCTTAAAGACAATAGTATTTTTATATGACCACAATTCATTCATTTACCTTTAGATTTTTATCACTAAGAAGCTTATAAAAGTAATATCCGTCAAAAGAATATCACCAGTCGTAAAAGACATATTAAACGATTGACATCAGAGAATAAAAAGTTTCTCACCTCTTTAGGTTTTATTGTTAAGAGAAATTAATAGTAAGGTTAAATATAAAAACAATGATTTATAATGTTTTGGAAGTTAATAGTATTATTGTACAAGATGGCTCAATCATTAGTTAGCAATATAATACGCATCAAACATACTTATCCTCTACGTTCAATAATAACGATGAAATAAGAATTCCTATTCAAACACAAGATCTATACACTTTACATACTATATACAGTAATAATGCGAAGTTTACAAATAATTAAATAAATTACCCCTTTGACGAGATTAGATATAAATTAGGAGGAGTAGTTATTTATAGAATTCAAAATCGTGGCATAAGTTCAACTATGAAAGGATTGCTTCATTTACCAATATGGAAAGCAATTCATTAAAAAACGCGAGTCGGTTGGATGAGAATAATCCTGTTACCATTTTGGATGATAAAGGAAACTTTAATGTAGAATTCCTTGAAAAATGTTAATGGGTCTTGCTGAGGATTGTCATAGGATAATTATGAATTTCCGACAAGAATTAATTCGTATAAGGAGCAATTCGGATATGAATAGAATAATTCAAACGGCAGAGAAAAAAGAAACCAATAAAGTTACTTTTAACAAAGTATTGTGGAAAATGCCACATATAACAGTTAATCATAATCAAAAATTGTTTAAACAGAAAGACTTTCTATTTTTCTAAAAGTTATTATTACGAATAATGTTGTTTTTGTTAAAGGTATAAAAGAAGAAAAATTGGTTAAGTAATTTAATTTCGAATCAGATAGTTGATTTATCCAAGTTAGGTAGTATAAACTTGGATACTGTAAGGTTATTTTATCGATTTATCATTGTAGCAATCACAATTATAAAGACTAGATATGTGCTAATAAATGGAATTTTGTTAAGAAGATGGCATTTAAATAAAATAAAAGCCTAAAAGTTATACTTGCCGTTTTATTTACATAATATACACATTATTTTCAAAAAACTTATGATTCCAAGACTTACAAAATCACCCCACTCTTCAAACTATACAGTATTTTTTTTCAAATTATATTCAACTAAAAAATAATATTGTTTTAAGTATTTACGAACAGAACGTATAGTTCGTGCCAATTGACTGGATTTCCTTGAGATCTACATAGCTTGATTGCTCTCCCATCGAAAAAAATAAAAAATAATATATTTACACCATTTTCACATTGAACATTGTTCTACCCGACCGTTTATTCATGTTGCCGTCATAATAATAAGGACTTTTTAGCTTACTCTCTTACACCCCACAAATAATGCCTTTTTTTCTCCATAATAACAACTTTTTGGTAAAAAAAAACTACCACTAAGCCTATTCTAATGCCTTTTTGAAAAATTTCTTATCAAAAAAATAACCATTTACCCTCATTTAATACCTTTTTCAAATAATGTTTAACAAAAAACACTACCATCACTAACTTCATTAACGCTTTTTTCTTCTTCAACAACAACAACACAATACCCCCCGCATATCAGGCAACAGCCTCTGGACTCTCACGTCACTGACAATGATTAATCACTTACCGCTCGCACCATTTTATCTCTTCTAGACGTTTATTAAGCTATCCGAAACAGATACCAACCTGCACAAAGAAAAATTAATTAACCTTCTTTTGGTCAACACCCACCACAACACCTTCTGGTCTGTGATGTCATTGTCGATCACTTCTTCGCGTCATTACAAGAAGTCTTCAGCTCTTTGGTGACCTTTACCACATCTAGCCCACGTGTTCTTCAACAGCTTCTGATATGTGACGTAATTGTCGATCACTTTTTGCACAACTCACGGTGAAGTCTTCGGTGAAAGACATACTTCTTCAGCAAACTGTGTCCATCCACATCTGAAGAAGTGGATGGCATGTGCTATCTAAAGTAAAGTTGTAAAGTAGCATATCTGGGGTGCCCAGAACCTTGTTTGATATACTACTTATATACTACTCATAATAAATAATAGCGAGACTTAAAAAGGGAATGGTTAAAGTATTGATGTAATAAAAATAAAATTTGTATATAAATGTTCGTTTCTATTATCTGTATCATGTAAAAAAGATTCACTGTATTAACCAAAATGAACAATAATAAACTATAAAGATGATTTAAAAATATACTAGACCTAACTAGGCTGGAAATTTAGACTAATCAGAGCATGGAATAATAAAGAATTTTAGCGACAAAGCTATGTTCTATATTTGTATACATAGTGAACTACCTGAGCTTCAGTATTAGATATTTTAGATCTCTTTGCAGGAATATTAAAAAGTATAAATAGTTCAACATGTCAGTAAATAGGTTTGCGTTTCAAAACACAACGGTCATAGACTGACGCGTCCGTTACCAACATTCGGTATAAGATTACTGAATTCATGAAAAAATGATGACGACAATCATTAGCTGAACACTATGAAATATAGTAAGCGAAATGTAAAAAAATATAATTGTTAAAACCAAAAAACCGTCTTCCAAACTTTCCGAAAAAAATTACTTAAATCATTCAATAATATATACTACTATTTAATAATAAGCTTCGCAGCCTGATTATTTCTATCAAATATATCTTCTTTATTAAGCTTCCACATTTGTTAAATATGTTTCAAAAATTATTATACTAAATTTACTTAACTCTACGGTTTTATCTAACCTAAGCTGTTTAGATATGACTGAAAAAAAGAAGAAAAAATATCTATTCATGGGTTTCTTACCTAAATCTAATTGTATTTGTGAAAAATTTGCATCTGCATACGAATAAAAAGTTTTAATAATTTTAATTTTTAACATAAATGAACCCAAAGGTAATGACGCCATGAATCCGAATAAGACGCGGTGCCGTGTTACTATTACCGCAAATAGCTAGTTTTACAACGCAACTGGAGCAACAGCTTTTATTACGACAGTTGACAATTCTATGAGTTTTATCAGTCCTCGGTAACATTTTTTTTTTAATTTAAAGAACCTGAACTTTGTGATGCTTACTTCATGTAGTAAATGTTTTCATTTTTTCTTCCGAAATTTAAATTAATGGTTTATGTGCTGCTTATCCGTTAGTTATAAAAAGAATTTTTACATGGTATCTTGCCATTAATGGAACTATACCAAAAGCTAAACAATTTTTTTTAAAAGAAATATAGTGATTCGCGACATTACTAAAAATTTCGAAGTTAAATAAAAATTATTTGGGTAGATTAGATTTCGGCTCTTATGTAATAATGTCTTTAGTTAAAACACTGAAAATCAAATGTAGTTTGTTTCTACAGCATTAGGTACATTTTTAAAGTGAAATAGGTAACGTTCTATTTATTAATTATAGCATAAAATAATAATATAAAAAATAACAACACTATAACACACACAGGTTCTTATTAAGATACCAGTCTCTTGTTTCTGGCATAAAATCATGGGCGTACCTGCTGAAAAACTATAAAACGTGAGGGTCCTTTTCCTCATTAGTTATTGAGAAGTGATATTTTCAATTCTTTTCATGCAGGTTCTTTTGAGGCAATGATTTGCTGATTTCAGTATAATAAAAGATTTTCATAACACCTTATATATATTCTCTTCCTCAGTCCATCGTCCCCTGAATGGCGTGGTGACATTATGACAGTTGTGCTACTGTTGTAGCTGAAGCTTCCTTATCTCGTGCTTGATGGGGTGCTTCCGGGAAGGTGAGACCAGCCACGTAGGAGCTGGCTAAAATTGGCCAAAATTGACTAATTTCTCTCGACTATGCAACTCTTGGTCTCTTTTATCATCACTATCGTTCTCAGCGACCTCAAAAATATAAAAACCAGTGAAAAATACGTAAAATAAGACAAAATAAGACTGTAACATTTCCAATTCGGCCGCCATTTTGATTTATGCAAAGTATTATATGACATTAAAAATAAACTTTTCAACGAAAATTTTTAGCCCCTTAGAAAAATTTTATCTCAAAACCTAAAGTGTGTAAGGGTGGCCTTTTTGACAGAGAATTATCCATGTATATACCAAATTCCATAGCATACCTCATGCTTTTTACTACATATATGATTGAAAGAGGAAATGAGGAGAACAAATATTGGAAATAGGGGTAAGAGAAAGGAAAAATTAAACAAATTTTTAGTTTAAAAATTAAATTTATTTATAAAAACCAAATTCAATATTTTCTATTACACGCCCCCTAGGCCTTATTACTGCTTTCAGCAGGGAGCGGGTAAGCTTTTTCACCACTGTCTTTGGGATTCTTCCACACTCTTTGGCCATCGCAACCTTTAAGTCCCCAGCTCGAACTCTTCTTTTGAGCTCATCCCACATGTGTTCGATTAGATTGCGGTCAAGACTTCGCGCAGGCCAGTCTAATGTGGGTATTCCCACTTCCGCCAGGTATTGTCGTATCGATGAAGCAGTATGTGGCTATGCATTGTCATGCATTAGCCCCAAGCTATCGCTAATAAATCCAAGGTCAGGAACGACGTGTTTCTGCAGGATCTCCTTGACGTACCGGTAAGCAGTTAATCCACGGCTAAGAGTCTCATCATTTACGAGAATCAAATCGGTTTTCGCATCCAATGAGATGCCTCCCCACACCACGACAGAACCTCCTCCGTAGGGGACCGTTTCAGTAATGCAGCAATGCGCATAGCGCTCTCCAGACCTCCTATAGACTCGTCTCCTTCGACCATTGCCATGTAGGCACATTCGGGATTTGTCGGAGAATAAAATGGAGCGCCATTGCTCTAAAGTCCAGTCGACATGTTCTCTGGAAGATCTGAGTCGCTTTTGTCGATAAGCTGCTGTCAATTTGGGCCCGTTAGCTGATCTCTTCGGAGTTAGGTTAGCTTCTTTAGGTTTCTTCTGACCGTCCAATGACTGACAGCCCGACCACTCAACGTCGGTTGAGTGACGATTTCTTAGAGTTGTATTGACAATGAAGCGGTCGTCTCGCTTCGAGGTACATTTTCTTCTTCCTGATTCTGGTCTCCGTGGAAAGGCACCAATTTTTTAGTAACGTCTGTAGACTCTGGAGACAGCTGACTGGCTAAGGTGCAGTTGCGCAGCAACTACACGTTGGCTATGCCCTTCTTGACTTGTGCCGTTTTTTCTGGGTATCCATTTTACGATGACGTAAGTAGTGTGCAGGTATAACAGAGATGTTATACCAGTTCCGATAAGGGTATAATAGGAAAATGCAGTTGCATGTGTTTCTATACAGATGAATAGCGCGCAACGAGTACGTAACTGAGCGGGCAAAAATGGTTCTATTGAATAAAACCGTTTTAATCAGTAAAACTTTTAAGAAATCTAAATGTTTTTGGTATCATTAGAAAGAGTAGAAAATCAGCATTTTAATGATACCAAAATAATACTACTGTTTGAAAACTAAATTTAAAGATTTGTGTTAAATGAAGCAAAATCGTTTTTTTTTTTGCTCACCAGTGTATATATACATATATATATATATATATATATATATATATATATATATATATATATATATATATATATAAATATACGTATATATATATATATATATATATATATATATATATATATATAAATATATGTATATATATATATATATATATATATATATATATATATATATATATATATATATATATGTAAATATATGTATATATATATATATATATATATATATATATATATATATATATATATATATACATATATATATATATATATATATATATATATATATATATATATATATATATATATATATATATATATATGTATATATATATATGTAAATATATGTATATATATATATGTATATATATATATATATATATATATATATATATATTATATATGTGTGTGTATAAATATATATATATATATATATATATATATATATATATATATATATATATATATATATACGCTATGTATTCTTGATTTAAATTAATTCTTAATATTTTAAATTTTCTATTATCAAAATTCTATTTTTCTCCTCTGTAAATTTCTAGAAAACTAGAACAAACAAATATAATATCGCTAAGTAATCAGTTTTCCCTTTGTCAATTACTATTACAGTGCGAAACCCCCATCTGAGCGAAAATAATGAATATCGGTATTGCGGATATCTCGGAGTGTACCGGAAGTTGAACGCCAAAGCCACTTCGTAGCAGGAACAACTCCCTTCCGTATCTTTATTCTCGATAGGATAAAAGATATGCTTATGGCTATGCCCTTCTTGCACTTGACTTGTGCCGTTTTTTCTGGGTATCCATTTTACGATGACGTAGGTAGTGTGCAGGTATAACAGAGATGTTATACCAGTTCCGATAAGGGTATAATAGGAAAATGCAGTTGCATGTGTTTCTATACAGATGAATAGCGCGCAACGAGTACGTAACTGAGCGGGCAAAAACGGTTCTACTGAATAAAACCGTTTTAATCAGTAAAACTTTTAAGAAATCTAAATGTTTTTGGTATCATTAGAAAGAGTAGAAAATCAGCATTTTAATGATACCAAAATAATACTACTGTTTGAAAACTAAATTTAAAGATTTGTGTTAAAAGAAGCAAAATCGTTTTTTTTTTTTGCTCACCAGTGTATATATACATATATATATATATATATATATATATATATATATATATATATATATATATATAAATATATGTATATATATATATATATATATATATATATATAATATATATATATATATATATATATATATATATATATATATATATATATATATATATATATATATATATATATGTAAATATATGTATATATATATATATATATATATATATATACATATATATATATATATATATATATATATATATATATATATATATATATATATATATATATATATATATTATTTTCGCTCAGATGGGGGTTTCGCACTGTAATAGTAATTGGCAAAGGGAAAACTGATTACTTAGCGATATTATATTTGTTTGTTCTAGTTTTCTAGAAATTTACAGAGGAGAAAAATAGAATTTTGATAATAGAAAATTTAAAATATTAAAAATTAATTTAAATCAAGAATACATAGCGTATATATATATATATATATATATATATATATATATATATATATATATATATATATATATGTATATATTGTAATGTTATAACTTGCCCGCACGTTGTGGTGTCATTTTGTAGCCTATGAAAAGGTGTTTAATTGCGCCCCACGTAGACTGCGTCTTTTTGTACGGTGTTAACTCGCCCGCTTTTTGCGGCGTCTTTTTGTACCCTGTGAAAATTGTTTTTCCCACGCTTGGGCGCAATTTTCTTGCAACCTCTTTTTAATTTCTGATAATGAATTGAGTGAATCCTGATTTTAAAAGAACTAGAGAAATTAATCACACACTAGCTCAGTTTTCCTTGGTAGAGAGATATGGGTAAGAGATAATTTTTGTACGTCTTTTTGGAATTATTTTTTTATTTTTAAAAAGCCTCAGCTGTACGACTTTTTGGGCACCATTCATTTTAAAATAGAAAGGATCTAACTTCAGCTAAAAAAATGAAAAAATACTGAAAGGGTGTACAGTTGTTAAATAAAAAACAGTTTGGTACAGCTGTCATTATCCTGAAAAGTAAGATAGGTATTCAGTGAGACACTAGCTTTAATCAACAAAAAGAAAATTTATTCATGATTTTTAAAATAAAAAGTTCTAACCTTTGTGGTTTTAAGGATTACAAAAAAAATTCTAGCCTAACAGGTAGTTATTATTATTAGAGTCTCTAAATCAGACATTTTACTTCTAAAACCTGACTACACCCGAAATCGAAGAATCGTGATTTTCACTTCACGTTTTGTCAGTTCAAATTGCTGTAAAAACACTTATTTGCGGGAATAGGTCTATTGAGGAATGTTCTGGTAACTTACTGTTTTCATATGGGCTTCTAGGCCTTCGATGGAACACAAAGCCGATTTCACACTTTTGAGAAGAGCCTACTTTGGCTACCCCATGTAGAAAACACTCAGAGCCCACTACGGCCTTACGTAAAAAAAAAACTCGTGCTTTACTTGGCTCTCGTAAACATTGTCATGAGCCTCTACTGCGGCTCGGTCGAAGTAAGCTTGGCTGCGGCTCGGTGATCGCCAGCCTTCACGACGGCTTGATGGAAATTCGCCACGATTCCTGTCCTCCGGACCCTTAAATAAACCGTGGGCACTCTTTCGGTAATATGGCTACGCCGGAACCAAAACTCCGGATACAAATATTTCACCAATCCCGGCGTACCACAAATTCGATGGATTCGGTCGGCAACCCGCACTGCACACTGTACCACGCGGCTAGAAAATTCCAGAGTAATACACTGCTCGATACAAAAATGGAAAGAAGTACATTATTAAGAGAAAAATCAGTAACATTATATGGTCTTAAAATCTAGGAAAAAAATGAATGTTACAATATATATATATATATATATAATATATATATATATATATATATATATATATATATATATATATATACATATATATATATATATATATACATATATTTACATATATATATATATATATATATATATATATATATATATATATATATATACATATATATATATATATATATATATATATATATATACATATATATATATATATATATATATATATATATATATATATATATATATATATATATATATATATATATGTAAATATATGTATATATATATATATATATATATATATATATATATATATATACATATATATATATATATATATATATATATATATATATATATATATATATATATATATATATATATGTAAATATATGTATATATATATATATATATATATATATATATATATATATATATATATATATATATATATATATATATATACGCTATGTATTCTTGATTTAAATTAATTTTTAATATTTTAAATTTTCTATTATCAAAATTCTATTTTTCTCCTCTGTAAATTTCTAGAAAACTAGAACAAACAAATATAATATCGCTAAGTAATCAGTTTTCCCTTTGTCAATTACTATTACAGTGCGAAACCCCCATCTGAGCGAAAATAATGAATATCGGTATTGCGGATATCTCGGAGTGTACCGGAAGTTGAACGCCAAAGCCACTTCGTAGCAGGAACAACTCCCTTCCGTATCTTTATTCTCGATAGGATAAAAGATATGCTTAATTTTGAATTGAACTGTAAGTCCTCTGGTTGTGTGTTAAAAGGTTAGGGGAACATTTCCAGTTAATGGATAGTATAGAGCCTGAGTTTTATGAAATGTTTAAGAAATAAAATAGTCTGAAATTAAATAGTAATGTTAAATGGTAATTTATTTAAAGCTGTGAAAGTTCCAAAAATCATACTTACTATTTACGGTGTAAAAGTTACTAGACTGCAATTATGACGTTCTAACAACATTTAAAGAGATGTTTAGTGTCTGCCTTGCATTATATTAGAAATTCAGAAATTTATGACCTGTATCCTAAAGAATTGAGAGTAACTTCATGATTCCATAAAAGAATTTTTAAAATTAAAAGTAGGTACGAAGAAGATCCTATATTACTGCGTCAAAGAAAGTTCTGTAATATGTTGGGAGAAATAAATATAAAGTTTTTTATATTGTTTTTTTTTTCTCTTTCATTTCCCGATCTAGAATAAGTAGGCTAAAAAAGGATAAGTTACGTATATCCAGGCTTGTCAAAAATCTTCAATATGTCATTTATATATTTTTAAATGTAGCCTTTTTATTATAAATATATTTTGGTATCTATTGTACGTGTACAAACTGTCTTTACCATTTTATTATAACTCTCAAAAATAAGCAGATAACCAAATATTTATTGCCCAGATGTCTTAGGTCTTTGAAAATATTTTTAAATACGTAAAACTAAGAAGATATAAATTTAATGGAAAAACAAAAAACATAAGAAAACCACATTGCGAAGAGACCTCAAAGTGAAGTCGAACTACTAGGCAAACCATTCACGATGAAGGAAGTCAATGAATCTAAGCGGCTACAGGCCTATCTTCTTCCTCTGTCACCTATTCAAGGTTTTTGAAAGGCTGATTCCGATGAGGATCCAAAATCATGTGGATGGTCAGTTAATCTCACATCAAAGAAAGTTTTCGCCCAGGCTGATCATGTACAGGCCAACGGCTAGCACTGTCAGAATTCATTGAGAGTGGCTTTGAAAAGAAACTAATAGCTAGACTAGCCTTTGTCTACCTCTCTGCTGCGTATGATACTGTCAGTTACAGAAAACTTACAAGAGTTGAGTGAATCTATATCACAAAACAGAAGAGCTTACGGTACCCTAGACGGAAAAACAAGCACATGAAGGAGCCATAAAAGTGGCCTACCTCAGGGAAATGTCCTGGCACCAATGATGTTCAACATCTACACAAAAGACCAACCAACCCCGATCGGGCGATCCCGCAATAGCTGTCAATTGTGGAACAAAAATTGGAACAAGCCTTTAAAAACATGTCCTACCACCTTAATTTACTCAAACCCAATCCAACGAAAACTCAGGTCTATGCTGTCCACCTAAACACAAGAAAAGCAAGGCGTAAGCTGTGCTAAACAGATATCTCATTTACAAAATCCAGTGTCGTAAAACCAGCCACAAATTAACCATCCGAAACCACCTGCTTAAAAAACTCTGCGGAAGTAAATGGGGTGCTAAACCGACAACTCCAAGGACAACCACACGAGTCTTATTTTTCTCTACCGGCGAGTACTCTTGCTCAGTCTGGTGTAGATCTACTCATGCTAAGCAGGCCGATATTGCTTTATGAGACCTGTAGTGTTACTACTGGTTGTCTGAAAGCTACGTCACTAGATAAGGTATATAGAGCAGCAATGTTTCAAGTTTCCGCAATACGCCAAACTGAGCTTCAATACATAGAAAAATTTCGTCAGTCGTTTGATCATAGACATCCCCTCTATGAAGTAGAGATGCCATAAAGGCGACTGAAGTCCCGTAGAGGTTTCTTGAATATTGTAGACGTTGAACCACCAGACAACTTCCCTCTAAAGCAAGAACCGCCTGCGGGAATCCATCCAGAATGGAAAACCTGGTAAACGATTAATCGAATTAGAATCGGTGCCGTCGGTACGATGGGGTATTAAATACGGTGAAGATGTATTTTGCGGCAAAGAACAAACAATGGAGCACATTCTGAGGGGCAGAAATTGTCCATATACCTGCAGTTCCGAAGATTTATGGCGCGCCAGAGAGAATGCGATTAACGTACCCTGATACTGTGCTGAAATAGTTTGAATATGTACAACCTGGACACGAGAAAGAAAGAAGAAAGATCTTTTGGACAATTTTTTTAATACTGACTTATACTGCTGAGTAAAATTATATCTACAGTTGTGGTAATATTGCTCCAATTGTCGGTGTAATTTTTTTATTTAAAATATTTCTTTTATTGAAATTCATAACTGGATGGAATTTGTACTTAAACTGTAAGAACAGCGTATCTTATAAAAAAACAAATAATAATATTCCTCTGAAATTACAAGGCCTATTACTTTAATTTTTCAGTCGTAAAAAAAAACTAATTTAACATTAAAGAGATTGTAGGATTGTTTTATAATATATTGTTTTAGTTAATTTTAAAGGTGGTTTTTGACAATTATTTAAATAGCAACTCCTTTTCTGAAATTAACTAGATTTAGGTTTTTTATAACAATATATCTGTAAACACATATTTTTTTAAACCTGAATGCCCTTAATGCCGTTTAAATTGTCATAACTAGGTCACTATATTAGTTTTTAATTTTTTCGCTCGATTGTATGGCTCGATGTTAAAAAGGAAATATATGAGAAGTTTGCATGTATCTAGAATTAATGATAATCGCCCAAGGTCAGGTATAAATAACGGAACTTAACTACTTACGGACAAATTTAATTAAAAAAAAAGTAACATATTTTCCTTTACATGAAATACTTCTTGTTATTCTTAGTATTAGGTAATCAAGCATATACGGCTAAAAATCTTGAAGTTGGCTATTGGTTTGTGCAACTTTGCTTCTGGCCTCAGTTAAATAGCAATAATTATTAGTTAAAGTTGATTCATAAGGAGCCATAATTTATCTAGAAAAATGTAAAATTTATTAGATTTCGCATTAGGATTATTCAAGCTTAAACACTTGACCTTTTGGGGTTTTTACTACTATGTTAATTTCCTGAGGAGAAGAATAATCATTTATACAGAAATTTTGTATCAAACTCTTTCCGATACTCAATCCATGCCATGAATAGATTTCTTTTGTAACTGACGAATTTTTGAGTAATATAACTATCAACCAAGTGATTATTCTTACAACCGTCATTTATTTTTATCTGCGCTGCTGTTTGAGTTATCGCCGTGGCTTATTCTCGATTATTTGTCATGTAGTTCCAATAATCTTTGGTTGGAGATGTTCTTCATGTACATGCATACATACGGGTCATATGTAATATACCTTTTTGTATTGATGATAACTCCTGGTAGCACTCATACAAGTTATCTCTTCGTCATAACTTTACTAAAATGTAGAAAAGATTTTGTTCTTCAGATGAAGCAAATGTCGATTTTTATTTCTACCAAATATTTATTGGTATTTTTTGTCAGAGCTTTCTAAAAACGGTTAAAATGGGTCGAAAAGTAATTTGTAGATTCAAACAATACTGGCAATTTAATTATGAAACCATTACTACCATTACTATTCAGACATCAGACTAGATGGTTTATTACCAATTGGCCATAAGATATAAAAAATTAGCACGTATTTTCTTCTTAATTTCACCAGCTGAACCTTAATAGGTTTATTGAAATTCCGTTACATCCACCGAAGATGAACAGTTCTGTTTTTACGAAGGGACGTTTGGGGACGACAGTTTTGTGATGATAGTGCATCAATTGAATTAAATTTTAGAAGTTAATTTTACATTTCCTATTGTCTAAGCCAAAGCTTTATGCAGTGATTTTAGAAAAGAGTTTCTGAGTATAACCAAAAATTTTCAGCAAAACTATCTCGTGTTCAAGTAAGGGTAAACCAGCATGGGTCTTGAGTACCATTGCAATATAGATAAAATATAAATAAATAAATTATTTTCGCATATCGCATGAATGCTATCGCATATAGTTGTTGCGCCAGGTCAGCAACTCAGTTGTTTTATGTGTTGACAATGGAGAGTCCGACGATCAGCATTATTCCTTGTACATCTTTGATTGTATTAGCCGATACTTGTTTGAAATTCATAATAAAATTATATAAAAAACAACACTATGTTTTAATTTCCAATATATTTAAAGTCACTTGACAATTGTTTCACCATACAATGGCTTCTTCAGAAGTAAGATGAAATTATTTTTTAGGAAACCTTGTTTAAATTGAATTATTCTTTGCATCAAAAAATAATACCTTTTATAGTGACGCTTTTTCAGATATCCTAAATTCGAATGAGGATTTCCTAAATGACTTTTGGGTGATGTGAGATTTACGCTCTGTCCCTTTTAATTAATAATTCTTTATTAAAAGAAAGAATTTCATTTACCCTCCATACTTTTTTATTTGTTTAGGATAATGAAGTTATTAAATAAATTCTGAGGAATGTGTATTTATTTATGTAATTTCAGATTTCATGAGATTTTTGGGATTCAAAAATTTACTTCATATATTTCAAGGATGTTATATTTTGAATAACATATGTACCTTACTGTATTCAAAGTTCTAGAAATTGGTTTTTTAGATAAAAATTTAAATTTTAATTATCGTTACTAACTAACGTAAATTAATTAACATTGTTGTCAGTTCTGAAACTAAACAAATTTTAACAGGGTAAAAGTAGAAGTAGGAACAGTTTAGGTGGGGGGTAGAGTAAAACAAAGAAAAATTTTTTTTTACTTTTAGTTGCCCTTAGTAGCTCCTGTCGATAAGTGGGCTAACCGTAATCAATGTTAAATAATTAACAAAATCTCTCTCTACAGCACTGAATGAATTGGCAAATTCATAAAACATCTACAGGGGGTGTCCCTGAATGTAAGGATCAAATGAAACCGTAGTATAGGAGAGGCTATTTCCAAGCATTTCAGCCCTAAAAATTCCAGTCCGATTTTTAACGGTTAAAGAATTTTGATAAATTTTCGATTTTTTTATAAAATTACATAGTAGTCGAACAAATTCATAAAAAAAGTTACAACGCTCATCCTAGTTTTTTTTCAGTCGGTTGCTGAGGGACGTACCTTTTCTGTAATTTTTAGTGATTAGCCATCCACTTGTTACTACGCACTTATTCGGTATAGTCGTCAATCGGTTATTTGGCTTTTGCTATTTGGAGTTTGTTTTTGCTTGTAATTTGGAGACCGGATGACTTCAGTTCATCAAAATAACTACATACAGCCTGAATCAATATGCAGATATACATTTCATTTACGGGTTTTGCGATAAAAACGCACGGGAAACTGCAAGAAGGTACCGAGAGCGATATCCGAAACGGGTCGAGTAAAGAGAAATTTTATTCGACGATGCTAATCCTGTTTAAGAATGAGGGCTATATATTTGCTGTATTTTGATGTTAAATAAGTTTAATATTATTATTATTAGATATCTGACCACACCACTGTTTGCAAGCCTAACCAATACTCGAGTAATGACGGTAAATTGTTACTCATGCTAACGCTACTTCAAAACGAAAAGTGTAAATATTACAGAAACGTGAAGACATGACCTCATTGTGCAAAAAATTCATAATTTTTCAAATCAAGAGAAATGATTCATATCTCGTTAGAAACTGCGTAATCTAGGCAACTTTTTGTGGTATGTGATCATCTCCGTAGTGGATTTTTTTCTTCATGAAAGGCACTTAAAAATCGATTAAAGTTTTTGTCAAACCAAAGCTTATATAATAAATATCCTTTCTTGTTTGACACATACTGGCCAGTTGCATAACAGTACTACGACAGAAAAGGTATATTCTTCAATAACCCAGTGAAAAGAAGTAAGTTGATAGTATTGTAACTTTTTTGTGAGAATTTTTTTGTAAGATCACTATGCGATTTTATGAAAAAATTAAAAATATATCATAGCTTTTGAACCATCAAAAATTGGCCCGGTACTCATAGGCTTAAAATGCTTGAAAATGATCTTCCTTACTGCCGCTGCTGCAATCCATATTTCCAGGGACATATTATATATGACTAAATAAACTATTGGATAAAGTTAAGAGATATTGAATTGTTATTTCTAAATTCAATCGAGTGTAACACAAAAAATGATTATACTGTTTTAAAAATACCATTTTTAGAATATTGCTGATGGAGTCTAAATGTAATCTATTAGAACTATTCTCCAGAAACAACAGGATTGAACTACTGTGAGTTTCAGGACACTCGGAGATAAAAAGTAATGAAAAGCGGACGACTTACCAGGATTCAAGCCTATAAAACCATACAAGGGTCCAAAACGAGTAAACAGGTGGTAAAAACAATCAACAGATAGTCACATCAGTAACATCTATATCATTGCCTCGGGACATCTGGCCAAAGCCATGCAAGGGACGTACTTGGAGGCCCCTCAAAGAAACTAACAACTGATGTCTCCCGTTTAACAAGGGTCCAAGCCAAACTAGTGGTAGGACTAATTATCGGCCACTGTCAAATTTTACATAAAATGGATATGCACAATGATCCCACAACATGCAGGGTATGTGTTGAAGAGGAAGAAACTTTAATGCATATTTATATATGAACTCGAAACATATAAATTATTCCGATATCTATATCGTAGCGATGGTGCGGCTTAGAAAAAAGCTAAACCGTTCTGAAGGAACTAAGAGCGGAGAGTACAGCAAGCTTAGAAGCTACTGCGCACAAACAGGCATAATCGGCTACCCCGTCCACCACCAACCAACTAATGACGACCCATTTATCTTACATCGAAATATGCCATCGACATATAGCGATCAGTTAAGAATCAGAAACAGATCCCAAACTAATGAGTTATTTATTTTTATTAATTGAATTAATATAACATAAATTAAATACTACATTTTTTAACGTCTATAATTTATTTAAAATTGGCAAATATATTTGCCTTCATCGAATATTTTTTAGGTATTATCAGTTAATGCACGAATAGAACGAAAATTCAGTCTAACAACTATTTTAAGTGTCACGCACAGAACAAAGTCTTAGTTACATGATGTTTTAAATCACCCACAGATATTTTAGTGGGTGTCTACATTTTAATGGACTATCATTCATTTTTTCAAGGCTAAATATATTTTTAGTGTTCCGTACGGAACACTCATAAGATCACTTCGGTGTCTGTCTGTCTATCTGTCTGTCACACCCGATTTTCTCCGAAACTATTAGACAAGGAAAGTTGAAATTTGGCACTAATATAGGAAATGATAGCTCCATCAGAGCCATGTAGTTTTGAAAGTTAAATTTTGACTTAAACGGTTAGTTTTGGGGGGTGAATTCGGAAGTAAAAAAAAAAACAAATTCCAGGTCATAAAAGCTTGTGAAAACATAAGTTCAAAAACGTATGTAACTTGCACACTTTTCTTTGTTACATTTTAAAAAAATTGCCAATAATCGCCATTCCCCCCCTTATCTCAAAAAGTACTGATCAAAAAATTTTGAAAAAATTCTGAATTCAGGGTGTTGAATAAACGAAAATTATCACGAGTGCATTACCTTTAATAATTTGTCTGGTATATAAAAAAAACAAAAATTTCAAGGTCAGCAGTTTTCAATAAAGATCGGAAACAAACTTTGTTGAAAATCCATTTGGGGTGTGTATTGTGAAGTCATTGATCATTTTATACCACCGTAACAAGAATTTTTATTTTAAACGGAATCTATGTACAGAACACTAATTGCGCAAGTCTGACTTGCACTTGGCCGGTTATTTTGAATAGGGAATCATACAAGCTAAATTCTATCCCCAAGAATAATATTCAGGCTGTGTCGCAGAAACTGACAATTATTTTTTATCGATCCAATGTTGCGAGTCGACCCGTACATAGTTTTTCCGGTATAAAATATCCTGAATTACTTTCGTATGGTAGAGTTCAAAACTGTTCTATAAAAAATATTAGTACACTATGACTTGTAATACATTATGTATATAATTTTGCGATCTAAAATATAGATTTTGCTGTTTTCAGTATAAATAATTTTCTTGCTAGTAATCATATTTAGGCATAAAAGTGGTTATATTAGTAGTTAAGTTACGCAAGTATGCTAGATGGGCTTCTTGCCGTGAGCGATGTCAGTAGCACGCTTAGAGCAACATAGAGAAATAATACATTGATATGACATTGAACTAGTAAGAAGATAGTGATTTTTTAAGAATCTTCATCCTCTAAATTTTTTGACATTACGCACTATGCATCTCAATTTCTACATTGTTCTAAAAGTTACAACTTATTACAATATAATGGAGTGTAATTATATAGAATCATTAATTACTGTCGTGAAAAAATGAATTTTTTGGGATATGAGCCCTAAAAATTGTTTTAATTTCATACCAACGCCAAGACTCCACAAATGACACGACGGAGTGATTTTACTTGAGTTGATTGTATCTACGTTTTTCTTTTCACTATATTCTCGGTTTTTTATGCATATATATATATATATATATATATATATATATATATATATATATATATATATATATATATTTATTTATTTATATATTTATTTATATATATATATATATATATATATATATATATATATATATATATATATATATATATATATATATATATTATAGCCTCCTCCCTCCTTTTCCACACCTCCAACGACTCCTTTTCTCTTGCATTCAGTTTCCACGTTTCGCATCCATATGTCACCGTGAGTCTGACAACTGTCGTATATATTCTGTTTTTTGTTTTTGTTGATACATTCTTTGATTTCAATATTGGTTTTATTGTCCCCAAACATCTCTGTCCTCTCGCTATTCTTTCTTGTATCTCGGTATTTTCTTGTCCACTCTATGTTATTGTTACTCCCAGATAATTAAATTTGTCTTCTTTTTCAAAGACATATCTTTTCCCTAAGTTGTTTATTATATCTAAAATTTGTTGTTGTTAATTATCCTTCCCCTTTGTAATTTCCATGTATTTTGTTTTTTCCTCATTTATCTTTAGTTCTCTCATCCTTCCCCTTTCTTCTATCCTATTTATGGCTTTTTTGAGGTTCTCTTTTGCTCTTGCAATCACTGCTACACCATCCGCATAGGCCAAGCATTGGCAGGATTGTTGGTATATCGTTCCTTTTGTTTTTATTTCTGACTCCCGGATTATCTTCTCTAGTACCAAATTAAATAGACATGTCGACACTGGATCCCCCTGCCTTAATCCTTTCTTCACCTTAAACTTGTCTGATACTTTGCCCTCAACCAACACTCTACTCTATTTTCTGTATCATTCAGGGTCATTCTCACCATGCGAATCAATTTACTTGGAATTTTTAGTTCTTCCATTATCTTGTAGAGCCCTTCTCTATTTACAGAGTCATATGCTTCTCTGAAATCCACAAAGACCAAGTGTAGTGCCAAATTTTGTTCTAAGCTATTAACTTGGATTTGCTTAATCGAAAATATCTGCTCTGTAACCGATCTATTTTTCCTGAATCCACACTGGTACTCTCCCAGAATAGATTCGGCTTTCTCTTCTAGTCTGTTTTTGATAGTTCCCACTACTATTTTGTATACGAAATCTAGTAAGGCTATTGGTCTATAATTAGCACATACAGTTTTTTTTTGTGCATATTGGACAAATGAGCGACTCTCTCCAGCTCACAGCATCTTTTCTATTTCCCATATTTCTTTCACCAACCGGCATATTTCATTTTCCAGATCTACTCCTCCAGCTTTTATCATTTCTCCTGTTATACAATTTTCACCCGGGGCCTTATTTTTTTTGGGTTCTGAGTATTTCTCTTATTTCTTCTTTGCAGGGTTTGTTTGTCCCCTCCTGCCCTTCAGTTAATTTTGCTTCCTATTTCTCATTCAACTCCTCATTTTCATCTCCATTTAATGTTTCTTTAAAGTATTCCGCCCATCTATTCAGTCTTTCTGCCAACCTTACTGCCACACTTCCATCTTTTTTCCTACATAGCATTTTGTCTCTGTTTATTCTCTTTATATACGAGTATTATAAAAAAACACGTAAATCGGATAAGTAGTTCTTGAGTGCTAAGCGCAATAATGGACAGACAGACAGAGAGACGTTACGTTTTATATATATTACATAGATTATTATTATTATTATATAACTTGACCAGGGAACATATGTATGAATTTTGAAAAAAAAACACGTAAATCGGATAAGTGGTTTTCGAGCTAACGGACAGACAGACGTTGCATTTTACACATATTACAGATATTCTTTGCTACATGATATTGTTCAATATTTAATGGTTTAAGCAGTGTATTGCAAGAGAACGCGTTAGCGGCAAACTTTTTTCCTTATGTTATCTAACTTAATAAAAATAAAGCCTGTAACCTGGCTAGATAACTTATGTATGTTAAAAAAAAAAACACGTAAAATCGGATGAGTGGTTCTCCAGTGATAAGTTCACTAACCGACAGACAGGCAGACAGAGAGAGATTGCATTTTATATATATTATAGATATTATAGAAGATTATAGATAACCTGGCTAGAGAACAAATGTATGAATTTAACAAAAAACACGTAAATCGGATAAGTGGTTCTCGAGAAATAAGCGCGTTAACGGACCGACAGACAGACAGAGAGACGTTGCATTTTATATACATTACAGATATTCTTTGCTACATGATATTGTTCCATATTTAATGGTTTAGGCAGTGTATTGCAAGAGAACGTGCTAGCGGTAAACTTTTTTTCCGACTTGAATCACTATTATCGTCACTGCTTATTCCTTATGTTATCTAACGTAATAAAATATAGCCTATAACCTGGCCAGAGAATATATGTATGTTTTAAAAAAAAAAGCACTTAAATCGGATAAGTGGTTCTCCAGTGATAAACGCACTAACGGACAGACAGACAGAGAGACAGACAGAAATATTATAGACATATGTGTATATATATAAATATATATATATATATATATATATATATATATATATATATATATATCTATATATATCTATATATATATATATATATATCTATATATATCTATATATATCTATATATATATATATATATATATATATATATATATATATACATATATATATATATATATATATATATATATATATATATATATATATATATATATATATATATATATATACGAGGCTGGTTTGAAAAGTCCGTGCAAAAATAAAAACTACTTATGTGTTTGGGGTAAACCTATTTTATTTTTCGACATAGTCTCCTTTTAGGCTTATACACTTCGTCCAACGATGTTCTAGTTTGTTGATCCCTTCCGAATAATAAGATTTGTCCAAGTCTGCAAAATATCCATTAGTGTCTGCAATCACCTCCTCGTTTGAATAAAATCTTTGTCCCGCCAGCCATTTCTTCAAATTGGGGAACAAATAGTAGTCCGAGGGAGCCAAGTCTGAAGAATAGGGGGGATGTGAAACGAGTTGGAATCCTATTTCCATTAATTTTGCGACCACAATTACTGAGGTGTGTGCTGGTGTGTTGTCGTGATGGAAAAGGACTTTCTTGTGGACCAATCGCGGGCGTTTTTCTTGCAGCTCGGTTTTCAAACGGTCCAATAACGATGACTAATATTCTCCTGTAATAGTTTTACCCTTTTCCAGATAGTCGATGAGGATTATCCCTTGCGGATCCCAAAAGGCAGTCGCCATAACCTTTCCGGCCGAAGGAACGGTCTTCGCCTTTTTTGGTGCAGATTCCCCCTTGGTAACCCATTGTTTAGATTGTTGTTTGGTCTCAGGAGTATAGTAATGTATCCATGTTTCATCCACAGTGACGAAACGACGCTTAAAGTCCTCCGGATTCTTCTGGAACAGCTTCAAACCATCCTTGCAACACTTCACACGATTCCGCTTTTGGTCAAGCGTGAGCAATCGCGGCACCCATCTTGCGGATAGCTTTCTCATGTCCAAATGTTTATGCAAAATATTATGTACCCGTTCAGTCGAGATGCCCACAGAACTAGCAATCTCACGCACCTTAACTCTTCTGTCATCCATCACCATACCATGGATTTGAACAATGATTTCTGGAGTCGTAACCTCCACAGGCCGTCCAGAACGTTCAGCGTCACTTGTGCCCATATGGCCAGTCCGAAAATTTTGAAACCACTTATAAACTGTTCTAATCGAAGGTGCAGAGTCACCATAATGTTTAACAAGCTTCTCTTTAGTCTCCTGAGGCGTTTTGCCTTTCATAAGGTAATGTTTAATCACCACACACGAAATTCTTTTTCGTCCATTTCTTGAAAATCACTCGACTTCCTTGATTCACACGAATGCCAAACACAAAGAAATCGACCAATATGGCTGAAACTTGGTGTGCGTTCATTCAAGAGATGCTACTAACTAAACATGACTTCGATACGCGCCGGTGGTGCCATCTCTGGGAGTTTGCACGGACTTTTCAAACCAACCTCGTATATATATATATATATATATAAATATATATATATATATATATATATATATATATATATATATGTATGGTTAAATCACGATAACAAACCGTTAAAATCTAGCTGGAGACCGATAAAATTCTAAATATTTATGTATACAGTTTATCAGATACTTTTGTAAATCGTTTTTTAACACATTTAAATTTGCATGTCAAAATTAAATATCTCTTAATTCTGCCCAACTCTTAATAATAAAAAGCAAAAATTTCATTTAGTTGTACTACGTATTACATTGAAATTTAGAAAAAGGATTTTTTCGAGTCTGAAATATATTTAATTATCCTACCTTGTCATGTTTCCTGCTACGTAAATATTTTAACATGCTTTTTAATACTTGCTTTTCTTTTTGATTAACTCAAATATGAAAATGGTTGCTTTTTTCTAAAATACAGACTAAATGTACCATACTTGCAAAGTAATATAAAAATTCCTAAAAATAATTCTTTTCACTTTTTTGCGAGGTGCTTCATTTTTATTCGTTTTTATTTTTTTATTAGAAAAATTAAAACGGGGGTAAACATTGGATAAAAAAGTTATCTCATTCATACAATAATATTGATTGAAAGTTTTGAATTTAATAAACATTGAAAGCTTAACCTCATTTATTTATCCTGAGGGTCTTAACTTAGAAATATATTCGGTCTCGTGATTTAATTTTCTTTAAATAATATCGTTCAAAAATTACAAATTTCATTCTTAGTTTAAAAATTAGTAACTAATCCATTAATTTTTCTCTTCGAAAATTATCCACTAAAACATAAACTGATTGAATTAAAAAAATAGCATTTTTTGTGATTTAGGGGCCTTAGAACGAACACCATTCACAATATCTCGTAATATAATTTTTTCATGAAAACAGTATTTCGTTTAGCGTAGTAAACTTTCGAATTTCTAGAATCTTGGAAAGTTGAGTGGGATATTATCCTTTTAAAAAAAATTAATGTACAAGAATTTGAGGTAATTTTGACTTTTACATTCTAACAATAAAAATAAAAGGCGAGAACTTTGTCATTCGAAAGCAAAATTCTATTACTTTTTACTTTGTCTAAATATTTTCTGAAGTTCAGTCAAAATACCCTAGGTTTACGATTTTTTGTGGAACACTTATGGGATCACTTCAATGTCCGTCTGTAACACCCGATTTTTCTCCGAAACTATTTGGAGTAGAAAGTTGAAATTTGGCACAATTATTACGAATATAGGGATTAATATGCAAACTTTTCTTCGTGTTACTTTTAAAAAATGGCCAAAAATCGCTGCCCCCCGTATCTCGAAAAGAATTGGTCAAAACATTTTAAAAAAATTCTAGAATATTCTGCATAAGGTGTAGATTGAGCGAAAATTATCACAAGGGCATTACGCTTGACAATTTATCTGGTATAAAAAGCTATTTGTCTTGACAATATGGTGAAAATTTTTTTGCAGAAAGTTGTGAATTTAACCGGGACGAAGAGCAACAAAATATCAATACTAATAATTAAACAAATTTTTGATTTAAACTTTTACTACTAGATTCTAGAATCAGCTAGATTCATTTATTGGCTATTAGCTATAACTATTATACAATATTGTCTAAGAAAAAACGTGAAAATACATATTGGATCTTAAGATATATACATGTCAGGGACCTAATTAACTTAGCCTAGGTAAGGATTTTATTCTATTTTAAAAGCGATCACCGTATGGAACGCTAACTGCGAAAATCCGACTTTTACTTGGCCGGTTTTTTTATTTAATTACTTTAAAGCAAAATATAACTCAACAAGTGCATGTTTCATTTTGTCAAAAAACATAAACATGCATGGTTGATTTACAAGTGCTTACTATTTTAGAGATATCTATTAGGATATTTCTAAAATAGTATGCACTTGTAATGCCCTCTGCTTATTAAAGCAGTGTTACAAATTTTACCATATTATCTATTTTTAATGATATTATACACGTATTTTGGCAGTGAAAGCCATAAAACAATACACTGTTTTTCATTTTACTTTAGATCTAAGTAGAGAGAGAGAGAAAGAGAGAGAAACTATGCGGAAATGGTTTTGAAGTGAAGTGTGGACATTATGCATAAGTTAAAATCTGTCAATGTTCATGCACTCAAATTGTACCATAAGGTGAAACTTATATTTTTTTAAAAAGTTATTTTATATACATATATATACATATATATATATATATATATATATATATATATATATATATATATATATATATATATATATATATATATATATATATATATGGCAGTATTATGTTGTTGGGGTAAGCGGTCTTTGGAAAAGAACTAAAAAGTTTTTTTGACACCTTTTTAGCTACGCCAAGTTTTCGAAAATACTTCATTTTCTTCATCAGGGCTACAATTATAGCAGATTATCAGTATTTTTGAGATTAAAAGTAACGAACAACCCTATGTCATATGTAACATTAAAGTACTTACTGCTAAGTGGTGTGTTCAAAAATTGTTCTTTGTGGGGGCACTATATTACACTTATTCATCAGAAAAAACATGAGAAAAACTCGACATACTCATCTGTGGGAAATATAATAAACTTTTACTTCATTTTGTTAGTATGGTACGAAGGATTGTGTGGTTGTAAAGTGATTTTAATTTATAAAGGATTTTTTTGTTATGTTTTCTTGTCATTTTGCTAAGGGCAGTGTGTTTCTATCTCTTAGTTAAGTTGTGGTTAATTTATATTTGAAAGAAGAATGACGTTGACATTTTGTTTGATAGTTTTAAAGTTGAAAAGTTAGTGAAAATCAGTGGGATTATTATCAAAGAGATATATCAGATATGTTGTAAGAGTTTTCATTTTGACTGCCTATTTGTAATAGATTGGAGAAAATTAAAGTAATATTTTCAATGTCAGTTTTTTTTATTGATCAAGTTCGGTTCAAGGTGGGTTTCCACCATCTCCCTCAAGATTCTCCTGCCGAGATTTCTCTTTTTACATAGGATTTTGGTTTCAGCAAAATTAAATTCATGTGAAAATTGGCTACTATGCTGTGCAAACCCACAAGAGTTTTTCTTTAGTCTGCAATCACTTTTGTGGGAAGTGATTCTGTCTTTTAGGACTCTAGATGTTTGTCTTATATAGATTTTTTCACATTGAGAGCAAGGGATGCTGTAAACTACTTCTGAAACTTTTGTAATTTCATCTTTGTCTTTTAGACAAGTGAAAATATTGTTGATAGTAGGTATTGTTTTTGTGTTTAAAAGCAATTTTTAGATTAGATAATTTATTGAAAAGTTTAGTTGTTTTGGTGGAGATTTCTTTTATGTATGGAAATGAAATCTAATCTATATAGGACAAAAACTTTTTAGTTCTTTTCCAAAGACCGCTTACCCCAAGAACATAATACTGCTGTTTAACTAGTCGGTCAAGACTACCCTTCTCCTCGAATATATATATATATATATATATATATATATATATATATATTATATATATATATATATATAT
>CM032446.1:98484360-98559360 GCA_019049505.1 Pachyrhynchus sulphureomaculatus | reverse complement strand
ATAAATGTTAGTGCTAATGATGATAGTTTAGATTGTTTTAATGTGTATTACGAACATAAAGATGAGAGTAGTAATAGGATGTTAGTATTAGGAGATAAAAACTTATATCATTTTAAGGATATGTTGTTAAAATCGTTTAAAAAATTTTAAAATACAAGTAATTATAAAGCCTCATGAGTTATTTGAACAAGTCATTGACGATATTGTAAATTTAACTCAATCTTTTACACTTAATGACTACGTCCTTGTATTGCCTGGGACAAGCAATATCTTGAAGGATAGACTCCCTTCTCTGAAAACTCTTCACTCAAGACTAAGATTTTGCTCTCATACAAACTTTATTTTTATGTCTATTCCGTATTTTCCTACAATTCCCAATTTGCATAACTTGATATATAGTTTTAATGTAAGACTAAATAAAAATTTGTATGGTATAAATAGATATTCTGAGGGCAATATTTGTTTTATAGATATAAACAACAAGGGTTCTATAATGTACCAATCAAAAATTGCTAACTTAATTTTAGAATATGTAACAAATGTTTCATATCAAAACAAAAATTTTAAATTTATAAAATTGGACAATGGACTCAGTAATATGACAAATGGTCCTCATGAATATGCAAGTGTGACTGTAGATGAATTGTTGATGCAGAGTCCAGCTGGTAATAAAGACATAATAGAAACCAGCAACATGGATACAAGTAATGGAAAACATTTTTTATGACCTCCCGTGCCTCTGATAGTTTATATTTAAGTCTAGACAATAGTACAAAAGGTGAAATCTTTCATATCAATGAAAAATAAGAGACATGAATTGGACGTATTTTTAAGTGACTTAAATTTTCAGGTATTGTGTTTTACTGAGACATGGTTAAAATCTGGAGAGACTATAGCATTAAATAAATATGTATTGTCTGCATATTATTGTCGTCAGCAGAGTATTTACGGGGGTGTAGCTGTTTTCCTCGGCAGGGACGTAATATTTAAACCAATAGATCTGGAAATGTATTGCAAAGAAAAAATTTTAGAATGTTGTGGCGTGCAGTACAACATGCCTATAATAGGTACTTCTATAATTGTGTGTGTCTATCGTAGCCCAAGTACAAATATTAATATATTTTATGCAGAATTTGAAACGTTATTACACTATCTGTCTAATTTAAACAAAGTATAATTATATGTGGCGACTTTAATATTAATGTGGCTGAAAAAACGAATGACTACTATGAATTTGTTTCCTTACTTAATAACTATAATTTAAAGCTTACGATTTTTGGGCCAACTAGGCAGTACGGTTGTTCTGCAACGACCATCGATAATATAATTATCATATGTGAATCCTGAACTTTTTTATTGTCACGTCCATGATATAGGGCTTTCGGATCACAATTCTATTATTTTCTCTATTAAAAATGGTAAGATACCACATATGCCTGAATTTAAAAGAATTTTCTCTGTCAAAAATCTTAAAAAGAGTACAGTTTGTATGAATGCTCTAGACTGGACCATACCAGAGGTTGGTACAAAAGAAGGATTTGATTGTTTTTACAATAAGATGAACCCCATAATTGATGAATGTTTTCCTATTCAGAGGCTGACTAAATTTAAATCGTAAGCCTGGATGACGGCAGGTATTAAATGCCCCTGTGGGCATAAGAGGCAACTCTTTAGGTTTCTTAAAAATAATCCTAATTTAGTTCTTAATAACTTTTATAAGAATTACTCTAAATTGCTAAAAGAGATTATAGAGAAAGCAAAAAGTATGGTTATTGAAGAAGAAATAAAACAGTCGAAAAATATATCTAAAACCGTATGGACAATAGTAAATAATGAAACTGATAGGGGAAAGCATATAATGAATTATGAATGGAAAATTACTATAGATAATGATGACATAACGGATAGAACTGCAGTTGCTAATACTTTCAATACTGTTTTTACTGGTGTTGCAAACATCTTTATTTTTCCTAAATTGATATTACCAAGAATAGATAATACACCTGTTAGTTTCTTCTTTAGTCCTGTGACGAGTATGGAAATAAAAATAATAATTTCATCATTAAAAAATGGCAATTCCGTAGGTATTGATGAGACACCACTAAAATTTATTAAAACTCATCAAGAGATTTTATCCCCCATTCTAACACACCTGATTAATGTATCTTTTGCTGAGGGGTGTTTTCCGGATCAGTTAAAAATATCTAGGGTAATACCAGTTTATAAAAAAGGGCTACATAATGAAATAACAAACTATCGTCCAATTTCATTAGCTAATGTTATTACGAAGATCATTGAAAAGACTGTACATACTAGTTTAAAAAAATTCTAAGAAAAGAATAATTTGATGACTACTTCTCAGTATGGATTTAGATCCAATTTATCAACAGAGAGTGCCTTTTTTGAAATTTTAAATTACGTTTATGGTGTGCGAAACCAGGGAAAGTATTGTATCATTGTACAATGTGATTTATCAAAAGCTTTTGATATAGCAGATCATAATATTTTATTACAGAAACTCGAGAAATATGGCATGAGAGGCGTAGCACTGACTTGGTTTTGTTCCTATTTGTCTGATCGAAAACAATATGTTTCAATTCTTACTGACGGGAGTCGCTATGATTCTGATCTTGGGGATGTGACTGCTGGGGTTCCTCAGGGATCTGTGCTTGGGCCTTTGTTATTCAGTATTTATACAAATGATCTTCCTAAACATATCAAGGCAAAAGTTGTAATGTATGCTGACGACACAACTTGTCTCCTGAGTGACGACAATTCCGAAAAATTGCAGATAGCGACCAAAGATTGTATAAATGAATTAACTAACTGGTTCGCTGCAAACAAGCTAAAGTTCAATGTTGATAAAAGCTGTCCCTTGGTCTTCAAAAATAGAAATTCGGAACCGCTATGTGAAAATATGTTTACAAGTGATTAAAAAATCAACCCCATTTAAGAGTCAAAAATCTTGGGTTTGACTGTTGATTTAAACCTTAAATTTGAAACACACCTGAGAGAGCTTAAACTAAAACTTAATGCAATATGCTTCTCTATACGTATTCTGAGAAATGTAGTGACTCTCAAGGTTTTGAAACTGGTTTACTATGGATATTTCCATTCAAGGATGGTTTATGGAGTTCAGTTCTGGGGGTATGAGCCTGGAAGTATGGGCATTTTTCGTGCTCAAAAGAGGTGTGTGAGGGCAATTAATAATGTAAAACCTAGAGATTCATGTAAAGAATATTTTAAAAAAGATCGCACTATGACATTACCGTCTTGTTACATGTATAAGAGCCTATTAACAATGCACAAAACGAAGAACAAATATATTTCTGGCTCTAGGATTGCGGCATACCCTCTTAGAAGAGACCTCATTCGCTCGGTCCTGCCAAATATGTTACAGCCAAATACTATAATAGTACATTTTACCAAAGTATTGTACCGTATAACCTATTGCCTGTGTCTATGAAAAACCTGGACATTAACCGATTTAAAAAGAGACTAAAGAATATTTTATTGGAAGAGGCATTTTACAATGTACAAGAATTTAAGGATTATCTTGGTCGCCTCTGAAGGAGAAAACTTTTAATTAATTCAGTATGTGTATTGTGTATCATGTATTTGTAGTTATTGTTGTTTATCTGACCTATACTTGTTTTATGTAATTAACTGATAATTTTATATATGTATGTAGTTTAGGACTAAATTTAAGTCTTATCCCTGTCTAAAGCTATTGCAAAATGGACAATAAAGATTATTATTATTATTATTATATATGGTACTCCATATAAAAGACTGCTTGAAAAGGGTTTACGAAGAGTGACAAGGTGAACTTAATACGGATGTGAAGTATTAGTGTGCGATATGTATACCTAGCATGCACCGCTCTGGGAAGAATTAAGCGGTCCCCATTCATCGAACACTTTCCATTAAAATACTTGTAGAACAGACTCAAATCGCCAAACGTTCTTCGGTATTTCACAAAATCAAGGTTGCTAGTGAGTTCTGGGTCTCGAATTAGGTGAACAGCTCTCTTCTGAATAGAATCCAACAAATTCAGTGTATGTTTGGGACCAGAGCTTTCTAGTTCGAAATAACATTTCCAGTTTTTGAGAAACTCTTTTTGGTATGAATGCGACCAAGACCAATTCGTAACAAGACATATTTGCTCCCAAATTAACGCCCAGCAATTTAAGTGACGATGCTAGAGGAATGGAGTGGGTTCAGCAACGTTATTTTTTTTAGAAAAAACTGTCGCCTGAGTTATTCTAGACTTAAATTCTACTTGACTACTGTCACCCCAAGGTAAAATTTCATCAAGTTAAGTTAAATAACTTTCTTCTGTCTGCGGAGATTTGCCTGAGTAGCCGATATTCGAGCATTCAAGGAGAATAAAGGAATAAGCGTACTGTCATCTGCAAAACTGTAGATCGGATTCCTGGTCCTTTGCAGAATATGATTAACATAAATGAGAAAGAAAGTGGGAGACAGTATCACGCCTTGGGGCACACCGGCGTTAATAGTAACTGTGTTAGAAAGAAATTCGTCGACTGCCACTCGTAAAGAACGCTCTCTGAGGAAACACGAGAGCCACACCTAAAACTTTTCAGAGAACGTAGCTTAGCCAAGGACCCGTCATGCCACACGCGGTAATAACTTGGATATATCAAATGCAACCGCTCGAGATTCTCCAGTGTTCAGTTGCGTTGTTCAAAACATGTGTTACATAAGTTAGAATATCTCCTGTTGATTTTTGCTTACGAAAGCCCTATTGATGGCTAATAATACTGATTTTTTTTTTATGGAACTAGCACACGTGCTGCAGGGAAGTCCCTAAAGTGCTCCAGGAGCGGCATGTGTGCGGAAAAAGCGATTTACGTTGTTCTTGAATCGCTGTAAATTGTACTCGGTGGGAAACACAGCACTGGGCAAATTATTCCAAAGGGATGATGTTCTCCATATGCCACTGCTTGAAAAGCGTTGTACGCGGAGTAAGAAGCTGAATCTTATATGGCTGTGATGCACCAGCGCGACGTATATTTCTAACATGCACCTCTTTGGGAGGAATTCAGAGGGCTACATCCTTCGAACACTTTCCATGAAAATACTTGTAGAACAGACTCAAGTCGCCAACCGTTCTTCGATGTTCCAGCGAATCAAGGCCGCCGGTCAGTTCCGGATCTCCAATCAGACGAACAGCTCTTCTCTGAACAGAATTCAACCAAATGCAGGGTATGTTTGGGAGCGGAGCCGAAACATGAGAGCAGTATTCCATAGTTGGTCGAATTTGAGCTTTGTAAAGAATTAACAGTTGTTGTGGAGTGTAAAGCTTTCTGGTTCGAAATAATATTAAATTAATATTAAATAATGTTTTAAAAGATAGCCTTTTCCTTAACTTTTGATATTGTAAATAGTGCGACTGGTCGATAGTTATTTGGTATTTAAAAAACTAAATATATTGAGAACTTATTGTCTCTGTCATCTTTTCTATGGAAAATATCGCTTTAATTGTTTCTTTAAGCCGACATTAGAAATCGTTTCAATTTGGATCTCCAAATTAAGAGAATAGGAATTAAAAAAAAGTATTTAGAGATATTTTAATAGAGCGTAGACTGCTTTACCAGTGTATTTAGTCTAAATCGTATAGAAATGAAACAAGCGGAAGCCGTTTTAATATTCAAATTAATAAAGATGGAAGGTAAATATTAAAACGTGTGTTCACGTGGCATAAAACTAGAAGATTCGATAATTAAATTTTTTTAAGCACTGCAATAATATTTTCAATTAACTTCAAATACATTTTTACTTATATTTAAAAATTTCCTAATTATAAAAGAGTCAGTGCACTGATTTACTCAGTATTTTTATTGCAAATTCCGAGTTCTAAAATAAATGCTGAATTTGATTTTCTTCCAAGCATTCCAAGCATTACAACTCGATATTTTAAATGATAAGTATTTTATGATGAGATATAAATTACACAAATACTTTCCTTTAGCTACGGAGGCAAAAAGTGGAACAAAGAAGATTCTTCCAAAATAATTACAATTGAGACCTTACATATATATATATATATATATATATATATATATATATATATATATATATATATATATATATATATATTCTTCCAAACGAAAATAATTTTTTTGAAAGATAATCATTCGCACATCTTTACGTTACAGGGTCTCTAGATCACGAAAAACACAATATCCGATTTCCGCGTATTTGTCGTCTGTGAGTTTGTTGGCACGATAACTCTTGAGAGATCCAAATTTAGTACACAGATAAAACTTGAAGCAGTAAGGGAACCTTAAGAAGAAGGGAGTAAAAGGAGAGAATGTTTGATAAATTTTATGTAATTTAATAAGATTTCCCTAATTTTTAGGATAATAATTAACACATTTTAGGAAAATTGTTATAGTCATATTATTCATATTATATATATATATATATATATATATATATATATATATATATATATATATATATATATATATATATATATATATATATATATATCTATATATAATTAGGTCTCAGTTGTAATTATTTTGGAAGAATTTTCTTTGTTCCACTTTTTACTTCCCTTGCTAAAAGAAAGTAGTTGTGTGATTTATATCTCAATATAACATACTTATCATTTAAAATATCGAGTTATGCTTGGAATTTCTAAGTAAAAAAAATCAAATTCAGAATTTATTTTAGAACTCGAAATTTCCTAAAATACTGAGTATATCACTGCACCGACTTTTCTATAATTGAGAAATTTTTTTAACAAAAAAGGTAAAAAATATATTTGAAGTTAATTTTATCGAAAATATTATTACAGTGCTAAAAAAATAATTATCGAATCTTTCAGTGTTATGCTACGTGAACATTTTTAACATTCTTTTTAATGTTTGCTTTTCATCTTCATTAATTTAAATATGAAAACGGCTTCCGCTTGTTTCATTTCGATATGATTTAGACTAAATGTACTGTACTTGTAAAAGAGTCTACGCTAGAGAAAAACATTTGTAAATTATTTCTCTCAATTTCTATTTTCTTAATTTGGAGACCAAAATTGAAACGATTTTTAATATCGGCTTAAAGAAACAATTAAATTGATATTTTCGATAGATGACAGAGAACAAGTTCTCAATATGTTTAGTTTTTTAAATATCTAATATATCGGGCGGTAATTTGTATTGCTTACACTATATTAAAAATTATTAACTTGTAGGAATATGGTGTATTTTATTTTTATTATACTACTATGTTTAGGCATAACTTTGGAATCTCTTTTTTTTGTCATCGGCGATCTCTCTTGCTAACGAGAGGAGGCTCTGGGGCCCCGAAACTTTAATGTTATGTGATTCAAAATAACGATTTAATAAACCACAAGGTTTATCTGCTGCCTCTATCGATCAAGTGATATGAGTTTTAGAACACTTTTCGCTTCTCTTGCGGACACACCATCGATCATTTACAGATTAATTATTTAAATGCCGACATTGCCATTCTGGGCGACACCAAAAAGCTTCTGGCGCTGAGGGAATACCTGCAACAGTACACAAAAAATCTGCTACTGAACTAACACCAGTTTTCTGCAAACTTTTCAATAATATCAAAAGATATGGAAAAGGGTATCAATTAGAATCTTCTAAAATATCTAAAAAAAATAATCATATGGCTTTCGTAAGTAAAAATCAATAGGAGATTTTCTGTCTTATGTAATACATATTTCGAACAACGCAACTGAACACTTTGAAGAATCTCAAGCGGTTGCACTTGATATATTTAAGGCATTCGACCGTATTTGGCATGACGGATTGTTGGCTAAGTTACGCTCGTATGGTATCTCTGAAAAGTTTTGTATGTGGCTTTCGTGTTTTCTCAGAGAGCGTTCTTTATGAGTGGCAGTCGACGAACTTCTTTCTAACACATTCACTATAAACGCCGGTGTGCCCCAATACTGTCATCTACTTTTTTCTCATTTATATTAACGATCTGCTGCAAAGGAACTTAAATCTAATCACAGCTTTGCAAATGACATTACGCTTATTTCTTCAATCGCGTTGAAAGCTCGAATATCGGCTACTTATGCAAATCTTCGCAGGCAGAAGGAAGTCGTTCAACTTAACAAAGACCTTGATGAAATTTTACTATGGAGTGAGAGTAGCCAAGTAGAATTTAACGCTAGAAAAAGCCAGGTAACAGTTTTTTCTAAAGAGATTAACGTTGCTGAATCCGACATATTTATGTCGGGACACTTCATTCTTCTAGTATCGTCCCTCAATTTGCTGGGCGTTAATTTGGGAGCAAGTATGTCTGGGCATGAACGTGTCACATTTATAGCAAAAAGAGCTGCTCAAAAGCTGGAAATGTTATTTCCAACTAGAAAGCTCTGCTCCCAAACATACACTACATTTGTTGGATTCTATTCAGAGCTGTTTATATAATTCGAGACCCAGAATTCACCAGCTGCCTTGAATTCGTGAAACATCGAAGAACGGTTGACGACTTGAGTCTGTTCTACAAGTATTTTAATGGAAAGTGTTCGATAAATGGGGCCCGCTTAAGTCTTCGCAGGGATGTCCAAACTAGTAATACACATCGCACTAATACTTGACATTGGTATGAAGTTCAGCTTGTCATTCCTCATACAACCGTTTTCAAACAGTTTTTTATATGGAGAACCTCATCCCTTTGAAATGATTTGCTTAGGACTGTATTTCTTCCCGTGTATAATTTACAGTGATTCAAGACCGACGGGAATCGCTTTTTCTTCAAACGCGTTGCTTCTATAGCGCTTTAAAGATTTTCTTACACTTGTGCTATGTCCATAAAAAAAAACTAGGTGAAAAAGCTCAAATCAATATTTGCCCCTGGTAGGTGCTATGTATTCCCTTCCTCTTACTCACTTTTACTTTTTCAATTTATATCCAAGGTCCTTATTCTTTCCACAAGTTTGGATGAGCACTAGAATACATCCCGTTTATAAAAAGCTACAGGAGTTCTGTTGGAAATTTCAGACTTGTTATAATACATGATAATGATGATTATACCTGATTATTAACATTACTGTTTTCAAGGACGTTTAACCCTCACTAGCTTAGTTTATCTCAGATAGTCTGGACAATCGAAGTTAAGTAGACGCTACTATATATATATATATATATATATATATATATATATATATATATATATATATATATATATATATATATAAGAAAGAAAGCAAAAGCTACTATATATTATATATATATTTTATATATATATATATATATATATATATATATATATATATTATAATTGCCGTATCTACCAAAATTATTAAAAATACAATCTTAGTTGGGGAACTCGGCAAAAAGGGGCGTGTTAAGAGATCACACAATTTTCATTAAGTCAATATTTCGGTTCTGGATTGGGACCTTCTTCAGGGCAGAACTGAAAAGAAGAACAAAGCGTTTTCACTGATCGTGTCTAGGACAACTTTAAATTAATGATGTTATCGTTAGGTTGTTATAATAAATAAAATTAGTGTAGAACAAGAATAAGATATTAGTCATAATAAATTAAAAAAACTCACATGAGAAGTGCAAAGATTTCGTTAGCCTGAATGGCCGTAGGTAGCTTATACATAAAAAAGTTGTTACATATAAAAGTTGGTTAATTCATAAAATATATAAAGTACACACTAAAACACTGTAGACAAAATTCTAAAATATATATATATGTCCCAGTAATCCGTAAACATAGAGTTACTGTGGATTTCTGGGATGAAAATATGACTATTTAACCCAACTTACCTTAGTCCAAAAATTTGTAATTTTTGAGATACAGGGTGACAAATTTATACTTTTATTTTAGTTTTCCTTAAGTAGCTTTCTTAATAATTGTACTATTTGTACAAGATTCGAGGCTAAGGGATTTTCTGAGATGAAAAATCGAAATCAGCTCACAGTTTTGTTGTAAATTTTAAGGGGCGCCACTGTGTATACTTTTAAATTATCATAACTTTACACACAAATTTATCAATTTGTGTGTAATCTTTTATGCCCTTAGCCAGTTGGTTTTTATATTCTTACTGTTGTTGGCCGTTGGTCTTTAAATTTATTATCGTTGTTAGCCTGTCTGCCTTTAAGCATGCTCCAAATTTCAAAGACTATTCTTTTGAGCTTATCCTAAGCCTGGACGAAGTGTGGATGGAATTAAAAAAATGGAAACAAACATCCTATTATCTCGGAAACTAACATCCCATTATCTCGGAAACTGTTGCTTGAAGCAACATTTATCAGAGCTTTTTTAGACAGGAGAAGGAAAATACGAATATTTAATTAAAAATATTATATAGAGTGGTATAAAAAAGTTATGACAATTTAAAAGTATACACAGTGCAATAAGTGACGCCCCCTACAATTTACAACAAAACTGTGAGCTGATTTCGATTTCTCATTTCAAAAAATCCCTTAGTACCGAATCTTCTACAAATAGTACAATTATTAAGAAAGCTACTACTAGCTAATATAAAAGTATAACTTTGACACCTTGTATCTCAAAAATTACGAATTTTTCTAAGGTAAGCTGGCTTAAATGGTCATATACATATATATATATATATATATATATATATATATATATATATATATATATATATATATATATATATATGTGTTACTGACGTATTTTGCTAAGAAAATCTTCTAATGGTAATTTGTTATGTATGTTAAAATCTTACCTGATTGGTAGGCAACTGACTATGCGATACTATAGCTCCAAATATGTTATGTATATTATCCTAAGTGTTACGTATGGGGTGCTACAAGGCGCAGATTTTGGATTTGTAATATTTATTATATCCAATTCAATAAAATCATTAGTGACGAGAGATGATGATTAAAATAAATGATTGTGAAATTTTCAAGAGGATTAAGACATTTTAAATACATAATAAGGTGAGAATGGCTCCCATTTAAATATAAAGAGATTTGTTGATAAGTTGCTAACTCGTAGAATGTCACCAATTAATTTTTCATTCAACATAAACAAGAACGATCTCAAAAATATTTTCGGTTGACAGATCTGGGCATTACTCTGGATCTGGATAATATATTTCACTGATCATAATATTATCTCAAGTTCAATAGAATTAAGCGCGATTGTCTGGTGGTCGATTTATAAAGTCGTTCTTTATAGTGGTATAGAAAACGTTAAAAGTTATTTTATCTTTTGTTTAAATCGAATGTTGACTAATTAGTGTTTGATTAAACTGGTTCAATATAAATAGTCTATCGAGAAGCAGATAATATTTTGTCTATTTGTATAAAGTGTTAAACAACAGAATGGAATGCTCTGTCATTCATTCCAAAATTAAATTACGTATGCTATCTTTGCAAATTCCTCACAACTCACTACAATTTATTACAATTATTTGTTGGAATCAAAATGTAAGCATACTACTGTTCTTTTTCTGTTGTAATTTATTGGTATTACTACAATTTTGTCTACTTGTTCATTAAGAATGTTTATACATATTTATTTTTAATTGTTACAAAATGTAGAATAGATTATTGTTAGTATACAATGTGGCCCTTTAGACAAATTGTTGTTTATTAAATATTTAAACATCTTGTATAATGTTTGTACTTTTTTATTGGAATTTCCTGCCTGGTTAACTCTATTTTAAAAACAAATACATTCATTTTTTGTAAAATACCCAATTTAGTTATTTTTATTATCTGTTATTTTCCGCCAAGGTTAGAATTTGTTGTTAATTATACACAAGCTTAACTATTTTACAGCCACTATTTTCAAATAGAAATTATATCTCAAGAAGATTAGCTCTAAGTTTCACAAAATCTCCGCAAAAAAACCATAAATTAGGTGCGGTTTAATAATCCAGCTCGTTTTTTTTTTGTTCAAGATGAAAGCCCTACGTTAATGTCAATGACAAGAACATTAATGTGAATAACATAACAAGACAGACATAATATATTCCCGCACTAAATATTGTTGATAAATATCATAATATAGTTTTTCAAACAATAAAACTTTATTTTAAAATAAATTCAAAAATTGAAATCATCAATTTTAATCATGTTGTTTTTATACAATTTGATTATTGTTGGACACAAATTCTATAGACTTTTAATTAACAGCATATAGTAAATAATTTTTTAAAATTGTAAATTTAAATTTATATTTGCATATGAAATTAAACTATTTCGTTTTTTACATTTCGATATACAAAATAACACTTGCTAAATACATTTCTGTGTATTGTGCTCTTTTCTTTGTCATATGGACATGAATATTTTTCTCTATAGAAAAGGTTTAAACTTAAATTTTTTAAAACTTAAATTTTTACTCTCTTCATTAAATAAATCTCACCTAATTAAATAATTGAATAATATACTGTTACAACAAATTTTATCTGAAATTCTAAATCTCAATAATAAATACGAAAAACAACACTTATATATATATATATTTTATATATAAATACACTGCCTAAACAAATTCTCAAAACACAATTGTATGTTTAAGTGCTAAGAAACGCACTAGCCAGTGTAACCAAACATGTAGATATTAATAATTGGCTTTAAACTATTGGTTATTGCGCCGGTCAAAACGACATAAGAATGTTTTATTTATTAAAACTGTCATTTTGCACTCCAGTTGTGAAAATTTTTATTTGGAATCATTCTATACTGCATCGCAATGAAACAACATTAAAAGTTAAACAGTAGTTTTAACAAAAATCTAGTAATTATTAGTGTATGTGTGAAAAATTTCAGCTTTAAACAGAATATTGTTAGTATATTCGTAAGTAATTTCTTCTATACTATTTAACTTTAAATGTAGTTTGGTTTATAAGCATTAAGTGCTTTTTTTAACTGAAATAGTAAAACTGCTTTAATTTGTTATAGGATAAAACAATGAACTACTGATTTTTAGCGAGGCAATAGTGCAACAGTCCAGGTTATTAACAAAATTCGAGTCAAATGATTTTTGATAAATATATTTGCTAAAACCTACTATGTTAAAATACCATAAATTTCTTGGGTCGGTTCAATTCAATTTATCAGAATTTTTTCACAATTCGCAAGTACATATATATATATATATATATATATATATATATATATATATATATATATATATATATATATATATATATATACGAGGCATGTTTTTTAAGTAAGTACCGTTTTAGAATTAAAAAAAGACGTGCAAAGATATCGCTATAATTTTATTTTTACATGAAAGCCTGTACCTTAATCTACTTTTCTACATAATTTCCGTGAATATTGAGGCACTTGTCATAACGTGGCACCAGTTTTTGAATACCCTCCTCATAAAATTCTGCCGCCTAACTTGTTAACCACTGTATCACAAATGTTTTGAATATTGAGGAAAGCAGTCGCACAATGATGAAATTGTAAAGCGTCTGTTTTCTCTCACCTTTTCGTCCACTTTCTGCACCAATCTTCATTAACGACCGAAGGACGCCCACTCCGTTCTTCATCATGCACATTTGTGCGGCCATCTTTAAATGCTCTCACCCATTTCCTTACCATTCCATCACTCATAATGTTTTGTCCGTAAACTTCACAGATCTCACGATGAATATCGATCGGTTTTACGCCTTTAGCACTAAGAAATCGTATAACAGCCCGTACTTCACAATCGGCGGGACTCACGATTGTCGGAGGCATCTTAAACACTCAGTAAACAACGTATACAATGAAGAATCAGACTGGAATGGCGTCAGTGCGTAGACATGAGATGTAGGTTACCAGCGCGCATGCGCGGAACGCCGACCGTAACGCTGCGGCGGCGGAATCGCAAAACGGTACTTACTTAAAAAAACATGCCTCGTATATATATATATATATATATATATATATATATATATATATATTTATATATATATATATATATATATATATATATATATATATATATATATATATATATATATATATTGAATTGAGGAAGAAGAAGATCCGACATCAGTGATGAACACTGTGCTGGAAGAGAATGTTGAAGCTATGGATCAAATTATTTTCGAGAATCGACAAATTGGATTGGAAATGTATGACAGAGACTTTGCACATTTAATTCGAATATGTTTTTCACAGTGGGTCCCTAAATGTCTTAGACCGACTAAAAAACAACATTGCATCACATCATCAAGTTTATTCATGATGCTTTTAAACAGGATTAGTCTAACTTTTTTGATCGAATAGTAACAATGAATGAAATATGAGTTTATTATTATGATCCAGAAACAAAGGAAGAGTCAAAGAAGCGGAAACATGCTAGCTTACCTTGGTCCAAGAAGTTTCGTTTACAGAAATCAACAAAACAACTTCTTTCTCGTTTTTCGAGACAAGCATGGAATATTTCTAACAGATTACTTGAAATACGGCAAAAGACAGACTGGAGAATATTAATATTCATTATTAATTAAAATGGACTAAAAAATTTTGGAAAAATGCCTATGAAAAGTGTCTAAACGTGTGCTGCTTTTGCAAGATAATATAATAATATAAGGATCCAATATTATTAGCGGCCACCAATATGGCTTTAGTAAGCATAGATCAACAGGAGATCTTCTAACTTATGTAACACGTGTTTCGAACAACGCAATTGAACACTGGAGAATCTCGAGGGTTGCACTTGATACATCCAAGGCATTCGACTGTGTTTGGCACGACGGATTTTTGGCTAAGCTACGTTCTTATAGTATGTCTGAAAAGTTTCTCATGCAAATGTCCGCAGACAGCAGGAGGTCGTTCAGTTTAACGAAGACATGGAAGAAATTCTATTTTGAGGTGACAGTAACCAAGTAGAATTTATCGTTATAGAAACACAGCCGGCAGTTCTTTTTTTTTAAAGTTAATGGTGATGAACCCGAGATAGTTACGTCGGGACACTCCATTCCTCTAACATCGTTACTCAATCTGCTGGACGTTGACTTGGGAGCAAATGTCTTGGCATGAATATATAGCAAGCATAGCAAAGAGAGCTCCTCAAAATCTGGTAATATTATGTCGAACTAGAAAGCTTTACACTCCACAACAACTGTTAATTCTGTACAAAGCTCAAATTCGACCAACGATGAAATAGTGCTCTCATGTTTGAGGCTCTGCTCCCAAATATACACTGCATTTGTTGAATTCTATTCAGAAGAGAGCTGTTCGAGTGATTAGAGACTGTGTGTTTCCGACCGAGTAAGATTTACAATGGTTCAAGATCAACGTGAATCACCTATCCGGCACACGTGTCGCTCCTGAAGCACTTTAGAGATTGCCCTGTAACACGTGTGCTAGGCTCATAAAAAAATACTTCATTTTTTTTTTGGGAGGAAGGGTTACTTTGTTGGAAGTAGTATATATATACATATATATATATATATATATATATATATATATATATATATATATATATATATATATATATATACATATATATATATATATATATATATATATATATATATATATATATATACATATATATATATATATATATATATATATATATATATATATATATATATATATATATATATATATATATAAGTTGGGTTGAATTCTTTCTTGAACCTTGGAATAATGAATATATATTTTTTCAATTTCTTGGGCTTTATGGTTTTTTTGTTTTAAGGATAGAGAAATTACATCAACATTCTAGTTAGAAGTTTATTGAAAACGTTTCGCCTAATTTTTAGGCTTCTTCAGTTCATCTAAAAATTGAAATTTTCTGTTTTGGATATTCAATAGGACGCACACATTTTTTTTTTTTTTTTTTAATTATGAATATATAAAATTCTTAAACTTATAATACAATGTAGAAGGTGAAAATAATAAAAAAAATACACACAAAAATATATATAAGAACTTACATGTGTGGGTTGAAACGAAGACACACTTAACATTCTTTAAAAGGTGTTACTAAGACGGTCACATTTTTTAAAATAACTTTAGGTATAGGGAACGAAAGTCATTCTTTGGTTTGTTTTGTGTTTTTATTTATTAACTGCTATTGAGTTATTATGAGAAGAGTCCGAAATAAATATGACTCAGACCCCTAACGTCGCTTTTGTCGTTTATATTGTTTTTCTCTTTATTAATACAGATCATTTCATGGATTGATCTTTTAAAATAATTTGACTCTTTTTTTAAGATTTTTGTATTTTTAAAATCAAACGAGCGTTTGGTTTGTTTAACGTGTTTTGATAGAGCTGTTGGGTTATTCTTATCATACTTATGGCCATTCAGTCTAGTTTTTAGACGTTGTTTAGTCATGCCGATATAACAGCCGTTGTAGTTTTGACATGGAATAGAATATATCAGGTTTGATTGTTTCAGTAGGGGTGTTTTGGATTTTAGGGGGGTTAAAAGGTGTTGCACAACACCTAATAAATTTCATAAAACTATTTGTGAGTTGGTTAACGAACAGTTTTGTTAGTTTATTTGCACGGTAGACCAGATTGTGCCAATTATTACAATAATATAGCAATTTTATATTTAGATGGTATAGAATGAAGAGTTTATTATGTCAGAGGCATGTTCTCGATACTACTCCATGGCTGGTGAAGTAATTGAAGCTCAAGAGTGGTCATTCTATTTTGAGTTAATAGATCATAGTTCACTCTACTAAAAAACAGCAAAAGCATGTAAAGATTCTTTAAAAACAAGAAACTTATCTAATGAAAACATTATGTTAATTAAAAATATATTTCAATAAGTATTTGTTTTGGTACAGTAGTTGTAGTATTATATGTATTAAAAAATAAAACATTTATAAATATATTTAATTGTTTTATTTAATCATAAAAAAATTATCATACATAAGAAATACATTTGATAAAGCACAGGCAGATGGCGACTTTGAGTGATGAATATATTTTGGTATTAAAGCTCTTAAACTCAATTGATCGTCCAACCGAATTAGATGAACAGTTTTCTGCTTTTTCAGTCCTTTTCACATAGACAAATAGTGTGTCCTTAATAAGTTGCTTCACTATATCAACAAAACAGTACGGAGGTGTGTATCCTCAATTCCAGTTAATACAGTGATGATATTTCTTTAGTCAAATTGCTTGCTAGTTTTGGAGGAAGCAAATTTAAACTCTAAGATTGGTTAAATACATAGTGACTTATTTTTTCTACATCATAAGCAAATAATTCTTTAGGAATAAGTTTATTTTTCTCAGTTTAATAATGTAAATTAATTTAGGAAATTGCTTCAATATTTTTTTTTCAGGAATATTCTTCTATAATTTTTTTAAGTTCTTTCAATTTATTAACGAAATACTTTAACATTTTATTTTTTTAAGTTCTTTTAATTTCTTAACAAGATACTTTAACCTTTGATAAAACATTAATTTGGTCAGCATACTTTTAAAAAATATAATTATCACTTTATGTCAAAGACATAACCAGAACTGTTTTTTTTTTTAATTTGTATATTAAATAGATTGAAATTCAAGGGTGGGGATAGAATTTACAGCTGTTTTACTATTTTCGTCAAAGGATCGTAGCTAAATATTTTATCGTGTATTATTAGACAATATGCTGTTGTTTTAGCTGAGTTTTTTTTTTCAAATTCAGTCCTCATCGTTACTGGACCACTCTGCAATAAATCCCGTTGAGGTGAACAGTTAATACAGACAATAGGTGCAATGAACTTAAATTCTGTTGGAATAAATATAAGTTTTATTAGGAAATTATAATATACTTGACGAAAATCCGAAAATATTTCATGTAGTGTGGCAAATTTATTATTTTTAAAATCAAGTTGGAGATCGTTGTAGGGATATCTTTCAAAATTTTAAAATACGTTTATATTTCTTAGTTTACAATGATCAAATTTACTTATATCAGCTTTTACATTACCACGTCTATTGTTTTCGAAAGCAATTAATACATGACCCGGAGTCTCAACTTTTGAAGAAATTTTTACAGGCCAATTGTGTTTTATAGTTTGTAATAATTCAGGATATTCAACTAATTTCCAACTTCGAAAAGTGATAAGAATGTCTCTATTCCTATCAATAAGTTTAGTAAGATCTCTTGATGATGGCTACAGTAAGATGAGGCAAAGCAGCAAAGTTTGGTTATTGATATTTGAGCTTTTTCATTAGTGGATAATAGGGAATTACCATCATCGTTACTTTTTATGAGAATTAGTTCTTGTTGGGAATTAAAAATTATTTTGTTGTAATCTGCAAAAAATCCTGAATACATCTTTAATAGCATACATAAAGAGAAATTTCCTCTAAGATCGGTGAGAATATTTTCTCCTGAGTTTGCTTTTGGATATCATCCTTCATTTTCTAACTTTGTACATTTATTTTGATTATAAGGGTAGAAGTTTTTTCGATATTTCCAACAGAATCGATAGTAACACCATTTAAAACATAATATAATCATCCAAACTTAGAAAAAATTGTCGATTTGTTGGTATTAACTTTTTTGAGTTTCATTTATTACTAAATAAAATCTGTTTGTCCTCTTTCTTTTTAATCTTTTTATACTAAGCTTTGTAATAAAATGTAAGCTGTCTGGTTTTTTGTAACATAGATTTACAATTGTTCATTTAATTATTTAATATCTGATCTAGTATTTTAATACTTATTCACAGGAAAATATATAAGAGCTTGTGGTGATTCTATTATTTTAAAATCAGGTGCTACACTGTAAAAAAATTGATGTATTATATTATCTGATTTACCATTAAGATAACCAACAAATAAGAGTATCAGTGGTAAAAACCCTTCAATCTTGGAAATTGGTAGTATTTCCTTATCCTTAGAATTTCCTACTTTACCCTTATTTTCTTATTGATTTTAATGCAGTTCTAATACTATTTTTTAAACATCTAAATTGTTTTCTTTTGATTCCCTTTTTAGCTTGAGCGATAGCTTAAGATAATGATACTTTATTTCCCACACCATTTTTTCTTATGGTTTTCCTTTTTTTTTTTTAGGTTCCTTACCTAATTTTCTTTTAACTAGCGACGTGAGAAAAAAACGACTGTTTTAGGAATAAGTGTCGCAGTAAAAGTTAAAAGAAAATTAGGTATAGGACAAAAAAAGGAAAACTATAAGATAAAATGGTGTGGAAAATAGAGTATCATTATCTCAAGCCATCGCCCAAGCTAAAAAGGGAATCAAAGGAAAACAATTTAGGTTAAAATCAATAAGAAATAGTGGTAGAGTCGTAAATTCTAAAACAAGACTACTACCAATTTCCAAGATTGGAGGATCACTACCACACCCTTATTTACTAGTTTGTTGGCTTTGAGCGCTCTTGGAAGAGGCGCAGCTACCATTGCAGAAACTCTCAGCGATGCAAAGTCAGCAAGAGAAAAATTAGCAGTAGCTAAAAGACATAGCCAAATCATGAAGTTAATCGCAATTGAAAAATAATGAATATATTTTTATCTAAAACCACATAAAACCGAACGTGATCTATTTTTAAAATCATGGTCAAAAAAACTGCCAAAAGATATACCTCAAAAACCACTTATAAATTGTGATCTAATTAAATATGTCGTTTTTATAAATTTCCAATTTTAGAGGTGTATTTATGAGGGATAAATTACCTAACAGGATTAAGAAGCATGGAAGTGTTATTGTTAATCTAGATAATTATAACGGTGATGGTACCCACTGGACAGCCTACATAAAAAGATAAAAATACACTATATTTAATAGTTATGGTAATTTGCGACCTCTATGTGAGTTAAACACATATTTTTCTAGAGACAAAAATAAAAATATAGTAAATTATAATTATGATAATCGTCAGATTATTAATAAAACAAATTACGGTTAACTAGGTCTAAGATTTCTTTATAATAATATATAATAACTAATCTTTCTTTAGTCTTCACAAGAACACTAAGGTATTATGTCATACAGTACTGTTATTAGTGGTAAACACTTTAACAAAATTTAACCCTCCAATATTTCTGAAACTGTTTATGTTATTGGATCTGTAAATTTTGAAACCTTTAACGCAATCCGCAATATTGATTAGAGAAACAATTTAATGATTCATGATTAAAATACTACCGTTACACCGCTAGGTAGGAATTAAAATATATAAACAAATATTTACAAAATTACTACTCTAAAGATCGTATTAATTTTAGCATTTTTGCCAATAATAATCCTTTAGGTACACATTTGAGGAGTTTCTGAGAGATTCGACAGGCTTTCAGGATGGAACGATTGGTAAAATATTAAGGTTTAAAAATAAACGACTGTAGAACATACATTAGATTACCCAGCAGAAATTATTAAAGTTAATTCAATAAATGTTGATTGCAGTATCGCGGAAGGATCTCATCTTAATGGTAAACCAGTTAATATAATACATCAATTCTTTTTCAGTATAGCACCTGATTTTAAAATCACCACAAAATCTTATATATTTTCCAGTGACGGCTAATATAATAGATAAAATGATTATTAAAATACTAGATCAGATCTTAAAGAATTAAATGAGGCGCACAGCTTAAATTTTATTACAAAGCTTAGTATAAAAAAGATAAAAAAGAGAACAAACTCATTTCAATTTGTATTACATGAAACTCACAAAGGTTAACACCAACAAATCGACAATTTCTTCTAAGTTTGGATTACATTATGTTTTAAATGATGTCACTATCGATTCTGTTCGAGAGAAACTTCTACGCTTAATAATAAAAATAAAAATGCAAAGTTAAAAATTATGGAAGGAAATGTCTCTTTATGTATTCCATTAAATATTTTTTTTACACATACACATACATATATATATATATATATATATATATATATATATATATATATATATATATATATATATATATATATATATATATATATATATATATATATATATATATATATATATATATATATATATATATATATGTATATATATATATATATATATATATATATATATATATATATATATATATATATATATATATGTATGTGTATATGTATATATATATATATATATATATATATATATATATATATATATATATATATATATATATATATATATATATGTATATATATATATATATATATATATATATATATATATATATATATATACTCGTATATATGTATATATATATATATATATATATATATATATATATATATATATATATATATATATATATATATATATGTATGTATATATGTATATATGTATATATATATATATATATATATATATATATATATATATATATATATATATATATATATATATATATGTATATATGCATATATGTATATATGTATATATATATATATATATATATATATATATATATATATATATATATATATATATACATATATATATATATATATATATATATATATATATATATATATATATATATATATATATATAAATATATGTATATATATGTATACATATATATATATATATATATATATATATATATATATATATATATATATATATATATATATATATATATTCTCAATTTAGTGGGGCTGCAGTCTATATTTAAATTTTTAGGGCCTTGGGTAGTGAAACAACCTTTTTTGTTAGTCGAGCTTTCGAAATTATATTTATTTCTTCTTCAGGACATCTGGAAAGACAAAATTTTCTTTTTTCTTTATATTGTTAAGTGAAAAATTGCTATTTTTAAGTACATTCATATAGTTGAAAAGAACAAAAAAGAAAGATGGCATGAGAAAAAAGAAAAATGATTGACTTACCAAAGTGGTTTTTCTATAACAAAACAAGCAATCATTTGCACAGAGGGATATTCCCTAATATATTATTGTTAACTACATAACACAATAATTAAACAGAAAAATATAAAACGGCCAAAATGGCTGGCCTTGATACTCTCTGCTAATCCCGTATACCAGTAAATTCACAAAAAATTATCAATTTTTTGGCGGCAAAGGTGGAGTGTGATAGACCGATATAACTTTTGTGTAGTGGAGAAAGATAGAAAGTATTGATTCGTTTCGATCTGAGATATGCTTTTAGTTTAAAACTTATTCACATAGCCAATAGTGTAGTGAATAAAGATAGAAATAGTAGTTGAGTGTGCAGATTTTTTATTTTAATAGCGCATGTGTCAGCCTGCATACGGGGGATAACAGAAAGGAACAATGCATTACAGTCTTCGGAAAAATAAAAATAAAAATATATGTATAATCGATGATATAATGTAATAGAGTGATTGGAAGGAAAAAACATTTTGTCTATGTGTTATTTGTCTGGTGCAGGACGATCAATTAGTGATTGGTATTTTTCTAATTCTAATTTGAGGATGTAACTGTATATGGAACTGAGTCCCTGGGTGTCACTCTTTTTATTCATGGTGTAGGGTTCCCGGTTAATATGGACCATTTCTAAGAAAATTCGTTTGTAGTAAGTAAATCAGAGCGATCCAGGACCTCAGTCTCACCCCAGTTCATCCGATGGTCATTGTTAATGACATGTTGTGCTAAAGCACAAGATTGTACATTACGTCTACAGTCACTTTTGTGTGATGTAACCCTACCCTTCAGATTGGCCGTAATAATGTAAATATTCTCAAAGTAATCAACCGTCATTTTGTATTCTGTAACACTTCAAACTATTTTTGAAAACGATTACACTTTTTTTTTTAAATCGCATACTTGTATATGCAATATACAATAACACACAATATTAAATTTAGCGACATAAATTAACTTGCGAAACGTTTATAGAAAATATTAAAAAAAACATAAATATCAACAGGAATAAAAATCTTCAGGTATAATCAACAATTAATAATCAACAGGCGCCATAATCATATGGATTACAACGGCCATTTTCTAGACATATATTTCAAATCCTATCTTCTATTAACTTAGACATGAAACCGTTTCGTTTATTCTGTTCTTCGACTCAGACTAAATGTACTCGCAAAGCAAGTCATGCAAGATAAAAATACCTAAAAATTATTGTTGTGACGTTTTATTTGTAAGATGCTGCATATTCAAACTTTTTATCCTCTTAGTATCTTATTGTTGCAGAGAAAAGTTAAAACGGCTGTTAGCATCTGACAAGAAACTTCTCCTATTTAAGCAAAATCGTAGATTGGAAAGACGTCGGGGACCATCTGGTCCGAATACATTAAATGCTGAACGAACAAATGTTTACAGCGTGTTTATGTACCATAAATTGCTTCAAAGCCGAGTTTTAGATTTAAGATAGACCTCGAAATCCGGGAACTACTATATAAAAATGACTAAAAGCCATCCGAGCTACGCTTCCATAGTTTATGAAGCCTGTCTAAGGAAATTATCTTGGGTAAATTTTAAATAAATATTAGGTGGCATGAAAAGCTCGTCGTAACTTCATGAATATAAATTGATTAAATCAGTTTTAAATGTAGTCAAATTAGAGAACTGTCGTAGTGAATTTGCAAGATGGTTTATAACTAATGGTTCATAATATTATTAAATTTTAGTGTCATATCTTAACTTTTAATTTTCTTCCGAGACTTGAAGCACTTATAAGATAGGCACATGAAAGATTATTAACGTGTTGCGTTATAACTGGAAATTTATTATAATTGTTTCGATTATGCAATTTAAATTACAATGGCAATGTCACAAAGCCGCAAAACAAAACTTCTCGCATGCTAAATAACAGTTATTTTATATTTTTATATCGTTTATACAATGGTAAATAAATCTATGGACGTTCGGCCATAAAATCCCATAAGAAAAAGTAAGGGGCCTAAATTGTCTAATTTTGAACCACTTCCAAAAGTCAAGATCTGCGCAGATACATGATGACATCATCCTATAATTATTGTAGGTGCTATAAAGTAGATGCTGTATGTCATGAACAAGTAATATTCGTCGGATTCCCCAGGGATACTCGACATTTTGTATTATCCGGTATTCGACAAATCCCCGTCTCGTGTCGATGTACTGATTGTCGTGTTGGATAATTATTTATTTGAAGTATTTTAATATAAATAAAAAAGCTAAGTAGAGGCCAGCATTTGAACCATCGATATCTGTATTGAAAAAATCTGTAATCGTGGTGGTGCGTATGTAGGTAGTGCCTTCTTGTATTGAAAAGAAGTGGTCGACAATGACGTAACTGAGCAATAGCGGGTTATGTGTGTGGGGTTATTTCTACTTTTTCACCATATTCTACAGGACTGAATTAATTTTAACTCTGTCTTAACTACTTTTATTTGCAATATGACCTTGAGGCGGTTTTTGTATTGATGAGCCTTAATTACATACCTGTATTAAGTTTGACTTTGTAGTTAAAGAAGAAAATATTCGAAGACGTTACCATATATCATACATATATTACCTGAATTAATCAGACATGGAAAATATGCAGGTGGTGCTTGGTATAATGGTTTCATAACTTTTATTGTGCAAGTGTAAACAAATAACATTTTAAATAACATTTAAAATATTTAAACATAATCTTACAATTGAATAATGTACCCATGGCAGCATAGTTTTCGATATTAGTTTTTATCATTATGAAGGCTAAACCCGATCTTGGTTTGTCTGATATTCTATAGCTGGTGTTTCTCTGATGTGGTATTTTAGGAGGCAGATTTTTCCAAAAATGTCTCCAAACATTCTATATAATCCTCCAATGTAACTGAGTTTTTGATAACAGACTTTTTAATTCCCACAAGTCGTCACTTTCGTTAACAGCTTTTTCCAATTGTATCAGTTCAAAATCAAGCTCCTTTTGTGTGTAAAGTACTTTAGTAGGATACATTTTCTATTTAAGTCCAGCAAAATATGTCATAATTCTTCCGTTATTCTCATCTTTTACCATACCTAGGCTTTTTTTGTTGACCTTGGAATATCATAAATATTATCAGGCCTATTATCAGACGTAACAAAGCGTAAAAGTCCTGCTTTGTGATTTGCTAATATCATTAGGCTTTATCTCCTAGGTGATCGGATTAATATCAGTATATAATACATTCAGGTCAGAAAATCTCTTTCTAATATGGTTATAGTGAGAAACATAGATGGTTGCTATATTCTAACACATAATAGATTGATTGCATGAAAACTGAAGAATTCGGCTCCCATGCGGCTAAACATACATAGTTCTATCTACTTATAATCTTTATGAGTGAGAAGGAATATATCAATTTACAGTTCTCGCAGGAATTTGTATGTCATTTGCAAATATATATTGAAATAGTTAATTGACATAACCAAGGGTGTATCAGACATTTTTCTATGATGATAGTCTTGTTTAATATTGTTATACCAGAGTTAAAAATTAAATTGTGTTGTTTTCCCAAAGTTAGAAAACCATGATTTTTTTTTTTAAACTTTTCTGCGTATTATATTGTACATCCAAATAACACTAGCTGAAGTGTATTGTTCTTCTTGTAATTGTAATTATTATGGTTTTAAAACACAATATCTACATATAATAACTAGTTTTGTTTAGCCATGAATATTCTATATATTGCTATAAAAATACTTAAAAATGAAATATATTTATCCTTTAAACAAAAAATAAACAACTAGAAATTGCCATTATAATAATTTGAAATAATTTAGTTAATATTTAAAAACTAAATGGGGTATTAACAAGTTTTTGGAACTTATATTTAAATTTCGAGTAGAACAGAAATTAAGAAAATAAACGAAAATCTTGTGAAATCCTTTAATCTTGTTTTAAGAATATCCTCTGGTTGGCTTCCCGAGTTATTCTATAAGTTTTTCGTTTGCAAAGAAAACTAGTTGTATTCAATTCACTCTCGATAGCACCTTGTTTTTAGCTTGTAAGTTGAAAAATAATCTACTCATTGATAGATGACCCAAAGAGCCCCTTGTCGGTGTCTAGTCCCAATGTAAGCAAAGAAGTTTATTGCAACTAAATATTTAAGTTTTCATCATTATTATTATCTGAAATAGAAGAAATAATCCGACGTGACAAATCTTGTGGCTCTGACTCACATAGGCTGTCACGCGGTGTTGTCCGAAAATGATGATCACGCGTCACGTCCGTTCGGCTAGTGACAATCAAATTCATTTGCCTGAGCAATCTGACCGACCCAAGGATAACTGCTTTCTGCATCTTCATTATTAGTGAATCAGCCGTGGCACTGCAAGCCGATATCTTCTTAAGGTTCTTCAGGAATGTGTTCTTAGTTCCTCCTAAAACTCTGATGACTAGGACGACCATTGCTATTGAATACCGAGGGAACAAAGCTCGAAGTTCGTAGTTTATGTCTTTGTACTTAGAACGTTTCGCGTCATCCTTGATTGCTATATTTATTTCTGCCGGTACCACCAGTTTTCTGTAGACTTTTCAAACTATCCTACAAAAAGGGAATATTTCCTTCCTGCTGGAAATGTGCCACAGTTTAGCCGATACCTAAAAAAGGCAAGAACACCTTGCCAAATAACTACCGACCAGTCGCACTGATTTCAATAGTATCGAAAGTCATGGAAAAGGTTATCAGTCAGCATCTTCTAAAATATCTTGAACGATTTAACATTATTAGTTATCACCAATATGGCTTTCGTAAACATAGATCAACAGGAGATCTTCTGACTTAGGTAACACATGTTTGGAAAAAACGCAATTGAACACTTTAGAGAATCTCGAGTGGTTGCTCTTGACATATTCAAGGCATTAGATCGTGTTTAGCACGATGGACTGTTGGCTAAGCTACGCTCTTCTGGTATGTCTGTTTGTGGCTTTCATGTTTCCTCAGAGAGCGTTCTTTACGAGTGACGGTAGACGGATTTCTTTCTAACACCTTCACTATCAACGCCGGTGTGCCCCAAGGCTCCATACTGTTTCCTACTCTCTTTCTTAGTTTTTTCTAAAAAAGTTAACCTTGATGACCCCAACATAGTTATGTCGGGGCACTTCATTCCCCTAGCATCGTCACTCAATTTGTTGGGCGTTAATTTGGGAGCAAATATGTCCTGGCATGAACATGTTGCAGGCATAGCAAGGAAAGCTTTTCATAAGTTGGGAATATTACTTCGAACCAGAAGGCTTTAGACACCAAAACAACTGTTAATTCTCTACAAAGCTCAAATTCGACCAACTATGGAATACTGCTCCCATGTTTGGGGCTCCGCTCCCAAACATACATTGCATTTGTTAGATTCTGTCCAGAGAAGAGCTGTTCGGTCTTGATTCGCTGGAACATCGAAGTATTTTCATGGAAAGTGTTCGGAGGATGTAGCCCGCTTAATTCCTTCCAGAGCGGTGCATGTTAGAGATACACATCGCGCTAGTACTTCACATCCGTCTGAGGTTCGGCTTGTTACTCCGAGTACAATGCTTTTCAAGCAGTCTTATATATGGAGAACATCCTCCCTTTGGAATAATTTGCCCAGCGCCTTGTTTCCCACCGAGTACAATTTACAGCGATTCAAGAACAACGTGAATTGCTTTTTCCGCACATGTGCCGCTCCTGGAGCGCTTTGGGGACTTCCCTGCAGCACGTGTGCTAGACCCATCAAAAAAAATTGATTCTTTTTCTTAATCACAACAATTTGATTTTGCGAGATTATATTTTTGTTACACACAATTTTTTTCGGTATTTTGTATCGATCTCTAATTAGATTTTTAAATCTAGTAAACTTTCTACAGATTATGAAATGGTGTCGAATTTACGACAGATATATTATAATTTACCAATAGAGCCCATCTTTAACCCATTATAGTTTAAAGCCAATTCACATCAAATTTACTGTAAAGTGGTCCGGTAACCATAAGGATAGAATTCGAAACAATAGAAAAAATTCCAGTTACAACAACATCATGTTGTCTCATAATACATGACAAAATATTTAGTTGCAGTTTTTTGATGAAAAAAGTAAGCAACTGGAAATTTAAACTCCACCGTTCAACTGAAGTAATTAACATATTTACTGTAATTTTAAAAAAAAATATCTTATTATGTCTTTGATATTAACATATAAGTAATTATATTTTCTAATTCCAAAAGATTGATAAACACGTTATAGTTTCATTAAAGCTTAAAATGTTTTTTAAGAACTTAAAAAGTAATACAAAAACATTCCAGAAAAAAAAATTCTAGAAATATTCTAATAAGTTTTAGCACAACGGTGTCTTAAATGTAGTTTTTTAAACTTACAACTTCTGCAAAAAAAATCCATTTTTCTTTAATTCTCCCGTACATTTACATACATATTTCATATGTATGTAAATTTGCCAAATTATTTTAATAAGTCGTCGATTCCGGTCTACTATGCAGACAACAATAAAAATAATCAGTAATTAATCCACAAAAAGTTTTATGCAATTTCGTGTGTTTCAAATTATTATTAAGTTTTTGATGTAAAGACTTTCTATTACTATGCTACTAAAGAGAATTGAATACCTTGAAAATTCGGTGAGTTGTAAGTATCCCAATGTCTGCCCCCTACTTTTCATATCGGTGGAATTTGACCTTAAACTTGGAATCCACCTTTATACTGACACTTTTATAATGAGATATTGCAGAGAGGCAAAGAGAAGAAGTAACTAAAGTAAATTGGCTGAAGAAGGCAAAGATGATAATTTCGGAGGAAGAGTAACTACGGTTTATATGGAGTAGGATGAGGTCTAATTACTACTAATAACCTACACCCCACTATGATTTTCTTCCTATAATCTTTTATTTATGATTTATATTCATCAACTTACAAGTGTTGTTGTTCAACACATCATTTTACATTCTGTTTGAGTAGGATATCTTATAGTAATCCCATATCTTAAATTTATACGTAAGGAATTACTAGCATTTCTTCTTCTGTAATCTGCGGTTAACATTAGGAGAACTTAGGATACGTTATGGTTATCTACGTTATGGTTATCTACATTGGAAAGGCATTCTCTTCGCATAATTGCCACTAGATAACTCAGTTATTATAATCTCTAGATTTCTCATATTAATATTTGATAACTCAAATATTTATAGGAACAATCGTTTTTATTATTAATTTTTTTTTAATTTTTATCAAATTTTGGTAAAATATAAGAATGGCAAAATACATTGTGGTGTGGTGTGAATGTTGTTGGTGTAAGGCCTGTGGCTAATATAATGAGGGGGACAATAATGACTTTTTCTTGTTTCCATGGCCTTTTTATTTCCGTTGCAAGGTCTGTGTATTTGGAAATTTTTTCTGTGTATTTCGTTTGGATGTTTGTGTCGTTGGGGACAGGTTTGTCAATTAGATAGGTGACTTTTCCTTTTTTGCACTGAAAAGTAATATCGGGTGTATTGGCGGAGACTGTTTTTATCTGTATGGATACTGATGTCCCAGTAGAGTTTGTAATCTTTATTTTCAAGTACGAATGTTGGTGTGTATTTGTAGTAGGGATCTGTGTTTTCTATGAGCTTGTATGTTGTGACTAGTGCTTGGTGAACTACTTTTGCCGCTGAGTCATGTCTGGCTGTGTATTCCGTTCCGGCTAACATTTTACATCGGCTTGTTATGTGTTCGATCGTTTCTTTCTACTGGTGGCATTTTCTGCATCTGTCTTCTATAATAGTTGGGTCTTTGATGTTATTATTGTGTTTGATATTATTATTATTATTAGTATATTTTATATAAATGTATACAAATATATATATATATATATATATATATATATATATATATATATATATATATATATATATATATATATATATATATATATACATATATATGTATATATATATATATATATATATATATATATATATATATATATATATATATATATATATATATATATGGATTGTTTATTTAGTATTTTTTTTTCTGTCTCTACGTTTTCTTATCCATAATATATAAAAAAAACAGCCTTTATTTTTAGTGTATGGAAAGTTATTAGTCTGTCACTATTTTTATTACTAAGTTTAATAAGGGACAGCAGGGGGGAGGGGTGAGCGATGACTACCATAAGATGAGAAACTCTCGAGTAAAGATTGGTTATTGTAGTTTTAGGTTTTTCATCATCAGTGGTGGAGACTAGGGTATTACTATTATCATTACTTCTTATGAGAACTACTTCTTGTTGTGTTATTACAGTCTTTAAAAAATCTTGAGTACTTTCTTTTCTTTACCGTCATAATTTTCTCCCCAATTTATACCACACCGCATTTTCCAATTTTGCATATTTATTCTAATTATAAGATATATAGCCTTTAAGTATTGAAAAATATCTCGGACAGAATCGATAGTAATGCCATTTGAAACATAACGTAATTCCCTAAAGAAGAATAGATTTCAAAATAAGTATTTTTGACAAGCAATTTTTGTCTGTCTGCTATCCATTGAACTTAATGGATAATCAGATCAGATGTCATTTTTGAAAGATAATTTGTTAAGTCGAGCAAAAACTTTTTGTTAGATAACTGTATATTTACCTATATTATGGTATGTGTAATGCTTGTGAGATAAAGTTATTGTTTTAACAAACTCCTAGTTTTATATTTCTTATTTTATAAGATTGAGTTTTCGGAAACTATAAAAACCAGAAAAAACAGTGAAGGGAAAAAACTTTTTGAGAATTAGGAGTATAAACTGAATTACAAATGTTTATTTGCGCAGCATGTTAAAACACGCCACAGGCCGTTTCGTATTAATCAATGCTGATCAAATCGAAGAAAATCAGTTGCTAAAACTAATCTAACTAAAATTCGTAAAAAAAGAAATCCAAGGATTTGGTTTTTATTTTTTGTAAATTAATTTCTATTAATACTGGAAAATAATTAGTTTATTATACAGAAATTTGGAATACACTGTATATGTAATGTTAAAGTAAGTTTTCGTCAAGAGTCCTAAATTTTATAGTGTTCCTTTGTACAAATCTAGAATTAATTTGGTAATTCTATATATATATATATATATATATATATATATATATATATATATATATATATATATATATATATATATATATATATATATATATATATATATATATATATATATATATATATATATAATTATCGTATGGTATGCGTATTTTAGATTAATACAGTATGCGGGTAATCTTCTTTAGCTACTTGTACATCTAAATAGGCCTCACTTTTGCAAAGTAGATGATATTATTCTGTTTGTGCAATCAATTATTATTGAATTATTTGGACACAATTTTTTAGAATTAATAGAATCAAAAGAAGGCAATTTCCAGCTAAAGCTAGAAAAAATGTTTTTTTTAACATCTAAGTATTCTATTGTTATTTAGGTTTAGAACCCAAGTGTATGAGAATTGTGGATTCAGTGGTGTTAATCTTTGTAAGTTTGATCTATTACCCAACAAGTATGTTTGTTCTCTTTCTTATTAGGTTTTTTTTTATTAATCATTTTATGGAAATTTGAGTTGAGTAATTTTTAGTGATTAATTGTGATCATCGGAGATGTAGCCTTAACGTTACTATTTCTCTAAAATACACAAGTTTACCTTACTAGTCTAATATTTTGTTGACACTTTTATTTATTATCTTAGCAGTTACTGGAAAGTATTAAACATTTAGTGGTGATTCCATTATTTTAAAACGGGGAGCTACGAGAGAAAAAATGATTGTATTATATGAATGAATATATATAATCCTTTATATATAGGGTAGGCAGTACATCTTGGAAACAAACTCGAACATGGCTAATAGGGAACGTCCTGTAGATATAAAAATATAAAGGACAGGTGCGAATAAGGCGTACCAAATAAGGTTCCGCGGATCAAGTGAGACTTACGATCTTGAACACGACGTTTTAAATATCGTTCTCATCGCTTATCAACTTGGACGTCACCATCTGGAGAGTACAAAAATCAAATAGACCACAAATTAATCAGACCTCGATGGCGTACATCTATCACAAACACGAGGGTAAGACCGGGTGCAGACTGTGGGTCTGATCATAAGTTACTAAAGGTAGGCTTGGCAGTGAAATTACAAACAACAAGGAAACAGACAACAGACAAAAAAATGGGTAACTCCGGACAGCAGACTCAGGGAATATTATAATTGGGTACATTAGTTCTTGCGGATAATAGAGATGAATTGTTGGAGCATAACGAAAGACTCGATGGTAAAGGGTTTGGAGCGGTTCTCAAACAGAAAACAAATATAAGAAGGAAACATTGGATTACAGAATACACCATTTCATTAATAGAAAAACGTCAGATATCAATAACAACGAGTACATTGGACTAAAAAAGGAACAGGAAAAGGATGATGGACAAAGAAATACAGAAATATTGTAGGAAAGACAAGTTTGCCCACACTAAGAGAATTTGTAGAGAACTGAAAGATCATGTTAACAATAATAAGATCTACGACAAGGTAAGATATCTCGTTCGTGAATTTAAACCACGGACACAGATAATAAAAAAAATTTAAGAACGACACAGTTACAAACGCAGTAGTTATTGCTCAAATATGGAAACAGTGCTGTAAGATACTGTACAAGGATTCCGATGAGTTAGTCAAATTGTAAAATACTATCAATACGGAAAAAGAACTTAACCTAGTGAAAGCCGAAGTAGAAAATCCATTAACTCCCTAAAAAATTCAAAAGCACCTGGTGCTAATAAAATCACGTCTGAAATTATGAAGACTATAGGAGAGCTGGGTATTGATATCATCCACAAGCGCTGCTCTTTATTGTGGGAGACTGGTATATAGCCTAAAGAGTAGTGCGAAACACTGTTCATGATACTTTTGAAGAAAGGCTGGCCCACTGATTGTAATAATTATAGAAATATAGCCCTGATAAGTCATGCTCGTAAAGTATTGCTACATGTTATCAACAGTCGCCTAAATTATATATTAAATGTTCGGCAAATCATCGAGTAAACTTATGAATTCAGTGTTATGACTTATCTGAGCTTTGTGGATTTTATTAAGGCATTTGACTGTGTTAAATGTGTTAGTCAAATATGCACCTGGGATTAACAAGATAACTGCAGAAGTAATAAAATCTCTTCCTGAAAGTTACCTTATTATTATTCACGGTAAATGCATACACATGGAAGACAGGGAAATGGCCAGTAAACTGGGCAACATCCAGCATTATCCCTTTTCATAAGAAAAGGTTCAACGACTAATTGCAATAACTTTAGACTGCTTGCTCCTGTATCATACGTTAACAACATTACGTTATATATTGTATACTCACGACTGCAATATATTATATCATACCAGTTGTCGCCTGAGCAGGCTGGTTTTGTGAAGGGGTACTAGAGAACAAATATTGAATATATGACAAACAATCGAAAAAGCAACGGAATATTATGTACCACTATAACTCTGCTTTGTGGACTACTCCAAAGACTTCAATAATGTTAAATGGAATAAACTATGGTGCATAATGTCAGACATAGGCATACCCCTTCATTTAATCAACATCATTAAACATCTGTATGGAGCCAGCACTGTTATGGTGAAAATAGATAACAATTATTCGTCTAAATGTCAAATAATGGAAGGTGTAAGACAGGGCTGCATACTCTTCCCCATCCTTTTCAACATTTATAATACATTTATAATGACACGCGTATTAGATCCTACTCAATATATATCACGACTACACCAAACACTTTATTTTTGCACTCTACGTGCGTTTCGCTAGCCATGTTAGCTTCATCAGGAGCGATCATTGACTACTGCAATGTTTGATTTTGATAAATTAACCTTAATAAAATTAGGAAAAACTTTAAATTTCTTGCAAGACTGTAAAAACCAGTAAATCATCGTTCCAGCATGGTTAGCGAAACGCGAGTCGAGTGCAAAAATAAGGTGTTTGGTGTAGTGGTGATATATACTGAGTGGTGTCATTGTGCCAAAGATTCCATATTCCCAACTTTGACGTATTAGGTCGATAGGAAGGAGGAATTGATATAGGTGGTCTTTGACTTAGTAACCTTCGATATGCAGATGACACACTCTTGTTTCTGATTTTAATTGACAGACTACAGAGTACCAGAAACGAATGCGGTCTACAAATAAATAATAGCAAGAAGAAACTTCTGAGAGTCGATAGAGATAAAAATAACTTTTCAAATATACAGATTGATGGATATGTGATGGTTAGCAGCTTCATAGACTTGGGAGCTTTGATCAATAACACAGGAAATTGTGAAGATGGTATGCAGGTATGCAGCTGAAACTTGGATTATACGTACCGCTGATCGATGCCGTAAAGACACGTTTAAAATGTGGTGCTGACGAAGGATGCTGAGGATTCCGTGAATAGCTCGGTATATTTTGGTAACATTACATATGCTGATATTGTGAAGAAACTTGTGGTACAGACAAATCACCTAGCCGCTGGATGGATACGATAGAGATGCAGTGGCATGCCAACATGGAGCAAGCTATAACACAAATAGCTAGCAGAGAACGTTCAGAAGCATCGCCCATATATATATATATATATATATATATATATATATATATATATATATATATATATATATATATATATATATATATATATATACAGGGTGCAGAGCATTTATTAATCACTGTATCAAAAGAATGTTTAAATAAAAGTTATAGGGTGTTATACGGCGCATATGCCGAAGTTGACAATAAAATGTTTTGAACTGTTAGTTCGAAGAAATTACGCCATCTTAAATTTTTTTAAATGGAAAGTACTATATATTATTTTAGTATTGAATCCTACTAAAAATTCTAGACATTATTTGTCTAACCTACCATATGTCTTAATTGATCTGTTTTGGAATTATTGATACTTTAAATTAAGGAGAATCGGTGTCTTGGCATTGAACGCAAGACACCGACCAGTGATCAACGCTTTGAAAAAGATGAATGAGATTCCATCGAAACGTCAGCGAAACCGTCCATCAAGGGACTTCAAGCTAACACGGGATACTCGGCAGCCCATCGATAAGCGCGACTTAGATTTGTCCGAGAACATGTCGACTGGGCCTTAGAGCAACGGAGCTCCGTTTTATTCTCTGACCAGTCTTGAATGTACCTACATGGCAATGATGGAAGAAGATGAGTCTATAGGGGACCTGGGGAGTGCTATGCGCAGTGATGCATTACTGAAACGGTCGCCTACGGAGGAGGTTCTGTCATAGTGTGGGGAGGCATCTCACTGGATGCGAAAACCAACTTGGTTTTCATGACTGCTGAGACTCGTAGCGGTGGAATAACTGCTCACCGGTACATCGAGAGGATCTTGCAGGAACACATCGTTCCTTATGCTGGGTTTGTTGGCGATAACTTCGTGCTAATGCATGACAATGCTAGGCCACATGCTGCTGCATCGGTACGGCAATATTTAGCGGAAGTGGGAATACTCACATTAGACTGACCTGAGCGGAGTCCTGACTTTAATCCAATCGAGCATATGTGGGATGAGCTCGAAAGAAAAGTTCGAGCCAAAAATCTAGCCCCTGCATATATATATATATATATATATATATATATATATATATATATATATATATATATATATTATATATATATGTATATATATATATATATATATATATATATATATATATATATATATATATGTATTATTATATATATATATATATATATATATATATATATATATATATAATATATGATATACATATATATATATATATATATATATATATATATATATATATATATATATATATATATATATATATATATATATGCTGAGCAAAAAAATCGGCTCAAAGTACTTGGCTTCATTTAACACAGACCCAACAACAAGGATTGAAAATAGGGTAAGAGAAAGGAAAAATTAAACAAATTTTAAATTTAACAATTCAATTTATTGATAAAAATCAAAATCAATATTTTATATTACTCCCGCCTAGCCCTTATTACTGCTTCCAGCCGGTTTTTCACGGCGCGGGTGAGCTTCTTCACCACTGTCTGTGGGATTCTTCCCCACTCTTCCGCCATTGCAACCTTTAAATCTCTGTGATGCAGGGGTTAGATTTTTGGCTCGAACTCTTCTTTCGAACTCATCCCACATATGCTCGATTGGATTAAAGTCAGGACTCCGCTCAGGTCAGTCTAATGTGGGTATTCCCACTTCCGCTAAATATTGCCGTACCGATGCAGCAGCATGTGGCCTAGCATTGTCATGCATTAGCACGAAGTTATCGCCAACAAACCCAGCGTAAGGAACGACGTGTTCCTGCAAGATCCCCTCGATGTGCCGGTGAGCAGTTATTCCACCGCTACGAGTCCCAGCAGTCATGAAAACCAAGTTGGTTTTCGCATCCAGTGAGATGCCTGCCCCACACTATGACAGAACCTCCTCCGTAGGCGACCGTTTCAGTAATGCATCACTGCGCATAGCACTCCCCAGATCCCCATAGACTCATCTTCTTCCATCATTGCCATGTAGGTACATTCAAGACTGGTCAGAGAATAAAACGGAGCGCCGTTGCTCTAAGGCCCAGTCGACATCTTCTCGGACAAATCTAATTCGCGCTTATCGATGGGCTGCTGTCAATTTGTGTCCGTTAGCTGGCCTCCTCGGAGTTAGGCTAGCTTCTTTCAGTCTTCTTCTGACTGTCCAATGACTGTCAGCCCGACTACGAACTTGTCGGAGCTCCTGCAATGCAGGTCAACTGACGATTTCTCAGAGAGAACGAAGCCGTCGTCTCACTTCTTTCTGATCCTGTTCTCGGTGTAAAGGCGCCAGTCGCTTCGTAACGTCTGTAGACTCTGAAGACAACTGACTGGCTCAGGTGCAGTTAATGCAGACTAAACGGTGGCTATGCCCTTCTCGCAATAGGGTAATAACTTGTACCGTTTCTTCCGAGGTCGTATCCATTTTCCGATGACGTAATTAGTGGACAAGTATAACGGATATGTTGAAGAGTTCCGATAAAGGAGTTATAGGAAAATGCAGTTGCATGTATTTTTATAGGGATGAATGACGCCCAACGAGTAAGTTGCTGAGCCAGCAAACACGGTTCTACTGAATAAAACCGTTATAATCAGTAAATGTTTTTAGTGCTATTGGAGAGCAGAAAATCAGCATTCTAATGATACCAAATATAATACCACTGTTCGAAAATTAAATTCAAAGATCGGTGTTGAATGAAGCAAAATTGTTTAAGTCGATTTATATATATATATATATATATATATATATATATATATATATATATATATATATATATATATAACCCATATAAGACCACTGTTCGAAAATTAAATTCAAGGATCGGTGTTGAATAAAGCAAAATTGTTTGAGTCGATATATATATATATATATATATATATATATATATATATATATATATATATATATATATATATATATAAGTAGTAGTGGTTTTTCGGGTATCCCGTGTTAGCTTGAAGTCCCTTGATGGACGGTTTCGCTGACGTTTCGATGGAATCTCATCCATCTTTTTCAAAGCGTTGATCACTGGTCGGTGTCTTGCGTTCAATGCCAAGACACCGACTCTCCTTAATTTATATATATATATATATATATATATATATATATATATATATATATATATATATATATATATATATATATATATATATATATATATATATATATATATATTTGGGTCCGGGAAGTTCAAAACCAGAACCATTGGTCGGTTAATGTATGGTGTGGAATATTAAATTTTCGAATTATTGGTCCATATTTTTTCCGAGAACCACTTAACGGACCTAGATATTTAAATTTTTTTCAGAATGAATTACCCCAGCTTCTTGAAGAAGTTGATAACTTTGAAAGGAACAAATGTGGATTCAAGACTGAGCTCCTGCTCATTACCACCGGAAGTTGGGAAATTATTAAACGATCGTTACCCACAAAAAGGGATCGGTAGGTGGCCCCCTCGATCATTTGACTTAACACCTTTAGACTTCTTTTTGTGGGGCCATATTAAAGATCGTGTTTATGTGAATCCCGCTTCAACACCGGTAGATATGGAAAATAGGGTACGGGATGCGCGCAGGACAATAACGCCCTTTATGCTAAGGAAAGTGAACGAAAATATAGTAAAACGACTAAACATGCGTATTCAAGTAGATGGGCATATTTTTGAACATTTATTAAGTCATAATAATTAATCATTAGATAAGTTAGACTAAATTAAAATTATTATTAACTATTTATGTTTTCACAGTAGCGTAAGTGTATTAAAAACAAGGGTAAAAATTGAAAAATTCAAAATAAATCAAAAACTATTAGAAATAGGTATATGACATACTTAATAAAAGTTAAAAGTTGGAGGGTTTTATAAAATCTATCAGAAAAAATATTAATATATAGGGTGTGTCACTTAAAAAATTTGAGATGTTTCAATTTAAAATAGTCGACATGTATAAATTTATTTTGAACAACCTGTAGCATCTAGCTCAAATTTCTTTACATATTTTTTTTTCATCTATATAGAACGCTCGTATCAATTATGAGTATTCCACCTTCAGAAACAATGGTGCTACTGGTAATTTTTTACAAAACTGAAAACAAGTATTTTTTTTTTAAATTGAAATATGAAAAACTACTAGGTTTAGGTACATAACATTATTAATAAAAAATTTATAAAATTTTACGCAGAATTTAGAAATAAATTAGAAAATATGATGTTCCATTTAAAAAAAAACATATGTTATATCGGATACACTTTTTTGAACTAACCTGTATACTCAAAAATAATTTTAAACTGTGCACCTTAATATTCCCTAAAACTATTGTATTTAACATTTTTTCGTTATTCCCGAAACAAATGAAATAATGAAATTTACTCTGTCGTTGACTCACCCTGTACTGTACTAATATATAATCTTATATAAGGAGATAAAGGATTTATATCTATATTTTATTAACTTATGGGTTTTCTCAATAAAACGGGTTCAGGAGAGCTCAGCTTAAGGTGAATCAACATATACTTAAGTAGTAAGAACTACATGAGCTTTCTACTTTTAGCGACGGAAGAAGATCGAGATGGAGTCTAAGTTTTCAGGAAATCGCAAATAGCTTCCCGTTGAAAGTTGTTTTCTTATTTAGAGTAAAGAAACATATACGATTTTTTTAACTAAAAAAGTAATCAAGGTATGTTATTTCCACATGATTTTTCGGAAATCAAAGTTTTATGACACATGTAAGGGTCTCGAACAAAATCGATTCATAAGAAATCTACTGAGGTAAAATATATACAAAAAGGGTGTATCGAAGTTATCGAAAAATGACGAAGCAATTTATTTTATTTGGCAAGATGGGCATCGTGAAATTCGTGAAGTGGTATATTGATTGAGTGTTAACGGCATATGGTGGAAAAAGGTTTTCATCCCAGTGCTATCTGATATTTTATTTTTTAACAATAATTTTATAATATTTCGTTTAACTTGGAACTTTGGCTATATAATCAATAATGGAAAATCTATTAAATAATGCTAAAACAAATAAATAAAATGTATTTTACTTTGGGCAATACCTTACAATTCAAATGTACGGAGTGTAGTCTGGCTCAACCATATGTATTAAGTAAATTGTAAATGAAAATTGTTGCTGTTATTATTATAGTCTTTGTATTTTCATGATATATATATATATATATATATATATATATATATATATATATATATATATATATATATATATATATACATATATATATTATATTTTGTTATTTTATCATTATATTTTGTTTAAATTCTTGTGTCGTTTAGAATTGAGATGTCTCTGGGATATGTTATTTCTTCCTTTTTGTCGTTGAAAGCTTTATCAGGTTTATTACATGTGATGGTTTTGTCTCTATGAATTTCAGTGAATTGAACTCTACATTATCCATTACAGTTTTTATACTGTATTAAGTTTTGTATGTATTTTCTCTTGCTTCATGTACAATATTGGTTGCTATGTTCTATCTTTTTGCCTTCCCAGTTCCAGCTATGATTGGCCTATGCTTGTATTTACTTATAATGTAATCTATTGTTTCTTTTGGTGGGTTACATTTTCTACACGCATAATTTTGAGTACTTCAATCTTCTATTATATATCTTTGAATATTTTGGCTAGCGATAATTTCATTTTGAGTGGCTGGTAAAAACTTTTCCGTCTCAGGAAATAGTGGGCTGTCATGCTGATATACTTTTGTTTAAAGTTATTATATCTATGTTTTTTCTGGATTGACTTTTCTGCCCGATTATTAATTTTTTTATGTCGTAATGGTTGTATGTATCTGACGGTTGGTCGAGTATTGAAAAGTTGAGTGGGGTATAATTTTTGTCTACTCATACTATTGTAACATGAAGCCTAGCTTGTTTAATTAGTGATGAGCAAGCCTCGTGTCCATTCGAATAGTGTTCATCGACCAAATTCATCTGCCTGAGCAATTTAAGAACAACCGATATTTACACCTTCAGTAAGTGACTAAGTTGAGATACACCAAGCTGATATTTTTATTAAGTATTTAATAAGGACCACCGTTGTTACAGAGTACTCACTATGTATTGCAAACTATTATATTTAGAAGATTTATCATTTCATTTTATTGTTATGTTTGTCTAAACATGTACTGAAAGTTGAGTTTTTAAAGTTGTTTATTGTCTCATCTAGGAGTACTATAGAAATTAGTTGGCTTGGACATTCCTTATGGTCTAAAAGGCAAATTGCAGTAAAAGTGCCACCTGTCGGATGTCTATGTCTATAATATACTAAAGGCAACTCGTATTGAAGTTAGGAATTTACAATAATACATCGTAACCTGAGTAGGCTAAAAACAAATGCTCCGATTCGTTGCAGAATAGCTTAATTAAGTGTCAGCTTGGTCAGCACATCGACAACCTATTATTATTTCAAAATTCAATACTCAACAGCTCCGTAACAAAAAGCGTCTGTTAAAACTATTTTAAAAATATTTTACAGTCACTGGCCCAGAGGGACGTATTTACCTTAAATTGGATGTTGTCCTAACTCTTCTTTGATAGTTATAGAATAGCAACTATGTCGAATAATAAACACTGTTTCAAAAATTAAAAAGCCTAACTAAAGAAAAATGGAGGAAAAATCTTTGCTAACACCTTTGACATTTCCAATAACTAGAATGAATTTATAACAATCTTACTAGATAGAGAACGGAATAAAACAGGCTTAAAAAACTGTCCTTGTATAACAGTCCAATATTCTCAACAAAACTAATCAACCGACCAACAACCAATAACCTAGCCAATTTTCTAATGGCAAAATTTAGAGCATACCAATCACAAGCGCAAGTCAAATTCAAAAAAAGCTTTAGTTTTAATGGCTGTGAAAATTCTAATACAACTAGCAACGAGTACCACACAACACTCTTTGTAGATTTTGTTGATATTGGGAAAACTTTCGATTATGTCAAACACTGGACTGTGAACTGCAGAACAACCGAATTAACTATAGATATACAATCTACTAGCTAGCGTATAAAAAAAGCCATTACAAGAATTATTATATATGAGGATATCGAAGTAGTTAAATTGGTACAAGATATTAGCTAGGAAGATACAACATCTATTTTTCAATCAAACGAAGAAAGATATCTTCAACGAATGAAGTTGAGAAAGCAGAGTTTAAAAGAAATGCTTGAAGAACTAGAGACAGACCCAAGAAAAATAGGTTTTAACATGAACTACAATACAACAGCAATCATAGAAATATAGATGAAATTGTTTTAATTACAATAAGATAAAATACAACACAAATAGAAAAAGTGAAACAGTGTCAAGGACAAATAATGAAACAAAACAACAAAATCAAAAGGCAGAATTAAAAAGGCAAGTTTGGCTTGGACAGCGTTCGTCAAACTGAAGTACATATTTTAAGACAAAAATCCCCAATATAATTGTGATTCACAATTGTGGATCAAAAGTTTGGATAGTTGCAAGTAAAAATATGGATAGAATCATGAAAGAACACCGATAAATAGAAAGCCAAATCCCTCAAACAAATTTGGATAACAAGCAAGGAAACCAATAGCTTAAAAGTGTAACGAAAGTAAAGAATATAATAAAACAGGTGCCAAACATAAATGGACATTTTCCGGGTATATCATACCATAAAAAGATAAATGGTGGCGATGGATTGATGATCCTAAAAAATACGCTGAGTCTAAATCAATGAAAATAGATCGAGAACATTGGAAACAAGAAAAGACTTATTTCTAAAGGTTGATAGAATACGGCTTATAGATAAATACTAAAGATAGATAGATAAAAGGATAGATTAATAGGCAGGAATTTCAAATTGGTTATTGCCAGCTCTGAAACTGTAAGAAACGCAGAAGGAGTTATAAAGGCAATATGGTAAAGAATTATATCTATAATATATATAAAATGCAACATCTCTCTCTGTTCGTCCGTTAGTGCGCTTAGCACTGGAGAACCACTTATCCGATTTACGTGCTTTTTCCTTAAAAACATACATATGTTCTCTGATCAGGTTATAGGATATATTTTATTATGTTAGGTAACATAAGGAATAAGCAGTTACCATAGTAGTGAATCAATATCATGTAGCAAAGAATATAATATATATAAAGTGCAACGCCTCTCTATCTGTCTGTCTGTCTGTTAGGGCGCTTATCACTCGAGAACCACTTAGCTGATTTACGTGTTTTTTTTTTTAAATTCATACATTTGTTCTCTGGCCAGGTTATCTCTAATCTTCTAAAATATATATAAAATGCCACGTCTTTCTGCATATCTGTCTATCTGTCGGTCTACCCGCCCGATACTGCGCTTATCACTAGAAAATCACTTATCTGACTTATGTGCTTTTTTTTAAAAAAAAAACATACACTTGTTCTCTGACCAGGTTATAGGATATATTTTAATACGTTAGGTAACAAAAGGAATAAGCAGTGACGATAATAATAAATCAAGTCGGAAAAAAGTTCGCCTCTAGCGCGTTCTCTTGCAATACGCTGCCTAAACCATTAAATATGGAAGAATATCATGTAGGAAAGAATATAATATATATTTAAAATGCAACGTCTCTCTGTCTGCCTGTCTCTCCCTTAGTGCGCTTATTACTCGAGAACCACTTATCTGATTTACGTGTTTTTTTTTAAATTTATACATATGTTCTCTGGCCAGGTTATAGGATATATTTTATTACGTTAGGTAATATAAGGAAAGCGCGGTGTCGATAATAGTAAATGAAGCGCACGCGAGCGGAGCCGTACATAATAAATAATTTAGTTAATATGTATCAAACAAATAGGTTTTCTCGCGAAGGGTTGAGTATTTATAATTTTTGGATATGTTGTAGGAACCAAGACTACTAGTTAAAAACGCATTTTGCGAAATCGAAACTCCTGTGCAGGCAAAGTTATAATGAAAATATCTCGAAATTTTGAAACTTTTTTCATTTTTTGCTCAATTTCTCTGTTTCTACACATCGGAGACCAAAAGTTGTTATTATTAATATTGTACAGCACAAATTTTGCTACAAGTTTTATATTTATGACTTTTTTCTTCGTTCAATTGTTATCCAACTGCAGAGCAGTGAAAGTGTCAGAATTTTTGGAAAATTTCAAAACCGCACATAGGGAAATACAAATAAAAACAAATATTAATTGTTATTACATAATATATATAGAATTGTAATTAGTAAGGAAAACATAATTAACAATATTCATAAAAAATTTTATTGAACGAGATTAATAAAACATTCTGCGTAATAATGTGCCTTTTTGTTGCCGCGCAAGATTATCTTTAAATCGGTTTATCTCGATAATGTCCGATTTAATCGTGTTCACTTTTTTTTCTTAAAAATGATCAGTTTCTATAATTTGACTTCTTCTTCTTCTTTTTTATATGGTGTGTCATATAAGTAGGCATACTGCCTGTTTTATCCCCATTAGGTCTCTTCCGATGTGGACGTCCAGCATTCCTTCCACCTTTTCGGAGGTCTACCCCTAGTTCTTCTACCGTAGAGTTTATTAAGTTTGGCTCTTTTTGTCAGTCTGTTGTCCATCCGATCTACGTGTTTATTCCATTTTTTTCTTCTAGTTCTGATCCATTTGGATACTTCTTGGATCTTACTTATAACATCTTTGTTGCGGATTCTGTCATTGATAGTTTTTCCATATATGTCCCTAATCACCTTCATTTCTGTTGTCCTCATCATTTGTGCTGTTTTACATGTGTTAGTTCTTGTTTCTACAGCATATGTGAGGATCGGTCTCACTGTTGTCTTATATATTCTTATTTGACTTTCCACTGTGAGGTATTTATTTTTCCACACTATATCCGTCAAACAGCCTGCTTTTAGTGATGCCTGTTGTTTTACTTCCCTGTTTAAGTCTCCGTAGCTTGTTATCATTGTTCCCAGGTATTTAAAATTATTAACCTGTTCAATAATACTTCCTTGAATCTCCAGCTTGTATCTTAATTAATCTTTTGAAGCTACCATACATTTTGTCTTGGTTGTGTTGATAATCATGTTTAGTTTTCTCGCTGTCAGATTGAAAGCATGAAAGATCTTCTGAAGGTTGTCCTTGAAATCGGAGATGAGTAGTAGATTGTGTGGAAATATGTGTTTCCTATTTTGTATCCTCTAGTTTTTGGAAGATTCTTCACTATTCTGTCCCTGACGAGGTTGAAGGTAAAGGGACTAACTGAATCGCCGTGTCTTATTCCGGCATTTATTTTTACCTCTTTACTCAGTAGTTGTTTCAGTTTTATATTTTTTCTACGTTCGGTGTTAATGTCATGTATGATTTTTATTAGCTTCTGGTTTGTCTGCTTTTCCTGTAATAATTTTATAATATCTCTCTCTCCATCGAAGGCTTGAGTCACGTCGATGAAACACATATATGCAGGTTTGTTAAATTCTTTAGCTTTTTCCATTATCTGCCTCACTATAAATATAACATCTATGGTCGATCGATTTTTGCGGAATTTCTGTTGTTCCCCTCTTATTTGAATATCCTTGCTAATTTCTTCCAGTATGATTTTTGTTAATTCTTTTAAGGTAGTATTTAGGAGCTAGTTTTCCAATATGTAGGTATTTGTCTATTTTTTACTATATTTGTAAAGAGCAATGCTAGTTGTTGATGTAGGTTTTCTTCTCCATATTTTAGCATCTCATTTGTAATGTCGTCTGGTCCTGAGACTTTTCTATTTTTAAGACTTCTTATAATTCTTTCTGTCTGTTGTAAAGTTACTTCTAAATTTACATCTTTGACTTTTTCAAGTATGACTTCATTACTCTCTTCTTCTTTATATAATTTCTCAAAGTATGTTTGCCATTCTTGAATCGTAATTTTATTAGTTCGTCTTTTATATCAAGTTTGTTTCGTCTTAACGTTTTTCAGACTTTCCTTTAAGCGCCATACAGATCACTTTCCATCTCTTTAGTAAATCTATCCCAATATTCTTCTTTAATTAGTTCTCTTCTTCTATTTATTAAGTTTCTTTCTGCGATATATGCGTTCCAGTTGTCTTGGGTTTTGTTATCTATATAATGTATATATGCCCCCTTTTTCTTCTTTGCCAGCTCCTTTATTTTTGGTGTACACCAATTTGCCTTCAAAAAATTTAAATTTTAATGTCCAAAAAATTAGAGTTATCTTTACCCTGCCTTTTCTTATTATTGAAATCTCTGTTAAAATGTCCACAATTTTAGTATCACGGTTCGAATCCGTTCATGCAGTTTAGGACAGTATCTAAATTTCGAATTTTAATCTATAATGGTTTCGCAAATAATGAATAACAACCGCTTTCAGGGTGCCATCTGTGGCGAGATGTAGCTGGGCAATGAGAGACATAGGACAAAATTTTATATGAGGTTATTTGACCCAGTGAACCCGATTTTACATTATTATTAGCCCTAGCTTTTCGAACACCCTGTATATTTATTTTGTAGTATTGTTGAAAATAAGCTTACAGAAAATAAAAAACATAATTAACAAGTTTTGTTTTTTGACTAATATTTTCAAACATAACCAATTTAAATTAATAATGAAGCAATATATCCTGTAAAATTTTTCCCATTTAACTGTTTGTGTATCTTTTATAGTTTCCGAGATCACAATAATCAATTTGCTGCTCTGAAGCTCACCCTATATTATTCGATGTAGTTGCCACAACAACCATTTATAAAATTCCTGTTCTGTCTACTACCTGCTCCTTTGTCTATCTATCCTTTCCAGCATCGCATTCGACAAATCTTGAATAAATTTAATAAATATAGGTCTGAAATAAAATAAATATCTCTTTGGTAAAAAAAAGTAACAAAATCACTCTTTAACATTTTTCTACTTTCTCATTTCGGGGTACTTAGGTCACGAAAAACATAGTTTAAAGTTTCTGTCGGTCTGTTTGTTGATACTATAACTCAAAGGTAATGAGATATTAGTTTTACATTTCCTACACATATAATACTTGCAATAGGAAAGAAAGCTATTTTATAAGCAACATGTAAAAAGGCTAGGGTTGTTACGCTTTTATAATTTCCATAGTATTATGAGTCATTTCCTTTTTTCTATTTAGAATAGGCAACAAAGTTTAAGCATAGTTACTTAGAGTCAAAGATTAGCAGAGTGAGGAGAGGGTTAGAAGAATTGTTTCGTATATATCGTGTTATAAGTTGAGAACCTTCGACTCGGATCCTGAAAATTATGTTTTTTCTAATATTTTTAATTATAATGATACCAACACATACTAGGTTGTAACGATTGGTTAAAATTTTTATTTAATGTGAGGAAGACAAATTTAATATTTATTTTAAAACTGCTTTTGCAAGAGAAGATAAGAGTACTTTTTGAAAATACTATATATATATATATATATATATATATATATATATATATATATATATATATATATATATATATATATATACTCAAAATATTTGGCAAGAATTTTGATTGTTTTTAAAGTTAAATATCTTGCGTTTCTAGTTTTAATTACAATTGTAACTATTAAAGTTATATACGACAGTTAGTGCCTGTGGCTAATGGAAGTCCAATATTAAAGAAACCCTGCCGTTTGCTGGGGACTGTTCAAGTACAGATCGACAGTGAAATTCTTGGCCAGGCCAAAGTCCCAATTTACCACACATCACCGCTAGGGACAATGCAAACCACGTTAATAGTCAATATTAACTACAGTTTATGTTTTAGCAGGTATTTACTATTCTTTCATCTATCAAACCTCTCTAAAGCTTTAGTTTTAGTGATTACCTATTGGCTGTGAAAATTCTAATACAACTAGCAATGAGTACAACACAATACTCTTTGCAGATTTTGTTAATATTGGGAAAGCATTCGATTATGTTAAACACTGGACTGTGAACTGCGAAACAACCAAGTTGACTATAGATATACGATCTATTAGCTAACGTATATAAAATTGGCATAAGGAGAATCAATATATATGAGGATATGGAAGTAGTTTAATTGGAACGATAGGAAGACACAATGTCTACTTTTCAATCAAACGAGGGAAGACATCCTCAATGAATAAAGCTGGTAAGAATGAGGTATAAAAATTTGTAAGCAGTACTTGAATTAGAAGTACAGCATAGTCTAAATTATAATAAATAGATGGAGCTTCCAAATTGGTTCTTGCCATCTCTGAAACTTTAAGAAACGCAGAAACAGTTATAGGGGCAATGTGGTAAAGAATTACGTACTTAATAAAAGTAAATTTGAAGAATCGATTTCCTCCCATTGTAGAATGTATATGTAGAAAAATAATATAAAGTCTGATCAATGGATTTTTGCAGTCATGTGATCAACGCGACGTCACGAATATTCATACGATTCAATCGGCTGTCAAATCAGTGTCGGCGGTCTGAGTTTTAATTGACAATTTCAAAAGTCAAAATAGAATTTAAAATTTTTCATCCGGATTGGTAATTAACGAAAACTACGGATATATTAAATGTGTATGATGTGTAAAACACCCTAGTTCTTACTTGTGAAGAACATCGTCAAAGAAATATCGATTTTTTTTTATTGCCTATAAACTCGGCGGTACTGGCTTCTAAAACATGAAGCTATACCCAAATTCCAGGTTGTTCGCTGTCTTTTTTGCATATGTACAAATAAATGAGACAGATAATAGAGCGGATGTCGTAAATAACTTCAGATGACTACGTTTTTAAGTTTTTAAATATACTTAACTTGTTGACAAGAAGAATGATATAGACGGATGTTTACACTATATTCAGACATTTATGACGTACATGCAAAGAATCATTGATCGGACTATATTAAGTTTAGTGAGCTTCTTCACAAAGATATTAAAAAAATATTTCGTGTATTTTTCAGCCCTTTTTTTAAAGTTTTTAAAACAGAATTAGCATTTTTTATTGCGACGTTTCGTCATTTTGACACCATCATCAATTCAACATTTTTAAACATACTTGGGTTTTTAGTGCAGTTTTAAAAAACTCTTTAAGTCCTGAATACAGTCATATTTCACTTAATGCAATCTCCATACAAAAGCGCTAACTCTAACTCCTTACCCATTGAGACTTATGAAAAATATCTTAAAGCTTTAAATAAATATCATACATAAATCTTCATACATAGTTGTGTTCTTTGCTACTTTGAGAGAATACACAGTGTATTCGAATGCTCGAATCTGCATTTAAAAATTTTTGCTTGATAATATTGTCTATAACGAGGCACGTATGAGAAAAATACTAAATATGTCCTAAAGATCCTATAAAAGTATTATGGAATATACAGGATGTCCCGAACTGTATGGTCAATAATTTAAAATCGAGTAAATTGGGTCAAAATAAGGTCAGAATTTTATATAAAATTGCCCCTTGCCCCCTCAATATCGAGATGCAATGAGATACCAGTTTTACATTTCCTATACATGTACTAATTCCAATAGGAAAGAAACCTATTTTATAAGCGACATGTAAAAAGAGTAGGGTTGATACTTTTTTATAATTTCTTTAGCATGTTGTTAGTAAAGTCAGCAAAGTTTAAGCATAGTTATTTAGAGTCAAAAATTAGCAGAGTGAGGAGAGCGTTAGAAGAATTGTTTCGTATATAACGTATTATAAGTTAGGAATCTTCGACTCGGATTCTGAATTACGTTATTTTTTTAATATTTTTAATTTTAACAATACCAACATACAAGTACCAAGATGTAACGATTGATACAAGTTCTTATTTAATGTGACGAAGACAAATTCAATATTTATTTTAAAACTGCTTATTTGCAAGGGAAGAAATGAGTGAACGGTTTTACTTTTTTTTTGAAAATACTCTTCAATACTGAAAATATTTTGCGTTGTTCTCAACACTTTTGATTATATTTAAAGTTAAAAATAAAAAAATTGAAACTATTAAAGTTAGATACATCAATTAGTGTCTTTAGCTAATACTAAAGAAACCCTGTCCTTTGCAGTGGACTGTTCAACTACAGACCGACAGTGAAATTCTTGACCAGGCCAAAGCCCCAATATACCAAAAATCACCGCTAGGGGCAATGCAAACCCACGTTAATAAGAGTCAATTTAACTACAGTTTGTACTTTAGCAGTTATTTATTGTTCTCTCATTTGTCAAACCATCTCGGAACAAATTTCGACGTATCATGACTCTTCAATGAAGATAAGAGGACAGAACATAAAGTACTTATCATTGAACTAGCGTAAGACAGGTATAATAAATAGTATCTCTGCTTCACGTAGGCTTATGATGAGCGAGCAGGAAATAACTGCGAACATTAGACTCTATTCAGTTTTAGTAGTGGATATCGATTTCTATATATTTAGGTTGACTGACATTTAGTGATCTACTGTCCCGAGGTGATTTTGTGCAAACTGTGACTCTATTCTTACCAGGAGTTCTCGTGCCGAATGGTTACGGGCAAGGGGTGAATAAATTATTCGGCTCACATATTACGCTAGTACGGCGATAAATAATTTTTGTTCTGTTCTTTTCTCGGTCGATCTTGAATCTACTTTGGTAGAGAACAAGAAGTTACACTTAATGTATCTTATATTGTGAGAACAAGGCACTATTTTTTCTCTCCTTCCTGTCGCTTTTAGGTTGGTCGATGAGTCGTGATACAATGAACCGCATCCCAAGATTATTTAACAAATGAAGGAACAGTAAATAATCTTTCAAATTTAGTTTATGTCTCTGTTCAATTTTAGTTTATGTCGAAATATATTTTGTGATTTAATTATTTTAGTTAAGTAAAAAAATTGAAAAGCAACTAATGACGTAGTACTAATAAATTAGCATAAAGAAAGGCACGTATAATAACCAAGGCAAAATAAAAAACAAATTACTTTTCAAGTTTTTAGATTGCTCAAGTTAAAATTTCTCTTTTTATTTTTCAAATAAGTCAGCTACCCAATTATAGCAAATCTTTTAAATAGCTACAGTCAATTTCCTTTAGGAATAAAAATACTTTGATATTCCGTATATTAGAGTTTTCTCATTTTTCAGAAACCCTGATTGGTTAAAAAGATATTGGTGAGAAAAAATATTATAAAAACGTTGCTGGTAGTTATAAAGCAATTTATGTTAATATTCAGTATAAGATGATAAAAATATGATAGAATAATTTTGAAATGTAGTCTTAGATGAATTTTCGTTTTGAAGAAATATTGGCAAATTGAGCTACGTATCGTATGACAATCTTCGAATCAGTCAAGGAGAAATTTTGATGTATGATATAATTCTACACGACTTATTCCGCCACCCTTTTTATTCATGAGCAGAATTTGGTAAAATATGTTTCAATACCATATAATTCAAAATATACCAGAGGACCTCATAAGGTATTTAATAACGTAGGTCTCACGTTAGTCTATAAGTCATCAGGCAACATAAAAAATACCTCAATAAATACGAAGTACATTAACAAACGTGATAGAAGTAGAATTTACGAAATAAGTTGTAATGATTGTAACAAGAACTATGTTGGGCAAACAAAAAGGTCAATTTAAACAAGATTTAAAGAATATTTAGCTCATTTAAGGTACGGTAGATCTGAAAAATCAAGTACTGTTGAACATGCTCTTAAACAGGATCATACGGTAATATTAGATAATTTAAGGTTAAAAAAGAATGTATGTGATAGAAAACTATTAGTCATACGAAAACATCGAAATAATAAAATGTAAAAATAACCTCAATAAGAACCAAGGACCTATTCCTCACAGTTCTCAGTACGGGTTACTCGACCGGAACTAATGCTCCGGGTATAATTAGGTCGATTTCAGTAATTCCAAGTTTAGTACAAATAGTCTAGTTCATATTCTTAGACTTCGTCAATTATCGCTCTTGATGATACTAACATGGGTAGCAAAACTCACGTCGAGGGCAATAATGTATATGGTTATCAAAACCAATGTGGATGCAATAATATAAAAATTAATTAGTTTGTGTGCTTTAGCAGGTTGTAATAACTAATTTTCATAACCTAACTTAGTTTGTTCTACTCGTGTCATTTCAAGCTAATTTTTTTAAATTGTGTTCATAGTGTACATTACCACTCAAAAAGATGTAACAATTTAACAATTTTGATGACTGCTCTATTTTTTTCTTTATACTAACATTTATTTTTCTCAGCAATTATACTAGATATTCTGTTTTTTTTTTTCATGTTTATGCATAAACATTGCAGAACTTAATATTATTACAATTTTTAAGCAATGTGTAATTATGCCCTGAAACATTTGTAAAAAATATAGTTTATAATTAACAGATAGATAGTTTTTAAAAATATTTACTAATAACTAAGGCATTTGAAGTGCACTTTTAGTTTCTCCAAACACAAGGGCTGTATGAAAATTATTCTATGAAGAAAAGGCTCTTATTTTCTCTGTTCTAGAAAATCTGGTGCCAGTTTAACCTAGCAATTTTTTTCAGTTAGTTAAACCATCTTTCTTGGGGACTGCCTACACTTTTTCTTTCGCCCCAGGGCCTTTATCTGGTGATGCATTTACTCCAGTTCTTTGTGGGTCTAGAGACATGTCCTGGCTATTACCAACAGGAGATAATTCTTTTTACAATGTCTGTTGTCTGGGTTTTACGCCTTATCCATTCGTTGATTTTACGATTTCCCGGCGATATTGCTAATAGTCTTCTTTCAATGGCTGTCTGATTAATTTGTTTATTACTTTTTTGTCAGGACCCATGTAAAAGGACCCTATGTGACAACAGGAGATCTCCATTCGTTAAAGATTTTTGCTTTTAGGGTCATGAAAATCATATTTAAGATATATTTTAGTTTTCCATACCGCCTGTTCAAAATATATGTATGAATTAGCCCCGTTTACTCTTTGACCATGTGACCATGCCCTGAAATTGTTTCATCCGCTGCTCGCATATTTGTCATAAATTGTGTCTTTGCATTATTCATATGTAGTCCCACTTTAGTAGCTTCTTTATGTAATTACTCCAGCATCTGTGTTAGCTCTTCTCGATTTTTTCCGAACAAGACAATATCGTCGGCAAATCTTGAATTATGCAAGTGTTCGCTCTGGATGGTTATTCTTTTTTCTTACCATTTGAGTTTTTTGAAACTTCTCTTTTAGCCTTCATTCTACCTGTAAAATTGTGAACTTTGATAGCTATTGTTGATGACTTATATAAATTTTTCAATAGGCTAATATATCTTTGCCCCGCTTTAGCGGTTCTAAGTTATTTATTTATTGCCCAGGTTTCTACCAGGTCAAAAGTATTTCTGAAATCTACAAGAGTCATTCACAGTGGTGTGTTATATTCCATTATTTTACTATCTTATTGTAGGGAGGTGTTCAGCTGTACTGAAGAGGCTTTGAACACTAGCCTGCTTGTTGGTTTTTGGATTTTAAGTTGCCTCTCCAATTTGTTCGCAATTACTCGAATAAATAGTTTATGTAATTGAGAGAGCAGACTGATCGGATTCTAGTTTTGAAGATTAGACGGGTCTTCTTTCTTTACATTAGGACTAGTATTTCCTTTTTCTAGTTTTTAGTAATATGTTCTTTTTCTAATCACTTGTTAAATATTTTTGTTGGTGCTTTCTTAGTTAGCATATCTAACTTAATTATCTATCAGACTACTGCTACTCCAGCTACTTTATCATTTTTATTTGCTTTATCGCTCTGTTCAGTACTCTGATCTCGTTAATTATTTTGTTTTTCCGTTTGATACTCTTGTATTATAGTAAATATATCGTGCTTTGACGTTCTTCAGCGGTTTTGTTGATTTCTACAAAATCTATCGTATCTATTTTCCTATCTTTTATTGATTATCTTTTCTCCAGTAGTCATTTTATTTTAGTTGACAGTTTATTCTCAGTTTTCATTGACGATTTCGCTATGCTCTCTGCTGTTTTTCTTATGACTTTTATTATTCTACTATAAGTGTCATTTAAGTCTTCATCCGGTTGTTCTGTGCTTTTAATAAAATTTTCATTTAATTGTTTTCTCTATTATTCGTCTTCTTCTGTCAGATTTTCTACGTTTATTTGATATGTTTTTTGTTGGACCTTTCTATATCTTACTATACGTATGTTTATGAGGACTTTGCATTTTACCATCCTAGGGTCGCTTCCTGTTGTGAATAGATTAACCAAGTCCACGTCTTGAATTATATGCTTGTGTCATGAAACGTTAAAGTTTACTCCATTTTTTTGAGTTAAATTTGTCTCATTGAGTCGGTTAAGCAAATTTGTAAGAGTGTCTCGAAAGTGTGTAAATTCAAATCATTTTTTATGCGGGTAGCAAAATAACTTTAATCTTCTATTGTCTATAACAGTTAAACTCAGTGTTCTCTATTTTCCTTCCCAATTCACTAGCTTTCTCTTGTAGGAACATGTTCATGTCGTTTTCGACTAAACCATTTAAGGTGTCCTTTATCGACTTGGTCATGTGTAGATTTTCTTATTTTTTTACAACTGAAGTTTCTTTTATCACAGATGGATAAGATTTCTTGCCTCTTCTTCCATATGGTAGAAACCGATTTAGTTAAATTCAACTGTTTGCAAGCATCACTTTGTTTAACACCGTTTTCTATTTTCCTTATAATATCGTGTTTGTCTTTTACCATAAAGAATTCGCTTTATGTTTTTGTGGACTCAGACCTTGTTAGTTGCGACGATGTACTACTGGTATTTTGGTCTAAATGTTAGAAAACAAGACGAGAGCTAGGCTCTACATATATGATATTTCAGAATAAATGAAAAGAATACATTTGCTATCTAATATCCTAACACCTCGTCTGCTACATATACAAAATCCCAGTCAGGAATATCAAATTCCATTACTAATAGTTAATTTGATATTGAAGATTTCCCTGCGCCATTGATATCAAAAGATGCTGATTTTGAACCAAGTCTATATCAACAAAAGAAACATTTAATATTGAATACAGAGTTAAATAATCTTACACCATCTACAAATGGATATTTTAGAGGAAGGTTAGGTTACATCTTCATCTCGATTATGGTAAAATGACCCAACACCTTTTTTAATAACATACTATATTAGCTCACTCGTCAGAGGCAAAAGCTCTCATTATAGGCTGCATTTTGGCATACAGGTAGTTTTTTGGACGTAGAATATGATAAAAAAAAGTTTGCTGCTCTAAAGTGTACGCTAAGCCTATAAAATCGAAAATAAAATGACAAATTCGGTTTTTTTTTGCAAATATCTCTAAAAATAGAAAAGATATCGAAAAATTAATAGCATCACGTGAAAGAACGGAAAATTTTACAAAAAAATAGTTTATAATTTTTTTTTTTTTAAGTAATTTAAAAAAATCATTTGAAATAATGTGGCTGGTTTAACCCCTTCAGTTGTAATGGGAATCATGCTTCCAACCTAATTTATGATTAAATATCGTTTCTGTATATTTTAAAATTGTCTATTAAAGGTTTATTCGGGGTGATGATTAAGAATCCGATGACAGATTTGAAAAATTCAAAATAACGGATCCAATATGACGACCAGAGAGTACGTAATTCATTTAATTTCTTCGAGTAAGTTAAAATTTTTGTGTTTTCAATAACTGTTTCCTTTGTACCTGGATGCTTAAATCAAATATTTTACACTTAAAGCTTAGACTTTTATCTTCCATTTCCCACCTTTAATTTTTTTTTATTTTAAGTTTAAGTTGTATGATTAATAATAAGCAAAAAATACGTTTATCATTAACTTTTTTAAGAACCAAATTACAAAAAAGAGAAAGTTTTCTAAGTTCTTAATGATTTTCTAATATTAAGTATACTTTTACCTCTAATTAAAAAAAATTGCCCGACTTTTTTGACCATTTCGTACTGCCTTAAACGTAAAATTGCCGACGGCGCACTACAAGAATTTTCATATTTTAAAACTCAATCTTTAAATAACACAGACAATGTGGATATTTTTATTTTTATATTGAAATTTAAGGTAAAATAATGATATATGTACAAGATGTTTTTTAATACTATATTTTATTAAATGTTTGTAATTTACTGTACGCCCGTTAAAATTATACAAACAAAAGTTTCGTTTTAAGTTTTACAAATTATAAAGCAACAAAAATAAAAACTATTAGTAAAAACGGAAAGCTGAAAGTCTCCTCTTCAAAATCTATCTTTTAAGTATTTTTTTACACTCTGAAAACAAGTAATATCGATTAATTTTCGAGCGGTGCGCGTAGAGTTTCAAATTAACCGGTTTGGCGCGCTCCATTTTTTGAATTACCCATCCGAATTTTTAATAAATTCTCACGCTAATAAAGACATCTGGAAAGAAAATATATATACTGTTTTTTTTTGTAAATTTTCTCGCTCTTTCACGTGGTACTATTCGTTTTTCGATATATTTTTTATTTTTCGAGATATTACCGAAAAAACGATTTTTTTTATTTTATTTTGGATTTTGTGGGCTTAGCGCACCACAAACTTTAGCAAACTTTTCCTTATGGTATTCTACGTCTAAAAAACTGTCTGAGTGCCAAGATGCAGAATGCTAACGTTTAATGAGAGCTCAAACCCCCTGGCGACTCGGCTACCATATATAGATTAATTGAAGCTCTAAACATACATGCCACATGAATGGACATTATTTATGGACGGGTAAAAAACTAAGTTAAAATGTATTCTTTTACAAATTAGTAATAAACTTCAATACAGATTGGTTATGCGGTCCATATAAATAAATTATAAGGAGTGTGAATTAATTTTGAGGTATTTCTAAGAGAGGGCGTAACTTCTATTATATCGCATCGGGGCATACCGTTGCTATATTCATGGCGAAGTGCCATCATTAGACTTTAATTTTAAGCATATATAATTTTGCAAAACAACATATTTTTTTGAGCATTAAATATGTCGAATTACGTGTCAACAAAACACTATTTGCGGGAAGCGTTAATTTTCTTACTTAATTCGAACAAAAATGGTGCTAACAATCATCGATTGCTGTCGGAAACCTATTGTGATTATAGTAGAAAGAACGTCCATGTCAGCCCAAAAAGTTTAAAGATGAAGAATTGGAGGCATTACTCGATGAAGATCCATGCTGAATTGAAAAAGAACTTGCAGAATTATTAGTTGATCGCATAAATATTTCTAAGTGCTTACATGCACTGAGAATGATTCAAAAGTAAGGTAATTGGGTGCCGTACGAATTGAAACCGAGAGACGTTGAAAGGCGATTTTTCACTTGTGAATAACTGCTTCGACGGCACAATTGGAAAGGTTTTTTGTATTGTATCGTAATTGGTGATGAAAAATGGATACGCTACGATAATTCAAAGGGCTAAAAGTCATGGATGAAGCCCGGTGAACCATCAACATCCTCGCCAAAGCCGAATATTCATGGCTCCAAGTTTATTCTGTGGGCTCCAAGCTTATCTGGTGGGGGGTATCAGCTGGGTGTAGGTTATTATGAGCTGCTCCAATCCAACGAAACTATTACTGGGGAATGTTACCGACAGCAATTAATGCAATTTAGCTGAGCGTTGAAGGAAAAAAAAAAAAAACGACCACAATATGCCAAAAGACACGACAAAGTGATTTTTCAACATGACAACGCTTGGCCACATGTTGCAAAACCCGTCAAGGAAACGCTAAAAGCGCTTGATGGGATGGCCTACCTCACCCGCAGTACTCACCAGACATTGCTCCTCTCTGATTATCACTTGTTCGAATCGATGACGCATGGCCGTCTGAACAGCGCTTCCATTCTTGTGAGGATACCAAAAAATGGGCCGATTCGTGGATAGCCTCAAAAGATGAGTCGTTCTTTCAGCGTGGTATTCATATACTGCCACAAAGATGGGAGCAAGTAATGACTAGCGATGGACAATACTTTGAATAATCAAGTAACCATTTTTTATAATAAAGCGATATTTTTGCCGAAAAATCCCTCAAAACTAATGCACACAACCAATATCTGAAAAGCTATATATAAAATACACGAAGTATCATTGTTTACTATACGAATGGGAAAGCTCAGTATTCATTGTAAAGAAGGATTGATCCCCTGTGCATTTATTGAAATCAGGACACAATAATTTAAAAGAATGGCCATTGGCTGATTCGCAAAAGCCTCTGCTACACCTACTTCATATCATGGATCAGTCAATTCAATATTTTCAATATATACTGCAAGTATATCTAAGATTTAGGACTTGAAAATTAAAGAATCTACCCAGATAGGCAATATCAATTCGACAAAATTTTAAAATATTGGGAACCAACAGAGATGATAATTATGCGAAATTAAAAAAGAATATGTTATAATCACATGAGAAAATGTAGAACAGTATACCTATGAAGGTCCCTTCCCCCACTTTTAGACTTCGTTCCTGAAAACTTCTTTTACCTTGGTATTATATCTTACAACAAAAATAAACGAAGTCAGTAATCGACACGGCCTCGAAAGTCTCCGGTTTCTGCTACCTTGTTAATGGTTAACAAGCAACAAATAGAAAAAAAAACTCCACAATCTAGGTACCATGATATACTAACAGTGGGATCACCCGCAGGAAATTCGTTGTCGTATCGAAAAAGGTAGAGCAGTGTTCACTTTTCAAAGGCTCAGCAATAAAATCACGCACAAAAATAAGACTCCTAAGATATTATGTCTTCAGAGTCCTCCTTTACTGTGTGGAATCTTGGACGCTGACTGCAGACTCTTCTGAGAAATTTGAAGTATTTGAGTTATGGCTATATCGCAGAATTTTGAAAATTTCTTATACTGACCATATTACCAACGAGGATGTCTTACGTCGCGTGACTAGAAATTATGGAAATTGTTAAAGTGGGAAAATTGGAGTACTTATAACACATAATGAGAAATTCCCACAGATATGGATTACTACAGCAAATACTGCAAGGAAAGGTATTTGGAAAAAGGGGTCCAGGACGCAGACACATCTCCTGGCTAAACAATCTGCGAAATTGGTTCTCAACAAATACTGCGGGTCTTTTCAGAGCTGCAGTAGATAAACTAATAATAGCTAGAATGATTGCCAACATTTGAAACGAATAGGCACTTTAAGAAGAAGAAGATTACATTTATTCATTTTCGCATTCATATTAGTCATGTTAAAATGTAACTAATAAATTCGGTCTATTGAAAAAAACTAGGTTTAAAGAACCCCGTACCAATCTTATGGGAATATGTCTTTCTGTGGATTTGGCTAATTTTTGGATATGTTGTAGACCCCGTCGTTCTGAACAAATGTCGCCATGGACATAACATGATTCTAGGAATGGATTTCGCGCTATGGGCCTTCTAATCACAGAATCAGCATATGTGTTGAATACTAATATTTCTCCGTATTTACGAGTGACTGAATGGCCTACGTGCGTGAATTTGTATCCGCAGGACTGAGGGTATTATTGTCAGTATTTGATAAAAATGATTAACTATGCCTGTCCACTGTGGGACAAAAAAGACGAGGAAGGGGAGAGGGAACATAGGTCTATCTATGCTTCTACTCCCCTCCCTCCCCTTTTTTGACCTTTTTTGATTATTTAGTACGCTTTTGTGAATTTTTTCACAATCGTATAGGCCGTAGAGGTTTTCGGGCATCCGGAGAGTTTATCATCTTGAATGGATGTACAACCACGTTTAAATTTGGCAGTCCACTCTGTAGAAATGAAATCATTAAATTCTATAACAATTTGCACTTCAATTTCATCTATTCTTTAGAGAATGTTAAAAGTTGTTTATTTACACTATCGTTACAAAAAGACAACTCAATGCACGTGCCTGAAACTTCTTAGCACTTCATCTAGTAGATAATACTTAACAAATAATATAATAATTTGGTCATCTTGGCACCATATCTGTGTCAGGCCGTGCTCTTTTAGAACGACTCTCGTATATCAGATACTAAAAAATAAAACTAGTAACATCAAAAATTATGTTGCTAGTATATATTCCAAATTATTTTCACACGTAAGGTGTCAGAAAATTTGGAAAAAATTAAAGGCGATTTTTAAAAACCCTCAAGTAACCCAAAGAGTTATGTTAAAGGGGTAAGGCACTCCAGGTCCCAGAAAAAGTCTAATTTCGGAAATTTTTTTCAAGAATATAATAATAGCAGTTGTAAATATGATTGAAATTGATTAAACAAATATTTAATGTACAAAAATATTTAATATACATAATTTTTTTTATCTTTTTAATTCAAAAAGGCATCTTCTGAATACAAAACGACAAGGACCTTTTATGCGGGGCCTGAAATGGGCAAAACGATTGTTCCCATAAATTTCAACCTAAAATAGCAAACCCAAAAATAATCATTAATATATGTCAAGAACTAGTGTATAATGTACAGATTTTGCGATAAGTTATAAATTTTTTTTTTATAAATAATTTTTCGTAAAATTTTTAGGTCAAAAATGAACATTTTTTTGTAAATGGGCACCATTTTTCCATATATATATATATATATATATATATATATATATATGTTTATGGTATTCTGAATTTTCATCAATTTTATTTTTAATTTTAATGGTAAAATTTGTTTCAGGTCAAAAGTAAGTTTTTCCTATATACATTAATGCATTAATGTTCATTGAAGCTAAAATTCTAGAAAATTGCGTATCCCAAAACTGATTTTAAATTAGTCAGAAAAATATCTAGAAATCTCATATAAAAGTTAATTTGAATTTCTCTCTCACTCTTGGGATTTCATATATATATATATATATATATATATATATATATATATATATATATATATATATATATATATATACATATATATATATATATATATATATATATATATATATACATATATATATATATATATATATATATATATATATATATATATATATATATATATATATATATATATATATATATATATATATATACGGACAAGGCCTATCTTTCAGCAGTTTTTTTTATCAATCCTAGCCAGACTGACGAGCCGTAATATGACGAAACACGTCTCGGGATGGATTTGACGAATAAGAGAACAGTGGATAAACTGCTGAAATATAGGCCTTCTGCGTTTTCAGTTATTTTACGTTAACCACATATGCCTGAGGAGAACCCTCGAAAAGCGCTGCCTGCTTTTAAGTGTTGACCGTGTCAACCATTCTGTCGGCTGTGTTAGCTTTCGATGGAGTATTATTTACTTAGTAGAATTCGTTGTATTCTATCATCGTGTAAGTAATAAATATTTTTTTTTTAAATTTTGAATCTACTTGAATTACTTAATCCTTGCGAATTTATTCAGAATATTTATTACTCATATGTCTTTTTCGAAACAACATATTTGCTGGGTATATTTTTGCAGCTTTATAGGTTAGTAATGATAGATTATGACTAGAAAATATCGAACTTTTAAATTAATACTAACCACTCCTAGAGTCGTGCTTATATAATGACTAAATTTTTTTATGATTTTTAATTTTTCGAGTATGTTATTCAAGACATATTTAAACTTTAATTTTCGCAAAACGTATTGAAATATGTAAGCTAATTATAGCCAAAAGCCAAAACTTTTGTCTATTTAATATTTAATTAATTAACTAATTTTATTAATATAAATTTGACTACCTATCTATGTTATATTTTCAAGTTTAGATATATAAGACTACTTATTTTTGCCATATCTTCCATATTTTTCAATTTAACGTAGTCTTGAATATGCCAATAGTTTTGATATAATAAAATCAACTTACAAAATTAAATCCTTATGTGTATCAATACCAAGTTATTAGCGAACTTAATTAAAAAAGGTTTTCCTCAATGTAAAAAAACTTTTATTTCTTGTACGTGCGTACTGTAAATATCTTTGCGAAATCTTCCAATTTCCGCAAAATGTACGGATAAGTTTGGGACGTGACTTTAAAGTGGATCTCTCTATCTCTGACATAAGTTCGAACCCTCGTCCGACGAAATGTAAATATATTTTTGTTTATCTGAAAAATAAGGTTACTAAATACATATACATATATATATATATATATATATATATATATATATATATATATATATATATATATATATATTATATATATATATATATATATATATATATATATATATATATATATATATATATATATATATATATATATATATATATACATATATATATATATATATATATATATATATATATATATATATATATATATATATATATATATATATATATATACACACATATATATATATATATATATATATATATATATATATATATATATATATACGCGTGTGTCTGGAGGGACGGAGATGTGTTTCCTAAAGGATTCAGGTGTACAGTCGATGGGGGCGGACATTTCGTCAAAATCCTATTTGGCATTATCATTGCTTACAGGTCACTGCTTAATAATAAACCCAGCGGCTTGGGTGCCCCACTATGGGAAATTTCTGAGTTCTTTTGGTCAAAGTTAGTCTTACAACTCGTATAATAACAAAAACTAATCATTTTTTTTTTTAAAATACTTGTAATTATATGTACTTTTGTGTGGAACTGCAGAAATAAGTTTAAATTAAATCCTAACCTAAGAAAACGTAACGTAAAATATCGGATATATAAATATCCAATATCTAGTAATCGCCTATCTAAAAAAAGAAATTACATATTTGTACATTCGTTAAGTTTTAAACAAAACTGGTTAAATATAGTACAAACAACATATAAAAACATAAACTTTAATCTAAAATAGTTCAAACACACCTAAAACATAACCTACATGCAATCATAGAACATTAAGATTTATGCACAGTATTTAGTATCTAATTTGATTTGAATTATGAATACTAATTACAAATTATAACAAAAATATAAATCTATTATTAAAAATTAAAGAAAATATAACCTTAAAAAAGTCAAAATATCCTTCAATACAAAAGTAGATCAAATAAAAATTAATATTAACTTAATCAAATAAATTCCTTAAATACAGCTGGAATAATAGTTTCTACATAAACCTTTCAGTAATCTGAAAATCTTATCAAGTATGTCATTTACAGCGAAATATTTAAACCTTTGTGAACTGTTGTGGAACAATAATAGTAATAATAAAACTAATAAAGCTGACATAATTTTAAATGAATTGTAAAATGATCATGCATTTACAGAACATGAAGAAAAATGTATTAGGAATAAATAAGTTACGAATTTCCTACCGCAATACATTAGAAAGTGGGCTGAGGTTTCTCGTAAAAAAAGGCTTTCAATCAACATTTAGCAGCATTCTAGAAAAAGATTTAATTGTAAATTCCATTGAGCCATTTACAAAAAACTAACCCAAAAAACCTTTCGGAGAATTCTAATAGCTCAGATGGATCAGCGAGTTTCTCGAAAAATCTTACAGTTGGAAGGTCACGCTTATCTTTCGAAAAGGGATCGTCAAAAACAAGATCTAGACGTGCATCTGAACTTGCGTTAGAACATAGTGAAGAAGAACCATCACTTGCCCTAAAAATTAAAAACAGTCTACAAAGGTACCTAATTCAGAAGTTGAATTAAACGAAAATAAATCAGATGGGATAAATGATACGAATAAAATTTTAGCTATGTACATGGACTTAAAATTGTTCAAAAACTCATATGAAAAAATCCGAGTTCGCAATCATAACATTTATGGTAATAAACTGTATCTACCTTGCAATCTGACGCCAAGAGAGCTTGTTATTCGGAACATATTAAATTTACTGAATCTGGATCAAGTGTAAATCTAATTTCATTAATTGTTCATACCATAACTAGAATATTACAGACATTGGATAGCTTGACTTTATTAGGAAAATGGGGCATGGATGGAGTGTCAGGTTAACAAACGACCAGACAATCATGGACTTCAGAAGATAATATATTTGTTTTCATTTTATTAAAGAAATTGTTGTCACGAGAAATTATGAATTTTAACGCTAAACTTTTTGAAAAAGTTGAAATATAGTACCTTAAATTCAAAGGGATGACGTTTGATTTAAAAATGGATTTAAAATGTATTATGATTGATGGTAAGATAGGAAATATTTTGACAAGACAGAAAGTTTCTGCTGGTTGCAATATATGTAGAGCTGGTCCTAAAAGCATAAATAACACACCACGTATATTAACTCTACAATGCGAAGTTAAATAGATTTATATTTTTGTTATAGTTTGTAATTAGTATTCATAATTCAAATCAAATTATATACTAGTTACTGTGCATAAATCTTTATGTTATATATATATATATATATATATATATATATATATATATATATATATATATATATATATATATGTATATATATATATATATATATATATATATATATATATATATATATACACATATATATATATATATATATATATATATATATATATATATATACATATATACATATATACATATATATATATATACACATATATATATATATATATATATATATATATATATATACAGTAATACCCCGCTTTACGCGAGGGATACGTTCCGAAAAAAATCGCGTTAACTGAAATTCGCGTATATCGAGGTTTATGATTAAACATAGTCAAAATTTAATACAAAAAAATACAAATCATTTTAATCAATCACTTTAATTCTAAGAACACTTTATGCAATACATACTCTTATTTTTTACGGAAAAATACATCTATTGTCTTTTGGGTAACGTTTTGTTTACGTTCTTGTAAAATACGTTCATAACACCCAACACTGTTTTTAATTGTTTGACACACGGTCAAGACACGGTCATCATTATTGTCTATACTCTGCAATATGTCCAAACCTGAATAAATTTTTGAAAGTGCATTTTGTATTTCCCCTGAAGATAAAACTTTCTCTTCTACTTGTTCTTCCTCATCGTAGATAGGATTATTCTGTAACTCGATCAGATCTTCATTGCTAATAGGATCGTCGTGCGTTGCTACAAGTTCTACGAGATCTTCTACCGTGACATCTTCAAGTTCAGACCCCTCAATCATTGCAGCAATGTCTTCAAGCACTTGTCTCTGCATCTGGACAATTCTTCTAGGTGCTTCCACTACATCTGGCCAAAGATTACGCCACACCCCATTCATACAACTCATTTTAACTTCCTTCCAAGCCTCTTCTATGTTGTGAATAGACTTCATAATGTTGTATGACTTCCACCACTCTCGCATAGACTGTCTTCCTTCCCCGTCAGTTTCATGAATTAGTTGGCTAAAAGTGCGGCGATGGTAATAAGCTTTGAAGTTTGCTATTGCTCCCTGGTCCATAGGTTGTAATATTGACGTAGTGTTTGGTGGAAGGAACTTTACGTACACTTTTAAGTCTCTGGGCGTATCAAGTGAGGTTGGATGTCCTGGGGCATTGTCTAAGAGTAATATAACTTTAGGTTCAAGCCCATTTCTGTCACAGTATGATTTGACTGATGGGCAAAAAACTATTAGAATACCATTCTTGAAAAATTTCCCGTGTAACCCACGCCTTTCTGTTTGATCGCCACACAACTGGTAGACTTGTCTTGTCTGTGCCTCGCATTGCACGGGGTGTTTCTGAATGGTACACTAGTAAAGGTTTCAGTTTGAAATCACCAGTGGCATTACCACCCAGCAGAAGTGTTAGTCGATCTTTCGCAGCTTTGAAACCACTGGCTTGACGTTCTTCCTTAGAAATGAATGTTCGAGATGGCATTTTTTTCCAGTAAAGTGCGGTCTCATCAACATTGAAGATGAGACAAGCAGGAATTTTCTCTCGTCTAACGAAGTCTTGAAACTTGTCTGGAAACTCAGCTGCAGCTTGAATGTCCGCGCTGGCCGCCTCGCCTGTTATGTGGATATTGTGAAGATTAGAACGCTGCTTGAACCGATGGAACCAGCCTCTGCTGGCAGCAAAAGTCGGAGTGGCACTCCCTTCTCCTTCTTTTGTTTTCAGCATCTCATACAAAGATTTTGCTTTTGTGCATATGAGATCCTGACTTAGTGGTGTGTTCTTCTTATTCAAATCTTCGATCCAGACTGACAGTAATTTCTCCATTCTTTCTAAGATAGATGATCTCGAACGAGAAAGTTTTGTTGCACTTATAGGTGTTGAACCTTCGCTGGAGATTTTAATTTTTTCCGATTTTTATAAATCGTTCTCACAGTCGATTCTGAGAGTCCAAAATCTCTCCCAACAATTGTTGCTTTGCCTCCATTTTCCATTCTTCTTAACACTTTCATCTTCAATTCCAAAGTGACGCTTTTACGCTCTTTTTTCTTTACAGGCGGCATTTTTAACGTAGGGTTAAATTATGTATGTATGTATCTCCAATAAATATTAAAACAAAACTGCCAGCCGACCGAACTAACATTACGGAACAAATGAACACACGAAACGAACGAGGAAATCCCCATAGAACAAAGTCGAAGGACAGGGAATTCCCAATTCTTCAAAGAGAATATTCAGAGAAAGCGGGGATCCCCCCGCGACCATAGAGAAGTTAATGACTACATGAGCGCGAAATTTGAAATTCGCGTTATAGTGAAACCGCGCGTAACGGGGTCGCGCTAAGCGGGGTATTACTGTATATATATATATATATATATATATATATATATATATATATATATATATATATATATATATATTGTAAGGTGTTAACTTGCCCGCACTTTTGTACCCTGTGAAAAGTTGTTTTTCCCACGCTTGGGCGCAATTTTCTTGCAACCTCTTTTTAATTTCTGATAATGAATTGAGTGGATCCTTATTTTAAAAGAACTAAAGAAATTAAACACACACTAGCTCAGTTTTCCTTGGTAGAGAGATATGGGTAAGAGATAATTTTTGTACGTCTTTTTGGAATTATTTTTTCTTATTTTTAAAAAACCTCAGCTGTACGACTTTTGGGCACCATTCATTTTAAAATAGAAAGGATCTAACTTCAGCTAAAAAAATGAAAAAATACTGAAAGGGTGTACAGTTGTTAAAAAAAAAAAACAGTTTGGTACAGCCGTCATTATCCTGAAAAGTAAGATAGGTATTCAGTGAGACACTAGCTTTAATCAATAAAAAGAAAATTTATTCATGATTTTAAAATAAAAGTTCTAACCTCTGCGGTTTTAAGGATTACAAAAAATTCTAGCCTAACAGGTAGTTATTATTATTAGAGTCCCTAAATCAGACATTTAAATTCTAAAACCTGACTACCCCCGAAAGCGAAGAATCGTGATTTTCACTTCACCTTTTGTCAGTTCAAATTGCTATTAAGACACTTACTTCGGGAATAGGTCTATTGATGAATGTTCTGGTAACTTACGGTTTTTATTTGGGCTTCTAGGCCTTCGATGGAACACAAAACCGATTTTACACTTTGTAGGAAACACTTAGGGCCCACTACGGCTTTACGTTAGAAAAAAAAAACTCGTGCTTTACTTGGCTCTCATAATTGTTGCTATGAGCCTCTACTGCGGCTCGGTCGAAGTAAGCCTGGCTGCGGCTCGATGGAAATTAGCCTACTTGGCGGCTCGGTCGAAATAACCTACTTGGCGGCTCGGTGGAAATAAGCCTCTCTTCCTGTCCACCGGACTCTTAAATAAACCGCGGGCACTCTCTCGGTAATATGGCTACACCGGAACCAAAACTCCGGATACAAACATTTAACCAATCCCGGCGTATCGAGAGATTCGGTCGCAACCCGCACAGCACACTATATACCGAACGGCTTGGAATTTCTGATTAATATACCGTTCGATACAAAAATGAAAAGAAGTACAATTTAAAGTGAAAAATCAGTAACATTATATGGTCTTAAAATCTAAGAAAAAATGAATGTTACATTTACCCCCTTCCAAAAAGAAATAGACTACACTAGTCTATTAAACTAAGGCTACTTATGAAAAGGTACAAAGTGGTACACTATCACTTACTACTAAGGTCAGAACTTAAAACAAAATTACAAACTTCGGACCTTACTACTAGACTTAATTCAATTAAGCACTAATATCAAGTACAATGAAAACCAAATGAAAATCTTTGCATGTACACAAGAATCTTATAACTAGACTTAACTTAATTAAGCACTAAGGTTAAGTACATCAAAAAGTAAATAAAAATCCTTGCATGAACATAAGAAATACCTTTCTAAAGTAACAATCGCGGTCTTCTTATATAAAAGAATCAGCTCTGTTATTGTTACCAAAACAAAAAAAAAAATTTTTGTGTAGACTCTTGTCTAAATCAAAAAAAATGAACTGAAACAAAGTATGAACACCCCCCTTAAAATATTTTAAGGATTGTCTGAAAATTTTCTATTTCAGCAAAAGAAATTTATAAAAATTCTTAAATAAAGAAAAAAAAAAAAATAAATGATTCTAGTGCAAACACTAACACTAAAAAGGAGAAAGTCTTGTAAGACTATTTAGCACAAGGCTAAGAAAAACATCTGGATGAAAATCCAGACAAACGCTCGAAAAAAATCGCCATCAATGCTCTAGCTCACCGCTAAGAGAACATTCTAACTCTAGTATCACTACTAGTCGCATCAGAAAATAATCGCACTCTATCGCGCAATGTCGACGTCCTAAGACATTTAGACATGCTAAAATCGCCAGGGAAAACGCTCTGGTTGATCGCCAGAAAACGCGTCAGCTTATCGCCAACTAAACACTCTGGTATATCGCCAGAAAAAAACCTCGGCTCTTCGCCAAGAAAACACTCTGTAAATAGCCCTCGACTACACAAAGTCCGCGTTCTTAAAGAACAATCTCGCCATTAACATAGTGAGCAGCTATAAAAGCTAACAATATCACTATAGGCACAGTGAATAGCTATAAAAGCTAAAATTCACCCTAAACACAGTGAATAGCTATAAAAGCTAAAATTCACCAAACTGAATGATCCTGCTTCAAAAAGCAATGTTCACTAAGAACAGAATGATTAGTCTGCGCACAACTAACATTCAAGGAAACATTCCCAAAATAACTGTATGAGACAGCAAGTCTCGAAATAGGACCTCCCTAAAGTCATAATCCTATATATAGGAGTCCATAAGCAAAACGACTCAAAATCACGCATTTTGAGCACATGCCCTCAGGCAACCAACATACACCGAAATATATACAGAAATATATACAGAACTATATACAGAAATATATACAGGAGTTCAAATCCCAAACTCTTGGTCATGGTAACTCCATACTGAGCTTGGTGAAAGCTCTTAGCAAGAGCTAACCAAATTTTCGGCACATCGCACCAAAGTGACAAATCTGCCTAGAAACATGAGCCAGAACAAACGCCCTCCGTCATTCTTCAGGGTGGCTATACAGAGATATAAAACTTAACCAGCATTGCGCCTCTTCAAGTTGCATGAAGAACCCTTGTGTACTGGTCTCGCCCTGGAACAACAACGAAAAGCATTCAATCCATCCCACATAACAGGAGACGAACACCTCACCACGATATACTGAAAGGTGGAGACAATAAAATACGGAAATGGTGACCCTGGAGTCCACCAACAAAAGGGAGTAGATTATAGCATCCACTAAACTAAAACGGTGTCTACCACACCACCATAAGTCAAAAAAAATTAATCAATAGGGTGTTCCGAAACACACTACTGCCAACAGCCTGTCACCACTTATAGGCTAATTGGAGCTGAGGTCGACTACAGTAGCTAGGCTCTCCTTTGGCTCAAATAGAAATAACCATTGAGTAACAAAACCTCTAAAGGTCCCAAAGGTCAAACGTTCGCCCCCCATAGACTACCCTTCCAATCAGTCTGTTCCTCAGGAAGATTAACTCCTTGCCAAACGTCGTAACGGCATCTGTTAGCACCCGGTGCATCACAGCCTGTAAAAACAGATAACTCATGGGATACAACCTAAAAGGTTTACAAGGTTGACTTAACCAAGCTTCTAGCGGAAATTTCCAAAAAATGAAAATGAGCTTAAAAAGCTACATGAAGCAAAAATTTCTCAATATTTCGGTGGCAATGCAACAAAACTTTTGAAGACGACAAGAGCTTTTCCAGCTTAATCAGAAACAAGAAGAAAACATCGTTGACAGCTAAAATATTTGATCATGGTGTTAATCGTCTCCCTAGACAATAGCCTCTAGAAGAAACTGCTACAGGTATCAGGCATAACCGTTTTCTGTCAGCCCAAACTTCTAGATTATCTGGCGAAAATCTAAAAATTCGGTTAGGAATCTTCCTTCACTGCGCTTAGCCTCTCTTGACAAGGTTCTCATCTCGGCATCAGATTTTGATCATTTCTTTGTGAAACGACTGTCTTACTCTGCTCTCATCTCTTGTAAATGATCAGCCTTTAGTTCTCCTGCAGGACTTCAACTTCCTATCAACCTGATAGTAGACCGAAAAAAACTCATCAGACGCCTATGAGTCTATGCAAAAAAAATTTTAAAAAATTTGTGACTCAAAGGTAACGTTTAAACGGCCCTGAGAAGAAAAGAATATAACCTCAGTTTGTCAATTCAGAAGAAGATCTAAATCGAAATAATCCAAGTCTTAGACTCACTGGATAAACCAAAATCAATTTACTCTTAATTGCACCCAACATATACCACTAAGGTAATAGAAATCCACCCACTCGGGTAACAAACTTTGAAATTGCTCTTAAAAATTTTGACTCTACATCACACTACGCGAGCTCCATCTTGCGCTTGTCCAAACTCAAGATCACTTTGGATTGCCTCTAATCAAAATTTCGCTTCCAAGTGTCAAGAACTGGATATTATTTGGGGTCATAAGCAAATCAAATCCCGCGACCACCGACATACCAGTCTTATGATAAATCCTGAGTGTGACTCTTTCGCAAGCTCGCAACAGCTGAGTCGATGCTAAACATCAACCACAATCAACCTAAGTTTGGGATATGGCCAATACCCAAAACCTTAGCATTAAACAATAAAAGTAAGCTATTCTCTGCTCAACTTTTATAACAGTCAAAAAAAACGAGGTCGTCACCTCCACAGAGCAACATCAAAAAAATAAAGTAAAGCAATTAAGATAATGTAAATATAAATTATTCTTCTTCTGACAAACTTTCATTAGGGTTAGGTCCTTTGAATGGTTTTAAGTCTTTAATATGCCATAGTCCTACTTTAGTCCCATCTAAATTAACTAAACCATAAACTAAGTCTGAAATCTTTTCTCTTATCACGCAATGCACATACTTAGGTACCAACTTAGATGTGAATTTATCTGCTGCACTGGAAAGAATTTTATTTTTTCGCCAAACGTGATCACCTATATTAAAGGAAAAATCCCTTTTTCTAAGGTTGTAAGACTTACTGTTCCGTTCATAGGCCTTATGTATCCTACTACGCACGTCAGTGAAAATATCTTTTAAACCCTTTAAATTTTCGGCATACTCACCCCTGTTACCGGAATTATTTCGCTGTCAACATTGACATCCAAATCTAAATTTTTATAATACGATCCAGATAGAGGTATATGTCTGCCGTAAACTAAGAAAGACGGTGTGAACCCGGTTACTTCGTGTCTTGCGGTATTTATTGCTTGTTGAATTTTGAAAATATTGCCATCCCAAGTGTCATGTGAATCAACGTAACTTCTTAAAGCGGTCCCGACTGTTCGGTTATTACGTTCAACAAAATTACATTGTGGAGAGTACACAGGATTAAAAACGGATGTTAAAACCATAAGTTTCACTTAAGCTCTTAAAAACTCTTAGAGGTAAACTGAGTACCGTTATCGCATATTAAGAGCGATGGAACACCGTGGATTAGAAAGACATTATTTTCCAAAATTCTCTCTATATGTTCAGCTTTAGAGCTTTTCAAAGGAAATAGCATGGTATACTTTGTAAAACCAGCAAGAAACCCACGAGAAGCCATTTATTTCCCCTTTTTGAACGTGGGAATGGGCCTACTAGATCAGCTGCTATGACTTGAAAAGGGTAATTAACCGTTTTCTCTTTTCCCATCAGTCCCATAGGTAGTGTATTTGGAGATTTCTGCGCTCCACATACTTCACAAGTCCTCACAAACTTTAAAATATCAAAACGCATTTTTGGCCAATAATACTGTTCCTGAACCCTGTGAAGAGTTTTATAAAAACCAAAATGACCAGAAGTAGGAGGAGTGTGACACATGTCTATAATTTCCTCTCTCTGTGGTTTAGGAACTAGTATTTTCCACTCAGGTACATTAACTTTTAAAGGCAACTGGTTTGGGATAAACTTGTAGACGAAATCATTTTCCACCTTCCACTGCGGAAAATTTTGAGGAAATTCTTTAATTTGCTGCCGCAAATTATCGTACCCATGGATCAATGCGATCTACATCAACTGTATCAATTCTTACGCCAATCTGTGCATTAAGACTGTTTTCGTCCGCTGTATGATCTGGGATTCTTGACAAAGCGTCAGGAATAACATTGTGGACTCCTTTTCTATGAATTAAATTAAATGTATGTTGTCTCAGCCTAATCGCCCAACGCGCTAGTTTGCCACTAGGGTTTTTAATAGAATTAAGCCACAATAAACTATAATGATCTGTTATGACCGTGAAAGGAACACCTTCTATGTAAGGTCGAAACTTTTCGATGTTAAAGAGTACTGCTAAACATTCTTTTTCAACAACCGAATAGTTACGTTCAGCCTTTGATAAAGTTCTACTGGCATACGCTATCACTCTTTCCTCACCATTGATTTTCTGTGTTAGGACGCCCCCTAAACCGGTATTAGAAGCATCACTAGAAATATAAAACTGTTGGGTAAAAAAATCTGGTTGGGATAAAATGGGAGCTGAAACCAATAGCTCTTTAATCTTTATAAAAGATTCTTCGGCTTTTTGCCTTTGTCCAATCTATCGATTGTCCTTTTTTTCGTCCTTTCAAAAGATCATTAATAGGCGACAACAGGGTAGAAAAATTCTCGATAAAACGTCTGTACCATGAACACATTCCTACGAAGCGCTTAACTTCCCGTAGTATTAGTAGGTCTCGCATAATTAACCATGCTTGCTACTTTATCCGGATCGGTACGCAAAGAATTTGAGCCTACAATATAGCCTAAAAACTGCGATTCGAAGTCTTCCGATGTTACTAAATATCATCGAGATAGGTAAAAATATGTGGCTCATATTTCGGACCAAATATAGCGTCCACTAAACGTTTGAGCAGCGTTCTTTAGACCAAACGGCATAGTGACGAACTGAAATAGACCTCGGCCTACTACTGCAAAAGCGGTCTTTTCCTTAGAGGATTTGTCCAAAGGAATTTGCCAGAATGCCTTTCTAAGATCTATCGAGGATACATACTTAGCATTCCTGAGTGATGTCAAAATTCTATCGATGTTCGGTAATGGATAGTTATCAAATTTGCTGACCTCGTTGAGCTTTCTTCCGTCAAAAGCATAGACGATACTGTCCATCGGCCTTTTTCACCAATAAGATTGGAGAACACCAAGGACTGTTTGATTCTTCAATCACTCCGAGTTTCAACATTTCGTCTAACTCTTTATTTAATACTTTTGACATATACGGAGACATGGCGAAGGGCCTTGTCTTTACAGGACTGGCATCAGCCGTATCTATAGACATGGTGATTTTATTCGTTCGGCCTAACCTATCTTTACTACTTATTTCTTTGAAAGAGCTTTTTACTTTTTCTGCTTTAAGCGTTCCGTCCGCGAGAGATCATCCAGGGTACATAGACGCGAGAAAAGGTTTTCTAAAGAACTTTCTGAATAAAAATCTTTAAAACTTGTTTGAGAATTGACTTCTAGGGACTGTGGGATACCACGAATTATTTTTAAAATTTACTAAAATTCCGAATTTTTGTGCAAAATCACATCCTAAAACCAAAGTATGTGATAGAGAAGGTACTACTTAGAGCAGAGATTACTAAACAATGACCATTGCAGACTAGCGGCAACTCAACCGTACCTAAAACTTTTAGACGGCTGCCATCTGCAGTGGTAACACTTCTATTTTTGACGTGGCATATTTTTATACTTAAACGACTTAAAATTTTAATACCATTCCGACCTACAACGGAGGCATTTGCACCAGAGTCAAATAAAGCCGAGAAATGGGCACCTAATAGATCTATCTTTATATGCGGTCTATTATCTAAATATTTATGCACGAATAAAGGAGACATGTGACCATTTGGAGAAGAAGCAGGAGTTTTAACTTGAGAAGGAGAATTTTTATTAGACTTTAAAAAATCAGAAACTTTTTGTAACCATTTAGTCCAATCTGATCTACTGGAATATTTTTGTTCGTCCGTGTTTCTAGAACGTTTTGGATTAGGGGCTTTACTGCGAACGTGAGCTTGTGACTTAGCCGAATGATTAGAGGCTTTTTTGTTGGACCTAGTATATCCGCCTCGGTAATATACCGTCCTTACTCGTTTTTTGTACATTTGGGGCATGATGCTAGTCTCACACCAGTTGTTCCACATTTGAAACAAAATACCCTCTTCGGTGCCGTACAATTTTGGTAAGTGTGATTCGGACCTGTGCAATTCCAGCAAGTGAAAATTGCCTTAGGTGAGACCGACTTGTCGTTCACTTTAGCTGCAGTGTCGCTAATTTTAGAGTCATTATCTTTTCTTTTTCCGTTTTCTGGTTACTCCTAGGGTTCCGATTTACATTCCCAACCTTATTTGACGAGACTCCACTTCGGCCATTTGGATTATACTCTACTTGATGTATATTAGTTTCGCCTTTTGGTCTGCTCTTTTCCAACAAATAATCGGACTCTTCAAGTTTTTTCTACATAACCCGGCGAGTTCGGCTACCGAATTAATATCTAGTAGAGCTAACCGATTGACCGAACCTAGGCAGAATATTCCTCCGTATAAATTTAACTTTGGTACTTTCCAAAGGCTTGGTGGACAACCTACCAAATAAAGATTCCATGTGGGCAATAAAAATCACAGTGGACTCATTCTTCTTTTGTCGCCGCCTCTTTATTTCCGACCACAATTCTTCATCATCATCACAGTGCAAGAAGTCCTTCTTTAGCCTATCTACCAAGGAATGCCAGTCGTTGACACTTGATTTTATGCTTCTAAACCAAATGAAAGCATCGCCAGTGAAAAATTCAACAGCGGAGCTGAAAAGTTCATCTTCCGATACTTTCCTAGCTTGAGCTATTTCAGTCAGCCTCTCCAAAAAAGGATAGAGTCTCTTTGAGTCTCCATTAAATTTCAATTGCCATTCGCTGACAGGAATATTTCTGGCTGCGCAATTCACGATTGGAGCTGGTACATTTATGACTGGGGTTGTAATAGGCAAACTGTGGTAACTCATGACCAGGAGCTATCTTTTCTGCAAGATTTGCTTCCATGAGCACACACGTAGCTATTGTTTCCTGAACATATCTGGAAAACTTCGACGCTTTTCCTCTTCGTCATCTGGCATGGGAATTCTTTGTACGCGACCCGCTACATGCGATAAACGTGACTTAAACCGGTGTACAAGTGAATCATTTGGATCGCCGTCATAACTATCGATAAAGTTTTGGATAGAATTTAAACTCTTTTCGATACCAGCCGTTTCTTCTTTAATAGACAGAGTGTCATCCCCTATTTTTATTCGTTTTTCCGGGCTCATTAATTTCTTTACTTAAGATCCTCGTTAGAATCTTTCTTTTATCCGCG
>CM032446.1:98442768-98480268 GCA_019049505.1 Pachyrhynchus sulphureomaculatus | reverse complement strand
GTAGAGGCCAGCATTTGAACCATCGATATCTGTATTGAAAAAATCTGTAATCATGGTGGTGCGTATGTAGGTAGTGCCTTCTTGTATAGAAAAGAAGTGGTCGACAATGACGTAACTGAGCAATAGCGGGTTATGTGTGTGGGGTTATTTCTACTTTTTCACCATATTCTACAGGACTGAATTAATTTTAACTCTGTCTTAACTACTTTTATTTGCAATATGACCTTGAGGCGGTTTTTTGTATTGATGAGCCTTAATCACATACCTGTATTAAGTTTGACTTTGTAGTTAAAGAAGAAAATATTCGAAGACGTTACCATATATCATACATATATTACCTGAATTAATCAGACATGGAAAATATGCAGGTGGTACTTGGTATAACTAAAGAACGTAATGGTTTCATAACTTTTATTGTGCAAGTGTAAACAAATAACATTTTAAATAACATTTAAAATATTTAAACATAATCTTACAATTGAATAATGTACCCATGGCAGCATAGTTTTCGATATTAGTTTTTATCATTATGAGGGCTAAACCCGATCTTGGTTTGTCTGATATTCTATAGCTGGTGTTTCTCTGATGTGGTATTTTAGGAGGCAGATTTTTCCAAAAATGTCTCCAAACATTCTATATAATCCTCCAATGTAACTGAGTTTTTGATAACAGACTTTTTAATTCCCACAAGTCGTCACTTTCGTTAACAGCTTTTTCCAATTGTATCAGTTCAAAATCAAGCTCCTTTTGTGTGTAAAGTACTTTAGTAGGATACATTTTCTATTTAAGTCCAGCAAAATATGTCATAATTCTTCCATTATTCTCATCTTTTACCATACCTAGGCTTTTTTTGTTGACCTTGGAATATCATAAATATTATCAGGCCTATTATCAGACGTAACAAAGCGTAAAAGTCCTGCTTTGTGATTTGCTAATATCATTAGGCTTTATCTCCTAGATGATCGGATTAATATCAGTATATAATACATTCAGGTCAGAAAATCTCTTTCTAATATGGTTATAGTGAGAAACATAGATGGTTGCTATATTCTAACACATAATAGATTGATTGCATGAAAACTGAAGAATTCGGCTCCCATGCGGCTAAACATACATAGTTCTATCTACTTATAATCTTTATGAGTGAGAAGGAATATATCAATTTACAGTTCTCGCAGGAATTTGTATATCATTTGCAAATATATATTGAAATAGTTAATTGACATAACCAAGGGTGTATCAGACATTTTTTCTATGATGATAGTCTTGTTTAATATTGTTATACCAGAGTTAAAAATTAAATTGTGTTGTTTTCCCAAAGTTAGAAAAACCATGATTTTTTTTTTAAACTTTTCTGCGTATTATATTGTACATCCAAATAACACTAGCTGAAGTGTATTGTTCTTCTTGTAATTGTAATTATTATGGTTTTAAAACACAATATCTACATATAATAACTAGTTTTGTTTAGCCATGAATATTCTATATATTGCTATAAAAATACTTAAAAATGAAATATATTTATCCTTTAAACAAAAAATAAACAACTAGAAATTGCCATTATAATAATTTGAAATAATTTAGTTAATATTTAAAAACTAAATGGGGTATTAACAAGTTTTTGGAACTTATATTTAAATTTCGAGTAGAACAGAAATTAAGAAAATAAAGGAAAATCTTGTGAAATCCTTTAATCTTGTTTTAGGAATATCCTCTGGTTGGCTTCCCGAGTTATTCTATAAGTTTTTCGTTTGCAAAGAAAACTAGTTGTATTCAATTCACTCTCGATAGCACCTTGTTTTTAGCTTGTAAGTTGAAAAATAATCTACTCATTGATAGATGACCCAAAGAGCCCCTTGTCGGTGTCTAGTCCCAATGTAAGCAAAGAAGTTTATTGCAACTAAATATTTAAGTTTTCATCATTATTATTATCTGAAATAGAAGAAATAATCCGACGTGACAAATCTTGTGGCTCTGACTCACACAGGCTGTCACGCGGTGTTGTCCGAAAATGATGATCACGCGTCACGTCCGTTCGGCTAGTGACAATCAAATTCATTTGCCTGAGCAATCTGACCGACCCAAGGATAACTGCTTTCTGCATCTTCATTATTAGTGAATCAGCCGTGGCACTGCAAGCCGATATCTTCTTAAGGTTCTTCAGGAATGTGTTCTTAGTTCCTCCTAAAACTCTGATGACTAGGACGACCATTGCTATTGAATACCGAGGGAACAAAGCTCGAAGTTCGTAGTTTATGTCTTTGTACTTAGAACGTTTCGCGTCATCCTTGATTGCTATATTTATTTCTGCCGGTACCACCAGTTTTCTGTAGACTTTTCAAACTATCCTACAAAAAGGGAATATTTCCTTCCTGCTGGAAATGTGCCACAGTTTAGCCGATACCTAAAAAAGGCAAGAACACCTTGCCAAATAACTACCGACCAGTCGCACTGATTTCAATAGTATCGAAAGTCATGGAAAAGGTTATCAGTCAGCATCTTCTAAAATATCTTGAACGATTTAACATTATTAGTTATCACCAATATGGCTTTCGTAAACATAGATCAACAGGAGATCTTCTGACTTAGGTAACACATGTTTGGAAAAACGCAATTGAACACTTTAGAGAATCTCGAGTGGTTGCTCTTGACATATTCAAGGCATTAGATCGTGTTTAGCACGATGGACTGTTGGCTAAGCTACGCTCTTATGGTATGTCTGTTTGTGGCTTTCATGTCTCCTCAGAGAGCGTTCTTTACGAGTGGCGGTAGACGGATTTCTTTCTAACACCTTCACTATCAACGCCGGTGTGCCCCAAGGCTCCATACTGTTTCCTACTCTCTTTCTTAGTTTTTTCTAAAAAAGTTAACCTTGATGACCCCAACATAGTTATGTCGGGGCACTTCATTCCCCTAGCATCGTCACTCAATTTGTTGGGCGTTAATTTGGGAGCAAATATGTCCTGGCATGAACATGTTGCAGGCATAGCAAGGAGAGCTTCTCATAAGTTAGGAATATTACTTCGAACCAGAAGGCTTTAGACACCAAAACAACTGCTAATTCTCTACAAAGCTCAAATTCGACCAACTATGGAATACTGCTCCCATGTTTGGGGCTCCGCTCCCAAACATACATTGCATTTGTTAGATTCTGTCCAGAGAAGAGCTGTTCGGTCTTGATTCGCTGGAACATCGAAGTATTTTCATGGAAAGTGTTCGGAGGATGTAGCCCGCTTAATTCCTTCCAGAGCGGTGCATGTTAGAGATACACATCGCGCTAGTACTTCACATCCGTCTGAGGTTCGGCTTGTTACTCCGAGTACAATGCTTTTCAAGCAGTCTTATATATGGAGAACATCCTCCCTTTGGAATAATTTGCCCAGCGCCGTGTTTCCCACCGAGTACAATTTACAGCGATTCAAGAACAACGTGAATTGCTTTTTCCGCACATGTGCCGCTCCTGGAGCGCTTTGGGGACTTCCCTGCAGCACGTGTGCTAGACCCATAAATTGATTCTTTTTCTTAATCACAACAATTTGATTTTGCGAGATTATATTTTTGTTACACACAATTTTTTTTTTCGGTATTTGTATCGATCTCTAATTAGATTTTTAAATCTAGTAAACTTTCTACAGATTATGAAATGGTGTCGAATTTACGACAGATATATTATAATTTACCAATAGAGCCCATCTTTAACCCATTATAGTTTAAAGCCAATTCACATCAAATTTACTGTAAAGTGGTCCGGTAACCATAAGGATAGAATTCGAAAAAAAAAAGAAAAAATTCCAGTTACAACAACATCATGTTGTCTCATAATACATGACAAAATATTTAGTTGCAGTTTTTTGATGAAAAAAGTAAGCAACTGGAAATTTAAACTCCACCGTTCAACTGAAGTAATTAACATATTTACTGTAATTTAAAAAAAAATATCTTATTATGTCTTTGATATTAACATATAAGTAATTATATTTTCTAATTCCAAAGATTGAAAAACACGTTATAGTTTCATTAAAGCTTAAAATGTTTTTTAAGAACTTAAAAAGTAATACAAAAACATTCCAGAAAAAAAAATTCTAGAAATATTCTAATAAGTTTTAGCACAACGGTGTCTTAAATGTAGTTTTTTAAACTTACAACTTCTGCAAAAAAAATCCATTTTTCTTTAATTCTCCCGTACATTTACATACATATTTCATATGTATGTAAATTTGCCAAATTATTTTAATAAGTCGTCGATTCCGGTCTACTATGCAGACAACAATAAAAATAATCAGTAATTAATCCACAAAAAGTTTTATGCAATTTCGTGTGTTTCAAATTATTATTAAGTTTTTGATGTAAAGACTTTCTATTACTATGCTACTAAAGAGAATTGAATACCTATAAAAATTCGGTGAGTTGTAAGTATCCCAATGTCTGCCCCCTACTTTTCATATCGGTGGAATTTGACCTTAAACTTGGAATCCACCTTTATACTGACACTTTTATAATGAGATATTGCAGAGGCAAAGAGAAGAAGTAACTAAAGTAAATTGGCTGAAGAAGGCAAAGATGATAATTTCGGAGGAAGAGTAACTACGGTTTATATGGAATAGGATGAGGTCTAATTACTACTAATAACCTACACCCCACTATGATTTTCTTCCTATAATCTGTTATTTATGATTTATATTCATCAACTTACAAGTGTTGTTGTTCAACACATCATTTTACATTCTGTTTGAGTAGGATATCTTATAGTAATCCCATATCTTAAATTTAAAGGTAAGGAATTACTAGCATTTCTTCTTCTATAATCTTCGGTTAACATTAGGAGAACTTAGGATACGTTATGGTTATCTACGTTATGGTTATCTACTTTGGAAAGGCATTCTCTTCGCATAATTGCCACTAGATAACTCAGTTATTATAATCTCTAGATTTCTCATATTAATATTTGATAACTCAAATATTTATAGGAACAATCGTTTTTATTATTAATTTTTTTTTAATTTTTATCAAATTTTGGTAAAATATAAGAATGGCAAGATACATTGTGGTGTGGTGTGAATGTTGTTGGTGTAAGGCCTGTGGCTAATATAATGAGGGGGACAATGATGACTTTTTCTTGTTTCCATGGCCTTTTTATTTCCGTTGCAAGGTCTGTGTATTTGGAAATTTTTTCTGTGTATTTCGTTTGGATGTTTGTGTCGTTGGGGACAGGTTTGTCAATTAGATAGGTGACTTTTCCTTTTTTTGCACTGAAAAGTAATATCGGGTCTATTGGCGGAGACTGTTTTATCTGCATGGATACTGATGTCCCAGTAGAGTTTGTAATCTTTATTTTCAAGTACGAATGTTGGTGTGTATTTGTAGTAGGGATCTGTGTTTTCTATGAGCTTGTATGTTGTGACTAGTGCTTGGTGAATTACTTTTGCCGCTGAGTCATGTCTGGCTGTGTATTCCGTTCCGGCTAACATTTTACATCCGCTTGTTATGTGTTCGATCGTTTCTTTCTACTGGTGGCATTTTCTGCATCTGTCTTCTATAATAGTTGGGTCTTTGATTATTATTATTATTAGTATATTTTATATAAATGTATATAAATGTATATATATAGATATATATATATATATATATATATATATATATATATATATATATATATATATATATATATATATATATACATATATATGTATATATATATATATATATATATATATATATATATATATATATATATATATATACATATATATGTATATATATATATATATATATATATATATATATATATATATATATATATATATATGGATTGTTTATTTAGTATTTTTTTTTTCTGTCTCTACGTTTTCTTATCCAATAATATAAAAAAAAACAGCCTTTATTTTTAGTGTATGGAAAGTTATTAGTCTGTCACTATTTTTATTACTAAGTTTAATAAGGGACAGCAGGGGGGAGGGGTGAGCGATGACTACCATAAGAAGAGAAACTCTCGAGTAAAGATTGGTTATTGTAGTTTTAGGTTTTTCATCATCAGTGGTGGAGACTAGGGTATTACTATTATCATTACTTCTTATGAGAACTACTTCTTGTTGTGTTGTTACAGTCTTTAAAAAATCTTGAGTACTTTCTTTTCTTTAGCGTCATAATTTTCTCCCCAATTTATACCACACCGCATTTTCCAATTTTGTATATTTATTCTAATTATAAGATATATAGCCTTTAAGTATTGAAAAATATCTCGGACAGAATCGATAGTAATGCCATTTGAAACATAACGTAATTCCCTAAAGAAGAATAGATTTCAAAATAAGTATTTTTGACAAGCAATTTTTGTCTGTCTGCTATCCATTGAACTTAATGGATAATCAGATCAGATGTCATTTTTGAAAGATAATTTGTTAAGTCGAGCAAAAACTTTTTGTTAGATAACTGTATATTTACCTATATTATGGTATGTGTAATGCTTGTGAGATAAAGTTATTGTTTTAACAAACTCCTAGTTTTATATTTCTTATTTTATAAGATTGAGTTTTCGGAAACTATAAAAACCAGAAAAAACAGTGAAGGGAAAAAACTTTTTGAGAATTAGGAGTATAAACTGAATTACAAATGTTTATTTGCGCAGCATGTTAAAACACGCCACAGGCCGTTTCGTATTAATCAATGCTGATCAAATGGAAGAAAATCAGTTGCTAAAACTAATCTAACTAAAATTCGTAAAAAAAGAAATCCAAGGATTTGGTTTTTATTTTTTGTAAATTAATTTCTATTAATACTGGAAAATAATTAGTTTATTATACAGAAATTTGGAATACACTGTATATGTAATGTTAAAGTAAGTTTTCGTCAAGAGTCCTAAATTTTATAGTGTTCCTTTGTACAAATCTAGAATTAATTTGGTAATTCTATATTATATATATATATATATATATATATATATATATATATATATATATATATATATTTTTATATATATATATATATATATATATATATATATATATATATATATATATATATATATATATATAGATATAATTATCGTATGGTATGCGTATTTTAGATTAATACAGTATAACGGGTAATCTTCTTTAGCTACTTGTACATCTAAATAGGCCTCACTTTTGCAAAGTAGATGATATTATTCTGTTTGTGCAATCAATTATTATTGAATTATTTGGTTACAATTTTTTAGAATTAATAGAATCAAAAGAAGGCAATTTCCAGCTAAAGCTAGAAAAAATATTTTTTTTAACATCTAAGTATTCTATTGTTATTTAGGTTTAGAACCCAAGTGTATGAGAATTGTGGATTCAGTGGTGTTAATCTTTGTAAGTTTGATCTATTACCCAACAAGTATGTTTGTTCTCTTTCTTATTAGGTTTTTTTTTTATTAATCATTTTATGGAAATTTGAGTTGAGTAATTTTTAGTGATTAATTGTGATCATCGGAGATGTAGCCTTAACGTTACTATTTCTCTAAAATACACAAGTTTACCTTACTAGTCTAATATTTTGTTCACACTTTTATTTATTATCTTAGCAGTTACTGGAAAGTATTAAACATTTAGTGGTGATTCCATTATTTTAAAACGGGGAGCTACGAGAGAAAAAATGATTGTATTATATGAATGAATATATATAATCCTTCATATATAGGGTAGGCAGTACATCTTGGAAACAAACTCGAACATGGCTAATAGGGAACGTCCTGTAGATATAAAAATATAAAGGACAGGTGCGAATAAGGCGTACCAAATAAGGTTCCGCGGATCAAGTGAGGACATGGCTTGTTATGACTATAGACAACAGACTTACGATCTTGAACACGACGTTTAAATATCGTTCTCATCGCTTATCAACTTGGACGTCACCATCTGGAGAGTACAAAAATCAAATAGACCACAAATTAATCAGACCTCGATGGCGTACATCTATCACAAACACGAGGGTAAGACCGGGTGCAGACTGTGAGTCTGATCATAAGTTACTAAAGATAGACTTGGCAGTGAAATTACAAACAACAAGGAAACAGACAACAGACAAAAAAATGGGTAACTCCGGACAGCAGACTCAGGGAATATTATAATTGGGTACATTAGTTCTTGCGGATAATAGAGATGAATTGTTGGAGCATAACGAAAGACTCGATGGTAAAGGGTTTGGAGCGGTTCTCAAACAGAAAACAAATATAAGAAGGAAACATTGGATTACAGAATACACCATTTCATTAATAGAAAAACGTCAGATATCAACAACAACGAGTACATTGGACTAAAAAAGGAACAGGAAAAGGATGATGGACAAAGAAATACAGAAATATTGTAGGAAAGACAAGTTTGCCCACACTAAGAGAATTTGTAGAGAACTGAAAGATCATGTTAACAATAATAAGATCTACGATAAGGTAAGATATCTCGTTCGTGAATTTAAACCACGGACACAGATAATAAAAAAATTTAAGAACGACACAAGTTACAAACGCAGTAGTTATTGCTCAAATATGGAAACAGTGCTGTAAGATACTGTACAAGGATTCCGATGAGTTAGTCAAATTGTAAAATACTATCAATACGGAAAAAGAACTTAACCTAGTGAAAGCCGAAGTAGAAAATCCATTAACTCCCTAAAAAATTCAAAAGCACCTGGCGCTAATAAAATCACGTCTGAAATTATGAAGACTATAGGAGAGCTGGGTATTGATATCATCCACAAGCGCTGCTCTTTATTGTGGGAGACTGGTATATAGCCTAAAGAGTAGTGCGAAACACTGTTCATGATACTTTTGAAGAAAGGCTGGCCCACTGATTGTAATAATTATAGAAATATAGCCCTGATAAGTCATGCTTGTAAAGTATTGCTACATGTTATCAACAGTCGCCTAAATTATATATTAAATGTTCGGCAAATCATCGAGTAAACTTATGAATTCAGTGTTATGACTTATCTGAGCTTTGTAGATTTTATTAAGGCATTTGACTGTGTTAAATGTGTTAGTCAAATATGCACCTGGATTAACAAGATAACTGCAGAAGTAATAAAATCTCTTCCTGAAAGTTACCTTATTATTATTCACGGTAAATGCATACACATGGAAGACAGGGAAATGGCCAGTAAACTGGGCAACATCCAGCATTATCCCTTTTCATAAGAAAAGGTTCAACGACTAATTGCAATAACTTTAGACTGCTTGCTCCTGTATCATACGTTAACAACATTACGTTATATATTGTATACTCACGACTGCAATATATTATATCATACCAGTTGTCGCCTGAGCAGGCTGGTTTTGTGAAGGGGTACTAGAGAACAAATATTGAATATATGACAAACAATCGAAAAAGCAACGGAATATTATGTACCACTATAACTCTGCTTTGTGGACTACTCCAAAGACTTCAATAATGTTAAATGGAATAAACTATGGTGCATAATGTCAGACATAGGCATACCCCTTCATTTAATCAACATCATTAAACATCTGTATGGAGCCAGCACTGTTATGGTGAAAATAGATAACAATTATTCGTCTAAATGTCAAATAATGGAAGGTGTAAGACAGGGCTGCATACTCTTCCCCATCCTTTTCAACATTTATAATACATTTATAATGACACGCGTATTAGATCCTACTCAATATATATCACGACTACACCAAACACTTTATTTTTGCACTCTACGTGCGTTTCGCTAGCCATGTTAGCTTCATCAGGAGCGATCATTGACTACTGCAATGTTTGATTTTGATAAATTAACCTTAATAAAATTAGGAAAAACTTTAAATTTCTTGCAAGACTGTAAAAAACCAGTAAATCATCGTTCCTGATGAAGCTAACATGGTTAGCGAAACGCGAGTCGAGTGCAAAAATAAGGTGTTTGGTGTAGTGGTGATATATACTGAGTGGTGTCATTGTGCCAAAGATTCCATATTCCCAACTTTGACGTATTAGGTCGATAGGAAGGAGGAATTGATATAGGTGGTCTTTGACTTAGTAACCTTCGATATGCAGATGACACACTCTTGTTTCTGATTTTAATTGACAGACTACAGAGTACCAGAAACGAATGCGGTCTACAAATAAATAATAGCAAGAAGAAACTTCTGAGAGTCGATAGAGATAAAAATAACTTTTCAAATATACAGATTGATGGATATGTGATGGTTAGCAGCTTCATAGACTTGGGAGCTTTGATCAATAACACAGGAAATTGTGAAGATGGTATGCAGGTATGCAGCTGAAACTTGGATTATACGTACCGCTGATCGATGCCGTAAAGACACGTTTAAAATGTGGTGCTGACGAAGGATGCTGAGGATTCCGTGAATAGCTCGGTATATTTTGGTAACATTACATATGCTGATATTGTGAAGAAACTTGTGGTACAGACAAATCACCTAGCCGCTGGATGGATACGATAGAGATGCAGTGGCATGCCAACATGGAGCAAGCTATAACACAAATAGCTAGCAGAGAACGTTCAGAAGCATCGCCAATATATATATATATATATATATATATATATATATATATATATATATATATATATATATATATATATATATATACAGGGTGCAGAGCATTTATTAATCACTGTATCAAAAGAATGTTTAAATAAAAGTTATAGGGTGTTATACGGCGCATATGCCGAAGTTGACAATAAAATGTTTTGAACTGTTAGTTCGAAGAAATTACGCCATCTTAAATTTTTTTAAATGGAAAGTACTATATATTATTTTAGTATTGAATCCTACTAAAAATTCTAGACATTATTTGTCTAACCTACCATATGTCTTAATTGATCTGTTTTGGAATTATTGATACTTTAAATTAAGGAGAATCGGTGTCTTGGCATTGAACGCAAGACACCGACCAGTGATCAACGCTTTGAAAAAGATGAATGAGATTCCATTGAAACGTCAGCGAAACCGTCCATCAAGGGACTTCAAGCTAACACGGGATACCCGGCAGCCCATCGATAAACGCGACTTAGATTTGTCCGAGAACATGTCGACTGGGCCTTAGAGCAACGGAGCTCCGTTTTATTCTCTGACCAGTCTTGAATGTACCTACATGGCAATGATGGAAGAAGATGAGTCTATAGGGGACCTGGGGAGTGCTATGCGCAGTGATGCATTACTGAAACGGTCGCCTACGGAGGAGGTTCTGTCATAGTGTGGGGAGGCATCTCACTGGATGCGAAAACCAACTTGGTTTTCATGACTGCTGAGACTCGTAGCGGTGGAATAACTGCTCACCGGTACATCGAGAGGATCTTGCAGGAACACATCGTTCCTTATGCTGGGTTTGTTGGCGATAACTTCGTGCTAATGCATGACAATGTTAGGCCACATGCTGCTGCATCGGTACGGCAATATTTAGCGGAAGTGGGAATACTCACATTAGACTGACCTGAGCGGAGTCCTGACTTTAATCCAATCGAGCATATGTGGGATGAGCTCGAAAGAAAGTTCGAGCAAAAATCTAGCCCCTGCATATATATATATATATATAATATATATATATATATATATATATATATATATATATATATATATATATATATGTATATATATATATATATATATATATATATATATATATATATATATATATGTATATATATAATATATATATATATATATATATATATATATATAATATATGATATACATATATATATATATATATATATATATATATATATATATATATATATATATATATATATATATATATATATATGCTGAGCAAAAAAATCGGCTCAAAGTACTTGGCTTCATTTAACACAGACCCAACAACAAGGATTGAAAAATAGGGGTAAGAGAAAGGAAAAATTAAACAAATTTTAAATTTAACAATTCAATTTATTGATAAAAATCAAAATCAATATTTTATATTACTCCCGCCTAGCCCTTATTACTGCTTCCAGCCGGTTTTTTCACGGCGCGGGTGAGCTTCTTCACCACTGTCTGTGGGATTCTTCCCCACTCTTCCGCCATTGCAACCTTTAAATCTCTGTGATGCAGGGGTTAGATTTTTGGCTCGAACTCTTCTTTCGAACTCATCCCACATATGCTCGATTGGATTAAAGTCAGGACTCCGCTCAGGTCAGTCTAATGTGGGTATTCCCACTTCCGCTAAATATTGCCGTACCGATGCAGCAGCATGTGGCCTAGCATTGTCATGCATTAGCACGAAGTTATCGCCAACAAACCCAGCGTAAGGAACGACGTGTTCCTGCAAGATCCCCTCGATGTGCCGGTGAGCAGTTATTCCACCGCTACGAGTCCCAGCAGTCATGAAAACCAAGTTGGTTTTCGCATCCAGTGAGATGCCTGCCCACACTATGACAGAACCTCCTCCGTAGGCGACCGTTTCAGTAATGCATCACTGCGCATAGCACTCCCCAGATCCCCAATAGACTCATCTTCTTCCATCATTGCCATGTAGGTACATTCAAGACTGGTCAGAGAATAAAACGGAGCGCCGTTGCTCTAAGGCCCAGTCGACATCTTCTCGGACAAATCTAATTCGCGCTTATCGATGGGCTGCTGTCAATTTGTGTCCGTTAGCTGGCCTTCTCGGAGTTAGGCTAGCTTCTTTCAGTCTTCTTCTGACTGTCCAATGACTGTCAGCCCGACTACGAACTTGTCGGAGCTCCTGCAATGCAGGTCAACTGACGATTTCTCAGAGAGAACGAAGCCGTCGTCTCACTTCTTTCTGATCCTGTTCTCGGTGTAAAGGCGCCAGTCGCTTCGTAACGTCTGTAGACTCTGAAGACAACTGACTGGCTCAGGTGCAGTTAATGCAGACTAAACGGTGGCTATGCCCTTCTCGCAATAGGGTAATAACTTGTACCGTTTCTTCCGAGGTCGTATCCATTTTCCGATGACGTAATTAGTGGACAAGTATAACGGATATGTTGAAGAGTTCCGATAAAGGAGTTATAGGAAAATGCAGTTGCATGTATTTTTATAGGGATGAATGACGCCCAACGAGTAAGTTGCTGAGCCAGCAAACACGGTTCTACTGAATAAAACCGTTATAATCAGTAAATGTTTTTAGTGCTATTGGAGAGCAGAAAATCAGCATTCTAATGATACCAAATATAATACCACTGTTCGAAAATTAAATTCAAAGATCGGTGTTGAATGAAGCAAAATTGTTTAAGTCGATTTATATATATATATATATATATATATATATATATATATATATATATATATATATATATATATATATATATAACCCATATAAGACCACTGTTCGAAAATTAAATTCAAGGATCGGTGTTGAATAAAGCAAAATTGTTTGAGTCGATATATATATATATATATATATATATATATATATATATATATATATATATATATATATATATATATATAAGTAGTAGTGGTTTTTCGGGTATCCCGTGTTAGCTTGAAGTCCCTTGATGGACGGTTTCGCTGACGTTTCGATGGAATCTCATCCATCTTTTTCAAAGCGTTGATCACTGGTCGGTGTCTTGCGTTCAATGCCAAGACACCGACTCTCCTTAATTATTATATATATATATATATATATATATATATATATATATATATTTATATATATATATATATATATATATATATATATATATATATATATATATATATTTGGGTCCGGGAAGTTCAAAACCAGAACCATTGGTCGGTTAATGTATGGTGTGGAATATTAAATTTTCGAATTATTGGTCCATATTTTTTCCGAGAACCACTTAACGGACCTAGATATTTAAATTTTTTTCAGAATGAATTACCCCAGCTTCTTGAAGAAGTTGATAACTTTGAAAGGAACAAATGTGGATTCAAGACTAAGCTCCTGCTCATTACCACCGGAAAGTTGGGAAATTATTAAACGATCGTTACCCACAAAAAGGGATCGGTAGGTGGCCCCCTCGATCATTTGACTTAACACCTTTAGACTTCTTTTTGTGGGCCATATTAAAGATCGTGTTTATGTGAATCCCGCTTCAACACCGGTAGATATGGAAAATAGGGTACGGGATGCGCGCAGGACAATAACGCCCTTTATGCTAAGGAAAGTGAACGAAAATATAGTAAAACGACTAAACATGCGTATTCAAGTAGATGGGCATATTTTTGAACATTTATTAAGTCATAATAATTAATCATTAGATAAGTTAGACTGAATTAAAATTATTATTAACTATTTATGTTTTCACAGTAGCGTAAGTGTATTAAAAACAAGGGTAAAAATTGAAAAATTCAAAATAAATCAAAAACTATTAGAAATAGGCATATGACATACTTAATAAAAGTTAAAAGTTAGAGGGTTTTATAAAATCTATCAGAAAAAATATTAATATATAGGGTGTGTCACTTAAAAAATTTGAGATGTTTCAATTTAAAATAGTCGACATGTATAAATTTATTTTGAACAACCTGTAGCATCTAGCTCAAATTTCTTTACATATTTTTTTTTCATCTATATAGAACGCTCGTATCAATTATGAGTATTCCACCTTCAGAAACAATGGTGCTACTGGTAATTTTTTACAAAACTGAAAACAAGTATTTTTTTTTTAAATTGAAATATGAAAAACTACTAGGTTTAGGTACATAACATTATTAATAAAAAAATTTATAAAATTTTACGCAGAATTTAGAAATAAATTAGAAAATATGATGTTCCATTTAAAAAAAACATATGTTATATCGGATACACTTTTTTGAACTAACCTGTATACTTAAAAATAATTTTAAACTGTGCACCTTAATATTCCCTAAAACTATTGTATTTAACATTTTTTCGTTATTCCCGAAACAAATGAAATAATGAAATTTACTCTGTCGTTGACTCACCCTGTACTGTACTAATATATAATCTTATATAAGGAGATAAAGGATTTATATCTATATTTTATTAACTTATGGGTTTTCTCAATAAAACGGGTTCAGGAGAGCTCAGCTTAAGGTGAATCAACATATACTTAAGTAGTAAGAACTAATGAGCTTTCTACTTTTAGCGACGGAAGAAGATCGAGATGGAGTCTAAGTCTTCAGGAAATCGCAAATAGCTTCCCGTTGAAAGTTGTTTTCTTATTTAGAGTAAAGAAACATATACGATTTTTTTAACTAAAAAAGTAATCAAGGTATGTTATTTCCACATGATTTTTCGGAAATCAAAGTTTTATGACACATGTAAGGGTCTCGAACAAAATCGATTCATAAGAAATCTACTGAGGTAAAATATATACAAAAAGGGTGTATCGAAGTTATCGAAAAATGACGAAGCAATTTATTTTATTTGGCAAGATGGGCATCGTGAAATTCGTGAAGTGGTATATTGATTGAGTGTTAACGGCATATGGTGGAAAAAGGTTTTCATCCCAGTGCTATCTGATATTTTATTTTTTAACAATAATTTTATAATATTTCGTTTAACTTGGAACTTTGGCTATATAATCAATAATGGAAAATCTATTAAATAATGCTAAAACAAATAAATAAAATGTATTTCACTTTGGGCAATACCTTACAATTCAAATGTACGGAGTGTAGTCTGGCTCAACCATATGTATTAAGTAAATTGTAAATGAAAATTGTTGCTGTTATTATTATAGTCTTTGTATTTTCATGACGATATATATATATATATATATATATATATATATATATATATATATATATATATATATATATACATATATATATTATATTTTGTTATTTTATCATTATATTTTGTTTAAATTCTTGTGTCGTTTAGAATTGAGATGTCTCTGGGATATGTTATTTCTTCCTTTTTGTCGTTGAAAGCTTTATCAGGTTTATTACATGTGATGGTTTTGTCTCTATGAATTTCAGTGAATTGAACTCTACATTATCCATTACAGTTTTTTATATTTAAAGTGTAGTCTTTTACTGTATTAAGTTTTGTATGTATTTTTCTCTTGCTTCATGTACAATATTGGTTGCTATGTTCTATCTTTTTGCCTTTCCAGTTCCAGCTATGATTGGGCCTATGCTTGTATTTACTTATAATGTAATCTATTGTTTCTTTTGGTGGGTTACATTTTCTACACGCATAATTTTGAGTACTTCAATCTTCTATTATATATCTTTGAATATTTTGGCTAGCGATAATTTCATTTTGAGTGGCTGGTAAAAACTTTTCCGTCTCAGGAAATAGTGGGCTGTCATGCTGATATACTTTTGTTTAAAGTTATTATATCTATGTTTTTTCTGGATTGACTTTTCTGTCCGATTATTAATTTTATTATGTCGTAATGGTTGTATGTATCTGACGGTTGGTCGAGTATTGAAAAGTTGAGTGGGGTATAATTTTTGTCTACTCATACTATTGTAACATGAAGCCTAGCTTGTTTAATCTGTATAAATTTTCTTAATTTTTTGTAGTGATATTATCATCTGCACATAGGCTATCACGTCTTTATGCATGTTTTAGCGAATTAGTGATGAGCAAGCCTCGTGTCCATTCGAATAGTGTTCATCGACCAAATTCATCTGCCTGAGCAATTTAAGAACAACCGATATTTACACCTTCAGTAAGTGACTAAGTTGAGATACACCAAGCTGATATTTTTATTAAGTATTTAATAAGGACCACCGTTGTTACAGAGTACTCACTTTGTATTGCAAACTATTATATTTAGAAGATTTATCATTTCATTTTATTGTTATGTTTGTCTAAACATGTACTGAAAGTTGAGTTTTTAAAGTTGTTTATTGTCTCATCTAGGAGTACTATAGAAATTAGTTGGCTTGGACATTCCTTATGGTCTAAAAGGCAAATTGCAGTAAAAGTGCCACCTGTCGGATGTCTATGTCTATAATATACTAAAGGCAACTCGTATTGAAGTTAGGAATTTACAATAATACATCGTAACCTGAGTAGGCTAAAAGCAAATGCTGCGATTCGTTGCAGAATAGCTTAAGTAAGTGTCAGCTTGGTCAGCACATCGACAACCTATTATTATTTCAAAATTCAATACTCAACAGCTCCGTAACAAAAAGCACCTGTTAAAACTATTTTAAAAAATATTTTACAGTCACTGGCCCAGAGGGACGTATTTACCTTAAATTGGATGTTGTCCTAACTCTTCTTTGATAGTTATAGAATAGCAACTATGTCGAATAATAAACACTGTTTCAAAAATTAAAAAGCCTAACTAAAGAAAAATGGAGGAAAAATCTTTGCTAACACCTTTGACATTTCCAATAACTAGAATGAATTTATAACAATCTTACTAGATAGAGAACGGAATAAAACAGGCTTAAAAAACTGTCCTTGTATAACAGTCCAATATTCTCAACAAAACTAATCAACCGACCAACAACCAATAACCTAGCCAATTTTCTAATGGCAAAATTTAGAGCATACCAATCACAAGCGCAAGTCAAATTCAAAAAAAGCTTTAGTTTTAATGGCTGTGAAAATTCTAATACAACTAGCAACGAGTACCACACAACACTCTTTGTAGATTTTGTTGATATTGGGAAAACTTTCGATTATGTCAAACACTGGACTGTGAACTGCAGAACAACCGAATTAACTATAGATATACAATCTACTAGCTAGTGTATAAAAAAAAGCCATTACAAGAATTATTATATATGAGGATATCGAAGTAGTTAAATTGGTACAAGATATTAGCTAGGAAGATACAACATCTATTTTTCAATCAAACGAAGAAAGATATCTTCAACGAATGAAGTTGAGAAAGAAGAGTTTAAAAGAAATGCTTGAAGAACTAGAGACAGACCCAAGAAAAATAGGTTTTAACATGAACTACAATACAACAGAAATCATAGAAATATAGATGAAATTGTTTTAATTACAATAAGATAAAATACAACACAAATAGAAAAAGTGAAACAGTGTCAAGGACAAATAATGAAACAAAACAACAAAATCAAAAGGCAGAATTAAAAAGGCAAGTTTGGCTTGGACAGCGTTCGTCAAACTGAAGTACATATTTTAAGACAAAAATCCCCAATATAATTGTGATTCACAATTGTGGATCAAAAGTTTGGATAGTTGCAAGTAAAAATATGGATAGAATCATGAAAGAACACCGATAAATAGAAAGCCAAATCACTCAAACAAATTTGGATAACAAGCAAGGAAACCAATAGCTTAAAAGTGTAACGAAAGTAAAGAATATAATAAAACAGGTGCCAAACATAAATGGACATTTTCCGGGTATATCATACCATAAAAAGATAAATGGTAGCGATGGATTGATGATCCTAAAAAATACGCTGAGTCTAAATCAATGAAAATAGATCGAGAACATTGGAAACAAGAAAAGACTTATTTCTAAAGGTTGATAGAATACGGCTTATAGATAAATACTAAAGATAGATAGATAAAAGGATAGATTAATAGGCAGGAATTTCAAATTGGTTATTGCCAGCTCTGAAACTGTAAGAAACGCAGAAAGAGTTATAAAGGCAATATGGTAAAGAATTATATCTATAATATATATAAAATGCAACATCTCTCTCTGTTCGTCCGTTAGTGCGCTTAGCAGTGGAGAACCACTTATCCGATTTACGTGCTTTTTCCTTAAAACATACATATGTTCTCTGATCAGGTTATAGGATATATTTTATTATGTTAGGTAACATAAGGAATAAGCAGTTACCATAGTAGTGAATCAATATCATGTAGCAAAGAATATAATATATATAAAGTGCAACGCCTCTCTATCTGTCTGTCTGTCTGTTAGGGCGCTTATCACTCGAGAACCACTTAGCTGATTTACGTGTTTTTTTTTTAAATTCATACATTTGTTCTCTGGCCAGGTTATCTCTAATCTTCTAAAATATATATAAAATGCCACGTCTTTCTGCATATCTGTCTATCTGTCGGTCTACCCGCCCGATACTGCGCTTATCACTAGAAAATCACTTATCTGACTTATGTGCTTTTTTTTAAAAAAAAACATACACTTGTTCTCTGACCAGGTTATAGGATATATTTTAATACGTTAGGTAACAAAAGGAATAAGCAGTGACGATAATAATAAATCAAGTCGGAAAAAAGTTCGCCTCTAGCGCGTTCTCTTGCAATACGCTGCCTAAACCATTAAATATGGAAGAATATCATGTAGGAAAGAATATAATACATATTTAAAATGCAACGTCTCTCTGTCTGCCTGTCTCTCCCTTAGTGCGCTTATTACTCGAGAACCGCTTATCTGATTTACGTGTTTTTTTTTAAATTTATACATATGTTCTCTGGCCAGGTTATAGGATATATTTTATTACGTTAGGTAATATAAGGAAAGCGCGGTGTCGATAATAGTGAATGAAGCCCACGCGAGCGGAGCCGTACTTAATAAATAATTTAGTTAATATGTATCAAACAAATAGGTTTTCTCGCGAAGGGTTGAGTATTTATAATTTTTGGATATGTTGTAGGAACCAAGACTACTAGTTAAAAACGCATTTTGCGAAATCGAAACTCCTGTGCAGGCAAAGTTATAATGAAAATATCTCGAAATTTTGAAACTTTTTTCATTTTTTGCTCAATTTCTCTGTTTCTAGACATCGGAGACCAAAAGTTGTTATTATTAATATTGTAGAGCACAAATTTTGCTACAAGTTTTGTATTTATGACTTTTTTCTCGTTCAATTGTTATCCAACTGCAGAGCAGTGAAAGTGTCAGAATTTTTGGAAAATTTCAAAACCGCACATATTACGTAGGGAAATACAAATAAAAACAAATATTAATTGTTATTACATAATATATATAGAATTGTAATTAGTAAGGAAAACATAATTAACAATATTCATAAAAAATTTTATTGAACGAGATTAATAAAACATTCTGCGTAATAATGTGCCTTTTTGTTGCCGCGCAAGATTATCTTTAAATCGGTTTATCTCGATAATGTCCGATTTAATCGTGTTCACTTTTTTTTCTTAAAAATGATCAGTTTCTATAATTTGACTTCTTCTTCTTCTTTTTTATATGGTGTGTCATATAAGTAGGCATACTGCCTGTTTTATCCCCATTAGGCCTCTTCCGATGTGGACGTCCAGCATTCCTTCCACCTTTTCGGAGGTCTACCCCTAGTTCTTCTACCTGTGTAGAGTTTATTAAGTTTGGCTCTTTTTGTCAGTCTGTTGTCCATCCGATCTACGTGTTTATTCCATTTTTTTCTTCTAGTTCTGATCCATTTGGATACTTCTTGGATCTTACTTATAACATCTTTGTTGCGGATTCTGTCATTGATAGTTTTTCCATATATGTCCCTAATCTCCCTCATTTCTGTTGTCCTCATCATTTGTGTTGTGTTACATGCGTTAGTTCTTGTTTCTACAGCATATGTGAGGATTGGTCTCACCGTTGTCTTATATATTCTTATTTTACTTTCCACCGTGAGGTATTTATTTTTCCACACTATATCCGTCAAACAGCCTGCTTTTAGTGATGCCTGTTGTTTTACTTCCCTGTTTAAGTCTCCGTAGCTTGTTATCATTGTTCCCAGGTATTTAAAATTATTAACCTGTTCAATAATACTTCCTTGAATCTCCAGCTTGTATCTTAATTAATCTTTTGAAGTTACCATACATTTTGTCTTGGTTGTGTTGATAATCATGTTTAGTTTTTTCGCTGTCAGATTGAAAGCATGAAAGATCTTCTGAAGGTTGTCCTTGAAATCGGAGATGAGTAGTAGATTGTGTGGAAATATGTGTTTCCTATTTTGTATCCTCTAGTTTTTGGAAGATTCTTCACTATTCTGTCCCTGACGAGGTTGAAGATAAAGGGACTAACTGAATCGCCGTGTCTTATTCCGGCGTTTATTTTTACCTTTTACTCAGTAGTTGTTTCAGTTTTATATTTTTTCTACATTCGGTGTTAATGTCATGTATGATTTTTATTAGCTTCTGGTTTGTCTGCTTTTCCTGTAATAATTTTATAATATCTCTCTCTCCATCGAAGGCTTGAGTCACGTCGATGAAACACATATATGCAGGTTTGTTAAATTCTTTAGCTTTTTCCATTATCTGCCTCACTATAAATATAACATCTATGGTCGATCGATTTTTGCGGAATTTCTGTTGTTCCCCTCTTATTTGAATATCCTTGCTAATTTCTTCCAGTATGATTTTTGTTAATTCTTTTAAGGTAGTATTTAGGAGCGTTATTACGGTAGTTTTCCAGTGACGTCTTTTGCCTTTTTTTAAATATTAGGATTTTCATGCTAGTTTTCCAATATGTTATTTGTCTATTTTTTACTATATTTGTAAAGAGCAATGCTAGTTGTTGATGTAGGTTTTCTTCTCCATATTTTAGCATCTCATTTGTAATGTCGTCTGGTCCTGAGACTTTTCTATTTTTAAGACTTCTTATAATTCTTTCTGTCTGTTGTAAAGTTACTTCTAAATTTACATCTTCCACTTTTTCAAGTATGACTTCATTACTCTCTTCTTCTTTATATAATTTCTCAAAGTATGTTTGCCATTCTTGAATCGTAATTTTATTAGTTCGTCTTTTATATCAAGTTTGTTTCGTCTTAACGTTTTTCAGACTTTCCTTTAAGCGCCATACAGATCACTTTCCATCTCTTTAGTAAATCTATCCCAATATTCTTCTTTAATTTGTTCTCTTCTTCTATTTATTAAGTTTCTTTCTGCGATATATGCGTTCCAGTTGTCTTGGGTTTTGTTATCTATATAATGTATATATGCCCCCTTTTTCTTCTTTGCCAGCTCCTTTATTTTTGGCGTACACCAATTTGCCTTCAAAAAATTTAAATTTTAATGTCCAAAAAATTAGAGTTATCTTTACCCTGCCTTTTCTTATTATTGAAATCTCTGTTAAAATGTTCACAATTTTAGTATCACGGTTCGAATCCGTTCATGCAGTTTAGGACAGTATCTAAATTTCGAATTTTAATCTATAATGGTTTCGCAAATAATGAATAACAACCGCTTTCAGGGTGCCATCTGTGGCGAGATGTAGCTGGGCAATGAGAGACATAGGACAAAATTTTATATGAGGTTATTTGACCCAGTGTACCCGATTTTACATTATTATTAGCCCTAGCTTTTCGAACACCCTGTATATTTATTTTGTAGTATTGTTGAAAATAAGCTTACAGAAAATAAAAAACATAATTAACAAGTTTTGTTTTTTGACTAATATTTTCAAACATAACCAATTTAAATTAATAATGAAGCAATATATCCTGTAAAATTTTTCCCATTTAACTGTTTGTGTATCTTTTATAGTTTCCGAGATCACAATAATCAATTTGCTGCTCTGAAGCTCACCCTATATTATTCGATGTAGTTGCCACAACAACCATTTATAAAATTCCTGTTCTGTCTACTACCTGCTCCTTTGTCTATCTATCCTTTCCAGCATCGCATTCGACAAATCTTGAATAAATTTAATAAATATAGGTCTGAAATAAAATAAATATCTCTTTGGTAAAAAAAAGTAACAAAATCACTCTTTAACATTTTTCTACTTTCTCATTTTTTCGGGGTACTTAACATAGGTCACGAAAAACATAGTTTAAAGTTTCTGTCGGTCTGTTTGTTGATACTATAACTCAAAGGTAATGAGATACCAGTTTTACATTTCCTACACATATAATACTTGCAATAGGAAAGAAAGCTATTTTATAAGCAACATGTACAAAGGTTAGGGTTGTTACGCTTTTATAATTTCCATAGTATTATGAGTCATTTCCTTTTTTCTATTTAGAATAGGCAACAAAGTTTAAGCATAGTTACTTAGAGTCAAAGATTAGCAGAGTGAGGAGAGGGTTAGAAGAATTGTTTCGTATATATCGTGTTATAAGTTGAGAACCTTCGACTCGGATCCTGAAAATTATGTTTTTTCTAATATTTTTAATTATAATGATACCAACACATACTAAGTTGTAACGATTGGTTAAAATTTTTATTTAATGTGAGGAAGACAAATTTAATATTTATTTTAAAACTGCTTTTGCAAGAGAAGATATGAGTACTTTTTGAAAATACTATATATATATATATATATATATATATATATATATATATATATATATATATATATATATATATATATATATATATACTCAAAATATTTGGCAAGAATTTTAATTGTTTTTAAAGTTAAATATCTTGCGTTTCTAGTTTTAATTACAATTGTAACTATTAAAGTTATATACGACAGTTAGTGCCTGTGGCTAATGGAAGTCCAATATTAAAGAAACTATGCCGTTTGCTGGGGACTGTTCAAGTACAGATCGACAGTGAAATTCTTGGCCAGGCCAAAGTCCCAATTTACCACACATCACCGCTAGGGACAATGCAAACCACGTTAATAGTCAATATTAACTACAGTTTATGTTTTAGCAGGTATTTACTATTCTTTCATCTATCAAACCTCTCTAAAGCTTTAGTTTTAGTGATTACCTATTGGCTGTGAAAATTCTAATACAACTAGCAATGAGTACAACACAATACTCTTTGCAGATTTTGTTAATATTGGGAAAGCATTCGATTATGTTAAACACTGGACTGTGAACTGCGGAAACAACCAAGTTGACTATAGATATACGATCTATTAGCTAACGTATATAAAATTGCCATAAGGAGAATCAATATATATGAGGATATGGAAGTAGTTTAATTGGAACGATAGGAAGACACAATGTCTACTTTTCAATCAAACGAGGGAAGACATCCTCAATGAATAAAGCTGGGAAGAATGAGGTATAAAAATTTGTAAGCAGTACTTGAATTAGAAGTACAGCATAGTCTAAATTATAATAAATAGACGGAGCTTCCAAATTGATTCTTGCCATCTCTGAAACTTTAAGAAACGCAGAAACAGTTATAGGGGCAATGTGGTAAAGAATTACGTACTTAATAAAAGTAAATTTGAAGAATCGATTTCCTCCCATTGTAGAATGTATATGTAGAAAAATAATATAAAGTCTGATCAATGGATTTTTGCAGTCATGTGATCAACGCGACGTCACGAATATTCATACGATTCAATCGGCTGTCAAATCAATGTCGGCGGTCTGAGTTTTAATTGACAATTTCAAAAGTCAAAATAGAATTTAAAATTTTTCATCCGGATTGGTAATTAACGAAAACTACGGATATATTAAATGTGTATGATGTGTAAAACACCCTAGTTCTTACTTGTGAAGAACATCGTCAAAGAAATATCGATTTTTTTTTATTGCCTATAAACTCGGCGGTACTGGCTTCTAAAACATGAAGCTATACCCAAATTCCAGGTTGTTCGCTGTCTTTCTTGCATATGTACAAATAACTGAGACAGATAATAGAGCGGATGTCGTAAATAACTTCAGATGACTACGTTTTTAAGTTTTTAAATATACTTAACTTGTTGACAAGAAGAATGATATAGACGGATGTTTACACTATATTCAGACATTTATGACGTACATGCAAAGAATCATTGATCGGACTATATTAAGTTTAGTGAGCTTCTTCACAAAGATATTAAAAAAATATTTCTTGTATTTTTCAGCCCTTTTTTAAAGTTTTTAAAACAGAATTAGCATTTTTTATTGCGACGTTTCGTCATTTTGACACCATCATCAATTCAACATTTTTAAACATACTTGGGTTTTTAGTGCAGTTTTAAAAAACTCTTTAAGTCCTGAATACAGTCATATTTCACTTAATGCAATCTCCATACAAAAGCGCTAACTCTAACTCCTTACCCATTGAGACTTATGAAAAATATCTTAAAGCTTTAAATAAATATCATACATAAATCTTCATACATAGTTGTGTTCTTTGCTACTTTGAGAGAGAGTATTCGAATGCTCGAATCTGCATTTAAAAATTTTTGCTTGATAATATTGTCTATAACGAGGCACGTATGAGAAAAATACTAAATATGTCCTAAAGATCCTATAAAAGTATTATGGAATATACAGGATGTCCCGAACTGTATGGTCAATAATTTAAAATCGAGTAAATTGGGTCAAAATAAGGTCAGAATTTTATATAAAATTGCCCCTTGCCCTTGCCCCCTCAATATCGAGATGCAATGAGATACCAGTTTTACATTTCCTATACATGTACTACTTCCAATAGGAAAGAAACCTATTTTATAAGCGACATGTAAAAAGAGTAGGGTTGATACTTTTTTATAATTTCTTTAGCATGTTGTTAGTAAAGTCAGCAAAGTTTAAGCATAGTTATTTAGAGTCAAAAATTAGCAGAGTGAGGAGAGCGTTAGAAGAATTGTTTCGTATATAACGTATTATAAGTTAGGAATCTTCGACTCGGATTCTGAATTACGTTATTTTTTAATATTTTTAATGTTAACAATACCAACATACAAGTACCAAGATGTAACGATTGATACAAGTTCTTATTTAATGTGACGAAGACAAATTCAATATTTATTTTAAAACTGCTTATTTGCAAGGGAAGAAATGAGTGAACGGTTTTACTTTTTTTTTGAAAATACTCTTCAATACTGAAAATATTTTGCGTTGTTCTCAACACTTTTGATTATATTTAAAGTTAAAAAAAAAAAAATTGAAACTATTAAAGTTAGATACATCAATTAGTGTCTTTAGCTAATACTAAAGAAACCCTGTCCTTTGCAGTGGACTGTTCAACTACAGACCGACAGTGAAATTCTTGACCAGGCCAAAGCCCCAATATACCAAAAATCACCGCTAGGGGCAATGCAAACCCACGTTAATAAGAGTCAATTTAACTACAGTTTGTACTTTAGCAGTTATTTATTGTTTCTCTCATTTGTCAAACCATCTCGGAACAAATTTCGACGTATCATGACTCTTCAATGAAGATAAGAGGACAGAACATAAAGTACTTATCATTGAACTAGCGTAAGACAGGTATAATAAATAGTATCTCTGCTTCACGTAGGCTTATGATGAGCGAGCAGGAAATAACTGCGAACATTAGACTCTATTCAGTTTTAGTAGTGGATATCGATTTCTATATATTTAGGTTGACTGACATTTAGTGATCTACTGTCCCGAGGTGATTTTGTGCAAACTGTGACTCTATTCTTACCAGGAGTTCTCGTGCCGAATGGTTACGGGCAAGGGGTGAATAAATTATTCGGCTCACATATTACGCTAGTACGGCGATAAATAATTTTTGTTCTGTTCTTTTCTCGGTCGATCTTGAATCTACTTTGGTAGAGAACAAGAAGTTACACTTAATGTATCTTATATTGTGAGAACAAGGCACTATTTTTTCTCTCCTTCCTGTCGCTTCTAGGTTGGTCGATGAGTCGTGATACAATAAACCGCATCCCAAGATTATTTAACAAATGAAGGAACAGTAAATAATCTTTCAAATTTAGTTTATGTCTCTGTTCAATTTTAGTTTATGTCGAAATATATTTTGTGATTTAATTATTTTAGTTAAGTAAAAAAATTGAAAAGCAACTAATGACGTAGTACTAATAAATTAGCATAAAGAAAGGCACGTATAATAACCAAGGCAAAATAAAAAACAAATTACTTTTCAAGTTTTTAGATTGCTCAAGTTAAAATTTCTCTTTTTATTTTTCAAATAAGTCAGCTACCCAATTATAGCAAATCTTTTAAATAGCTACAGTCAATTTCCTTTAGGAATAAAAATACTTTGATATTCCGTATATTAGAGTTTTCTCATTTTTCAGAAACCCTGATTGGTTAAAAAGATATTGGTGAGAAAAAATATTATAAAAACGTTGCTGGTAGTTATAAAGCAATTTATGTTAATATTCAGTATAAGATGATAAAAATATGATAGAATAATTTTGAAATGTAGTCTTAGATGAATTTTCGTTTTGAAGAAATATTGGCAAATTGAGCTACGTATCGTATGACAATGTTCGAATCAGTCAAGGAGAAATTTTGATGTATGATATAATTCTGCACGACTTATTCCGCCACCCTTTTTATTCATGAGCAGAATTTGGTAAAATATGTTTCAATACCATATAATTCAAAATATACCAGAGGACCTCATAAGGTATTTAATAACGTAGGTCTCACGTTAGTCTATAAGTCATCAGGCAACATAAAAAAATACCTCAATAAATACGAAGTACATTAACAAACGTGATAGAAGTAGAATTTACGAAATAAGTTGTAATGATTGTAACAAGAACTATGTTGGGCAAACAAAAAGGTCAATTTAAACAAGATTTAAAGAATATTTAGCTCATTTAAGGTACGGTAGATCTGAAAAATCAAGTACTGTTGAACATGCTCTTAAACAGGATCATACGGTAATATTAGATAATTTAAGGTTAATAAAGAATGTATGTGATAGAAAACTATTAGTCATACGAAAATATCGAAATAATAAAATGTAAAAATAACCTCAATAAGAACCAAGGACCTATTCCTCACAGTTCTCAGTACGGGTTACTCGACCGGAACTAATGCTCCGGGTATAATTAGCTCGATTTCAGTAATTCCAAGTTTAGTACAAATAGTCTAGTTCATATTCTTAGACTTCGTCAATTATCGCTCTTGATGATACTAACATGGGTAGCAAAACTCACGTCGAGGGCAATAATGTATATGGTTATCAAAACCAATGTGGATGCAATAATATAAAAATTAATTAGTTTGTGTGCTTTAGCAGGTTGTAATAACTAATTTTCATAACCTAACTTAGTTTGTTCTACTCGTGTCATTTCAAGCTAATTTTTTTTAAATTGTGTTCATAAAATACATTACCACTCAAAAAGATGTCACAATTTAACAAATTTGATGAATGCTCTATTTTTTTCTTTATACTAACATTTATTTTTCTCAGCAATTATACTAGATATTCTGTTTTTTTTTTCATGTTTATGGATAAACATTGCAGAACTTAATATTATTACAATTTTTAAGCAATGTGTAATTATGCCCTGAAACATTTGTAAAAAATATAGTTTATAATTAACAGATAGATAGTTTTTTAAAAATATTTACTAATAACTAAGGCATTTGAAGTGCACTTTTAGTTTCTCCAAACACAAGGGCTGTATGAAAATTATTCTATGAAGAAAAGGCTCTTATTTTCTCTGTTCTAGAAAATCTGGTGCCAGTTTAACCTAGCAATTTTTTTCAGTTAGTTAAACCATCTTTCTTGGGGACTACCTACACTTTTTCTTTCGCCCCAGGGCCTTTATCTGGTGATGCATTTACTCCAGTTCTTTGTGGGTCTAGAGACATGTCCTCTCTATTACCAACAGGAGATAATTCTTTTTACAATGTCTGTTGTCTGGGTTTTACGCCTTATCCATTCGTTGATTTTACGATTTCCCGGCGATATTGCTAATAGTCTTCTTTCAATGGCTGTCTGATTAATTTGTTTATTACTTTTTTGTCAGGACCCATGTAAAAGGACCCTATGTGACAACAGGAGATCTCCATTCGTTAAAGATTTTTGCTTTTAGGGTCATGAAAATCATATTTAAGATATATTTTAGTTTTCCATATCGCCTGTTCAAAATATATGTATGAATTAGCCCCATTTACTCTTTGACCATGTGACCATGCCCAGAAATTGTTTCATCCGCTGCTCGCATAGTTGTCATAAATTGTGTCTTTGCATTATTCATATGTAGTCCCACTTTAGTAGCTTCTTTATGTAATTACTCCAGCATCTGTGTTAGCTCTTCTCGATTTTTTCCGAACAAGACAATATCGTCGGCAAATCTTGAATTATGCAGGTGTTCGCTCTGGATGGTTATTCTTTTTTCTTACCATTTGAGTTTTTTTGAAACTTCTCTTTTAGCCTTCATTCTACCTGTAAAATTGTGAACTTTGATAGCTATTACTCAGTATATATCACCACTACACCAAACACTTTATTTTTGCACTCGACGCACGTTTCGCTAACCATGTTAGCTTCATCAGGAGCGATGATTGACTACAGTCAATCATCGCTCCTGATGAAGCTAACATGGTTAGCGAAACGCGCGTCGAGTGCAAAAATAAAGTGTTTGGTGTAGTGGTGATATATACTGAGTAGTATCATTGTGCCAAAGATTCCACATTCCCAACTTAGTTTGATAGCTATTGTTGATGACTTATATAAATTTTTCAATAGGCTAATATATCTTTGCCCCGCTCTAGCGGTTCTAAGTTATTTATTTATTGCCCAGGTTTCTACCAGGTCAAAAGTATTTCTGAAATCTACAAGAGTCATTCACAGTGGTGTGTTATATTCCATTATTTTACTATCTTATTGTAGGGAGGTGTTCAGCTGTACTGAAGAGGCTTTGAACACTAGCCTGCTTGTTGGTTTTTTGGATTTTAAGTTGCCTCTCCAATTTGTTCGCAATTACTCGAATAAATAGTTTATGTAATTGAGAGAGCAGACTGATCGGATTCTAGTTTTGAAGATTAGACGGGTCTTCTTTCTTTACATTAGGACTAGTATTTCCTTTTTCTAGTTTTTAGTAATATGTTCTTTTTCTAATCACTTGTTAAATAGTTTTGTTGGTGCTTTCTTAGTTAGCATATCTAACTTCTTAATCATCTATCAGTCTACTGCTACTCCAGCTACTTTATCATTTTTATTTGCTTTATCGCTCTGTTCAGTACTCTGATCTCGTTAAATTATTTTTTTTTTTCCGTTTGATACTCTTGTATTACAGTAAATATATCGTGGTTTGACGTTCTTCAGGGTTTTGTTGATTTCTACAAAGTCTATCGTATCTATTTTCCTATCTTCTATTGATTATCTTTTCTCCAGTAGTCATTTTATTTTAGTTGACAGTTTATTCTCAGTTTTCATTGACGATTTCGCTGTTTTTCTTATGACTTTTATTATTCTACTATTAATGTCATTTAGGTCTTCATCCGGTTGTTCTGTGCTTTTAATAAAATTTTCATTTAATTGTTTTCTCTATTATTCGTCTTCTTCTGTCAGATTTTCTACGTTTATTTGATATGTTTTTTGTTGGATCTTTCTATATCTTACTATACGTATGTTTATGAGGACTTTGCATTTTACTATCCTAGGGTCGCTTCCTGTTGTGAATAGATTAACCACGTCCACGTCTTGAATTATATGCTTGTGTCATGAAACGATAAAGTTTACTTCATTTTTTTTAGTTAAATTTTTCTCATTGAGTCGGTTAAGCAAATTTGTAAGAGTGTCTCGAAAGTGTGTAAATTCAAATCATTTTTTTGCGGGTGGCAAAATAACTTTAATCTTCTATTACCTTGTTAGTTACGACGACGTACTACTGGTATTTTGGTCCAAATGTTAGAAAACAAGACGAGAGCTAGGTTCTACATATATGATATTTCAGAATAAATGAAAAGAATACATTTGCTATCTAATATCCTAACACCTCGTCTGCTATATATACAAAATCCCAGTCAGGAATATCAAATTCCATTACTAATAGTTCATTTGATATTGAAGATTTCCCTGCGCCATTGATATCAAAAGATGCTGATTTTGAACCAAGTCTATATCAACAAAAGAAACATTTAATATTGAATACAGAGTTAAATAATCTTATTAGAGATCCACTGCTACAAATGGATATTTTAGAGGAAGGTTAGGTTACATCTTCATCTCGATCATGGTAAAATGACCCAACGCCTTTTTTAATAACATACTATATTAGCTCACTCGTCAGAGGCAAATTTTGACGAAAAGCTCTCATTACAGGCTGCATTTTGGCATACAGGTAGTTTTTTGGACGTAGAATATGATAAAAAAAAGTTTGCTGCTCTAAAGTGTACGCTAAGCCTATAAAATCGAAAATAAAATGACGAATTCGGTTTTTTGCAAATATCTCTAAAAATAGAAAAGATATCGAAAAATTAATAGCATCACGTGAAAGAACGGAAAATTTTACAAAAAAAATAGTTTATAATTTTTTTTTTTTTAAGTAATTTAAAAAAATCATTTGAAATAATGTGGCTGGTTTAACCCCTTCAGTTGTAATGGGAATCATGCTTCCAACCTAATTTTTTATGATTAAATATCGTTTTTCTGTATATTTTAAAATTGTCTATTAAGGGTTTATTCGGGGTGATGATTAAGAATCCGATGACAGATTTGAAAAATTCAAAATAACGGATCCAATATGACGACCAGAGAGTACGTAATTCATTTAATTTCTTCGAGTAAGTTAAAATTTTTGTGTTTTCAAAAACTGTTTCCTTTGTACCTGGATGCTTAAATGAAATATTTTACACTTAAAGCTTAGACTTTTATCTTCCATTTCCCACCTTTAATTTTTTTTTATTTTAAGTTTAAGTTGTATGATTAATAATAAGCAAAAAATACGTTTATCATTAACTTTTTTAAGAACCAAATTACAAAAAAAGAGAAAGTTTTTTAAGTTCTTAATGATTTTCTAATATTAAGTATACTTTTACCTCTAATTAAAAAAATTGCCCGACTTTTTTGACCATTTCGTACTGCCTTAAACGTAAAATTGCCGACGGCGCACTACAAGAATTTTCATATTTTAAAACTCAATCTTTAAATAACACAGACAATGTGGATATTTTTATTTTTATATTGAAATTTAAGGTAAAATAATGATATATGCACAAGATTTTTTTTAATACTATATTTTATTAAATGTTTGTAATTTACTGTACGCCCGTTAAAATTATACAAACAAAAGTTTCGTTTTAAGTTTTACAAATTATAAAGCAACAAAAATAAAAACTATTAGTAAAAACGGAAAGCTGAAAGTCTCCTCTTCAAAATCTATCTTTTAAGTATTTTTTTACACTCTGAAAACAAGTAATATCGATTAATTTTCGAGCGGTGCGCGTAGAGTTTCAAATTAACCGTTTGGCGCGCTCCATTTTTTGAATTACCCATCCGAATTTTTAATAAATTCTCACGCTAATAAAGACATCTGGAAAGAAAATATATATACTGTTTTTTTGTAAATTTTCTCGCTCTTTCACGTGGTACTATTCGTTTTTCGATATATTTTTTATTTTTCGAGATATTACCGAAAAAAAAAAACGATTTTTTTATTTTATTTTGGATTTTGTGGGCTTAGCGCACCACAAACTTTAGCAAACTTTTCCTTATGGTATTTTACGTCTAAAAAACTGCCTGTGTGCCAAGATGCAGAATGCTAACATTTAATGAGAGCTCAAACCCCCTGGCGACTCGGCTACCATATATAGATTAATTGAAGCTCTAAACATACATGCCACATGAATGGACATTTATTTATGGACGGGTAAAAACTAAGTTAAAATGTATTCTTTTACAAATTAGTAATAAACTTCAATACAGATTGGTTATGCGGTCCATATAAATAAATTATAAGGAGTGTGAATTAATTTTGAGGTATTTCTAAGAGAGGGCGTAACTTCTATTATATCGCATCGGGGCATACCGTTGCTATATTCATGGCGAAGTGCCATCATTAGACTTTAATTTTAAGCATATATAATTTTGCAAAACAACATATTTTTTTGAGCATTAAATATGTCGAATTACGTGTCAACAAAACACTATTTGCGGGAAGCGTTAATTTTCTTACTTAATTCGAACAAAAATGGTGCTAACAATCATCGATTGCTGTCGGAAACCTATTGTGATTATAGTAGAAAGAACGTCCATGTCAGCCCAAAAAGTTTAAAGATGAAGAATTGGAGGCATTACTCGATGAAGATCCATGCTGAATTGAAAAAGAACTTGCAGAATTATTAGTTGATCGCATAAATATTTCTAAGTGCTTACATGCACTGAGAATGATTCAAAAGTAAGGTAATTGGGTGCCGTACGAATTGAAACCGAGAGAGACGTTGAAAGGCGATTTTTCACTTGTGAATAACTGCTTCGACGGCACAATTGGAAAGGTTTTTTGTATTGTATCGTAATTGGTGATGAAAAATGGATACGCTACGATAATTCAAAGGGCTAAAAGTCATGGATGAAGCCCGGTGAACCATCAACATCCTCGCCAAAGCCGAATATTCATGGCTCCAAGTTTATTCTGTGGGCTCCAAGCTTATCTGGTGGGGGTATCAGCTGGGTGTAGGTTATTATGAGCTGCTCCAATCCAACGAAACTATTACTGGGGAATGTTACCGACAGCAATTAATGCAATTTAGCTGAGCGTTGAAGGAAAAAAAAAACGACCACAATATGCCAAAAGACACGACAAAGTGATTTTTCAACATGACAACGCTTGGCCACATGTTGCAAAACCCGTCAAGGAAACGCTAAAAGCGCTTGATGGGATGGCCTACCTCACCCGCAGTACTCACCAGACATTGCTCCTCTCTGATTATCACTTGTTCGAATCGATGATAGTCTGAAAAGATGAGTCGTTCTTTCAGCGTGGTATTTATATACTGCCACAAAGATGGGAGCAAGTAATGACTAGCGATGGACAATACTTTGAATAATCAAGTAACCATTTTTTATAATAAAGCGATGTTTTTGCCGAAAAATCCGTCAAAACTAATGCACACAACCAATATGTGAAAAGCTATATATAAAATACACGAAGTATCATTGTTTACTATACGAATGGGAAAGCTCAGTATTCATTGTAAAGAAGAATTGATCCCCTGTGCATTTATTGAAATCAGGACACAATAATTTAAAAGAATGGCCATTGGCTGATTCGCAAAAGCCTCTGCTACACCTACTTCATATCATGGATCAGTCAATTCAATATTTTCAATATATACTGCAAGTATATCTAAGATTTAGGACTTGAAAATTAAAGAATCTACCCAGATAGGCAATATTTTTGAGAATATCAATTCGACAAAATTTTAAAATATTGGGAACCAACAGAGATGATAATTATGCGAAATTAAAAAAGAATATGTTATAATCACATGAGAAAAATGTAGAACAGTATACCTATGAAGATCCCTTCCCCCACTTTTAGACTTCGTTCCTGAAAACTTCTTTTACCTTGGTATTATATCTTACAACAAAAATAAACGAAGTCAGTAATCGACACGGCCTCGAAAGTCTCCGGTTTCTGCTACCTTGTTAATGGTTAACAAGCAACAAATAGAAAAAACTCCACAATCTAGGTACCATGATATACTAACCGTGGGATCACCCGCAGGAAATTCGTTGTCGTATCGAAAAAGGTAGAGCAGTGTTCACTTTTCAAAGGCTCAGCAATAAAATCACGCACAAAAATAAGACTCTTAAGATATTATGTCTTCAGAGTCCTCCTTTACTGTGTGGAATCTTGGACGCTGACTGCAGACTCTTCTGAGAAATTTGAAGCATTTGAGTTATGGCTATATCGCAGAATTTTTGAAAATTTCTTATACTGACCATATTACCAACGAGGATGTCTTACGTCGCGTGACTAGAAATTATGGAAATTGTTAAAGTGGGAAAATTGGAGTACTTATAACACATAATGAGAAATTCCCACAGATATGGATTACTACAGCAAATACTGCAAGGAAAGGTATTTGGAAAAAGGGGTCCAGGACGCAGACACATCTCCTGGCTAAACAATCTGCGAAATTGGTTCTCAACAAATACTGCGGGTCTTTTCAGAGCTGCAGTAGATAAACTAATAATAGCTAGAATGATTGCCAACATTTGAAACGAATAGGCACTTTAAGAAGAAGAAGATTACATTTATTCATTTTCGCATTCATATTAGTCATGTTAAAATGTAACTAATAAATTCGGTCTATTGAAAAAAACTAGGTTTAAAGAACCCCGTACCAATCTTATGGGAATATGTCTTTCTGTGGATTTGGCTAATTTTTGGATATGTTGTAGACCCCGTCGTTCTGAACAAATGTCGCCATGGACATAACATGATTCTAGGAATGGATTTCGCGCTATGGGCCTTCTAATCACAGAATCAGCATATGTGTTGAATACTAATATTTCTCCGTATTTACGAGTGACTGAATGGCCTACGTGCGTGAATTTGTATCCGCAGGACTGAGGGTATTATTGTCAGTATTTGATAAAAATGATTAACTATGCCTGTCCACTGTGGGACAAAAAAGACGAGGAAGGGGAGAGGGAACATAGGTCTATCTATGCTTCTACTCCCCCTCCCTCCCCTTTTTTGAACTTTTTTGATTATTTAGTACGCTTTTGTGAATTTTTTCACAATCGTATAGGCCGTAAAGGTTTTCGGGCATCCGGAGAGTTTATCATCTTGAATGGATGTACAACCACGTTTAAATTTGGCAGTCCACTCTGTAGAAATGAAATCATTAAATTCTATAACAATTTGCACTTCAATTTCATCTATTCTTTAGAGAATGTTAAAAGTTGTTTATTTACACTATCGTTACAAAAAGACAACTCAATGCACGTGCCTGAAACTTCTTAGCACTTCATCTAGTAGATAATACTTAACAAATAATATAATAATTTGATCATCTTGGCACCATATCTGTGTCAGGCCGTGCTCTTTTAGAACGACTCTCGTATATCAGATAATAAAAAATAAAACTAGTAACATCAAAAATTATGTTGCTAGTATATATTCCAAATTATTTTCACACGTAAGGTGTCAGAAAATTTGGAAAAAATTAAAGGCGATTTTTAAAAACCCTCAAGTAACCCAAAGAGTTATGTTAAAGGGGTAAGGCACTCCAGGTCCCAGAAAAAGTCTAATTTCGGAAATTTTTTTCAAGAATATAATAATAGCAGTTGTAAATATGATTGAAATTGATTAAACAAATATTTAATGTACAAAAATATTTAATATACATAATTTTTTTTTATCTTTTTAATTCAAAAAGGCATCTTCTGAATACAAAACGACAAGGACCTTTTATGCGGGGCCTGAAATGGGCAAAACGATTGCTCCCATAAATTTCAACCTAAAATAGCAAACCCAAAAATAATCATTAATATATGTCAAGAACTAGTGTATAATGTACAGATTTTGCGATAAGTTATAAATTTTTTTTTTATAAATAATTTTTCGTAACATTTTTTTTGTAAATGGGCACCATTTTTCGGAAAAACGATATTTTCAAATTTCCGTACGTTATCTACTAGTTTTTGACGTATATTAATAAAAAAAATTTTGTTTCTTTTGTTCTTGGTTGAAATCTACGGGAGGAATCTTTTCGCCCGTTTCAGGTCTCGCATAAAAGGCGCCTTGTCGTTTTGGGTTCTGAAGCGGCCATTTTGAATTATAGATAAAAAAAATATTTTTGTACACCTAAATATTTGTTTAATAAAGTGCTTCAAATAAATTTTAGTTTAGAAATATAAACGGTTAAGTTGGAAGAAATGTACTTACGACACAGCATGTAAATTAATTTTTTGTGATTTCTAGATCATGAAAAATATAATTATAATAAATAATATTAAATGTCACAAAAAAATCATAATCTATCCATACGTTACAAAAAAGGCTTATTTTTTTTTACATATCCATAGTTTTTTTTCAACATACCTGTAATTTTTTTAGCTGTATCGTCCATATTTGAATTTTATTCTTTAGTGTACGCACTTATTTTGTTAGCGCAGAGTATATATTTTCTTTTGAGATTTAAAAAGAAAGGATTGTAGTTTTTTAATTAATAAATATATTTTTTGCGTTTTTAAACAAGGTACGGTTCTAAATTGTTACCATATTTGATATATATTACACAACGTATTACAATAGCCATTTTTTATGTTTTCAACTTATATTAATATTTTTTCAACATGTTATTCATCAGTAAACTATTTAATCATCAGTGAAGCTACATATAGTATCAATAATTTACTCTAAATGGTTTGACGAGATAATCATGTATTCTTGGTCCAATATGAACTGGGTTCATAACTCCATATATGTACATATACATATATATTTATCTATAAAAATGTATATATATATATATATATATATATATATATATATATATATATATATATATATATATATATAACATATATATATATGTTTATGGTATTCTGAATTTTCATCAATTTTATTTTTAATTTTAATGGTAAAATTTGTTTCAGGTCAAAAGTAAGTTTTTTCCTATATACATTAATGCATTAATGTTCATTGAAGCTAAAATTCTAGAAAATTGCGTATCCCAAAACTGATTTTAAATTAGTCAGAAAAATATCTAGAAATCTCATATAAAAGTTAATTTGAATTTCTCTCTCACTCTTGGGATTTCATATATATATATATATATATATATATATATATATATATATATATATATATATATATATATATATATATATATATATATATACAATATATATATATATATATATTATATATATATACATATATATATATATATATATATATATATATATATATATATATATATATATATATATATATATATATATATATATGTAATGCATTTGTTGTTATCTGTTTTGAACGACTTGTCCCCATGGGAAATCATTATTGATAATAATTGCGGAAAGTACTTGGGCTGAATAAATTTCTTCCAAATGGATAACTAAAAACACCTAAAACTAGCTTTTGTTAAAACCGTGCATACAATAAAATTATATATATATATATATATATATATATATA
>CM032446.1:98430268-98440268 GCA_019049505.1 Pachyrhynchus sulphureomaculatus | reverse complement strand
AAAGTGGGCTGAGGTTTCTCGTAAAAAAAGGCTTTCAATCAACATTTAGCAGCATTCTAGAAAAAGATTTAATTGTAAATTCGATTGAGCCATTTACAAAAACTAACCAAAAAACCTTTCGGAGAATTCTAATAGCTCAGATGGATCAGCGAGTTTCTCGAAAAATCTTACAGTTGGAAGGTCACGCTTATCTTTCGAAAAGGGATCGTCAAAAACAAGATCTAGACGTGCATCTGAACTTGCGTTAGAACATAGTGAAGAAGAACCATCACTTGCCCTAAAAATTAAAAACAGTCTACAAAGGTACCTAATTCAGAAGTTGAATTAAACGAAAATAAATCAGATGGGATAAATGATACGAATAAAATTTTAGCTATGTACATGGACTTAAAATTGTTCAAAAACTCATATGAAAAAATCCGAGTTCGCAATCATAACATTTATGGTAATAAACTGTATCTACCTTGCAATCTGACGCCAAGAGAGCTTGTTATTCGGAACATATTAAATTTACTGAATCTGGATCAAGTGTAAATCTAATTTCATTAATTGTTCATACCATAACTAGAATATTACAGACATTGGATAGCTTGACTTTATTAGGAAAATGGGGCATGGATGGAGTGTCAGGTTAACAAACGACCAGACAATCATGGACTTCAGAAGATAATATATTTGTTTTCATTTTATTAAAGAAATTGTTGTCACGAGAAATTATGAATTTTAACGCTAAACTTTTTGAAAAAGTTGAAATATAGTACCTTAAATTCAAAGGGATGACGTTTGATTTAAAAATGGATTTAAAATGTATTATGATTGATGGTAAGATAGGAAATATTTTGACAAGACAGAAAGTTTCTGCTGGTTGCAATATATGTAGAGCTGGTCCTAAAAGCATAAATAACACACCACGTATATTAACTCTACAATGCGAAGTTAAATAGATTTATATTTTTGTTATAGTTTTGTAATTAGTATTCATAATTCAAATCAAATTATATACTAGTTACTGTGCATAAATCTTTATGTTATATATATATATATATATATATATATATATATATATGTATATATATATATATATATATATATATATATATATATATATATATATATATATACATATATACATATATATACACATATATATATATATATATATATATATATATATATATATATATATATATATATATATATATATATATATATCTATATATATCTATATATATATATATATATATATATATATATATATATATATATATATATATATATATATATATATATATATATATATATATATATATATATATATATATATATATATAAATATATATATATATATATATATATATATACATATATATATATATATATATATATATATATATATATATATATATATATATATATATATATATATATATATATATATATATATATATATATATATATATATATATATATATATATATATATATATAAATATATATATATATATATATATATATATATATATATATATATATATATATATATATATACATATATACATATATACATATATATATATATATATATATATATATATATATATATATATATATATATATATATATATATATATATATATATATATATATATATATATATATATATATATATATATATATATATATATATATATATATATATATATATATATATATATATATATATATATATATATATATATATATATATATATATATATATATATATATATATTTATATATATATATATATATATATATATATATATATATATATATATATATATATATATATATATATATATATATATATATATATATATATATATATATATATATATATATATATATATATATATATATATATATATATATATTTATATATTTATATATATATATATATATATATATATATATATATATATATATATATATATATATTATATATATATATATATATATATATATATATATATATATATATATATATATATATTATATATATTTTATATATATATTTTATTTATATATATATATATATATATATATATATATATATATATATATATATATATATATATTAAGATCATGTTAAAACACTGTTTTTCTTTCTATAATTTATATTTTATTATATTTTTATATTTGATTAGGCAGTGATTTCAATTTTTGAGCAGTGTAACTTAAAACAGTGATTTAGATTTTTGAACAGTGTAACTCAACCGTGTATAACGTGTTGCTGACTTAACGTATTTTGTTTGCATTGAATGCGTCTGATTTTGCGTTCCGGAAGTGAGCCATTTTAAAGACTTCACTTTGAAGCAGGGAGAAGATATATAAACGGCCATTTGGAATTTTTAGTGACTTTTTCTTCCGTGATGCAGTAACGGCTTTTTCCTCCAGCATGTCGTAGTGGCTTTATCCTTCCGTCATGCCGTAGTGCAGTAAAGGCTTTTTTTCTCAGTGAGAGAGTTGTGTTTTATCTTCGTCAAGCCGTAGTAGGCTTAGTCTTTCATCTTGCCGCAGTGCAGTGGCCTTTTTCCGTTCTAAAAATATTCTGCTCAAGACATTTCGGGTGAAAAAGTGATTAGCTACCTAAGTGAGAGTAGGAGATTGGAAGGTGAGACAATATCTGGATGAGAATCTCGCCAGGCGAGGTCAAGCTGTTTAAGGAAAATTCCCGAGGAGAGGCCAAGCAGTAAGTCAACACATGAAATCCGCGAAGTTAATTTTACAAACTTTTGGATCGTGTTTTATGAAGCCTTTTGTTTTTTTACACTTAGGATCAGTAATTCATAGAGCTCTAGTTTAAATGTGTACACTCTCATAGCCCAAGGAGTTTTTATTTAGTTAATGTAATTTTAAGGGTGTAATAACTGCAAGAATTTTTATTTTGTTAATATACTTTTCTCTGTGTTAATACAGCCTTTTACTGAACTACCTGCTTTTTCTTTCAGGACGTACCGGTCATATCATATTCAATTTTATTTTAACAACTAAATAACTCTTCAGTATTTTTTCATTTTTTGAGCTGAACTTAGATTCCTTTTGTTCTAAAATGAATGGTCCCCAAAACTGTTCGACAAGCTTTAAACAACTATAGAGGCTATTTTTAAAAGACATACAAAAATTATCTCTTACTCATAATCTCTCCAAACAAAACGAGCTAGCTTATGTATCTAATTTTTGATTTCTCAGTATTAATATCCACTCAATCCATTCTCAAAAAAATAAAATATTTATTAAAAATAAAGAAAACTGAGGCTATACAAAATAGCGCCGCAAACGTGAGGCTATAAAATAGCCGCGAAAAGAGACCTCTATATATATATGTATATATATATATATATATATATATATATATATATATATATATATATATATATATATATATATATATATATATATATATATAATATATATATATATATATATATATATATATATATATATATATATATATATATAAATATATATATATATATATATATATATATATATATATATATATATATATATATATATATATATATATATATATATATATATATATATATATATATATATATATATATATATATATATATATATATGTATATATATATATATATATATATATATATATATATATATATATATATATATATATATATATATATATATATATATATATATATATATATATATATATATATATACATACATACATACATACATATATATATATATATATATATATATATATATATATAATATATATATATATATATATATATATATATATATATATATATATATATATATATATATATATATATATATATATATATATATCCATATGATTATTAAGAAGTACCAACTCAAATGATATGTGTCAAAATTTCATGACATTTCGACGATTAATTTACAGGTTACAGTGGTTTTAGTGACGAGACTTTTGATATTTTCAGAACAATGGAAAAAATCCAATTTCGTGTGTTGATTAAACACTGTTTTTTGATGGGAAAAAATACCGTTCAAGCAAAGCAATGGCTTGATAAGTGTTACGGGGACTCTGCTCCTGGAAAATCACTCATCATTTACTGGTATGCTGAATTTAAAAGCGGTCATACAGATACAAATGATGCTGAACGCTCTGGACGCTCAAATTAGGTGGGTATTCCGGAAAACATCAAAAAAATCCACAAAATTGTTTTGGTTGATCGGAAAGTGAAATTGCGTGAGATAGCTCACATCCTAAAGATATCAAAAGAACGTGTTGGTCATATTTTGCATGAACATTTGGGCATGAGAAACTTCTGTTCGAAATGGGTACTGCGTTTGCTCACAGTGGACCAAAAACAACAATGTGTTGATGATTCTGAGCGCTGTTTGGACCTGTTTAAGTGCAATAAAAACATGTGATATGTGACAATGGATGAAACATGGATCTACCATCATACACAGGAATCAAATTAGCAGTCAGCTAAGTGAACAGCAGCCGGTGAAAATCGCTCGAAGCCACTAAAGACACAACAGTCAGCTAGGAAGGTTTTAGCCTCTGTATGAAGGGAAAAACCATATATTATATAAAGTTATTGGTGCGATTGAAGGCAGAACTCCGACAGAAACGGCCCCAAATGAACAAGAAAAAGTTCTTTTATTAAGGCAATGCATCATGTCACAAGTCAATGATTACGATGGCAAAATTGCATTGCATTGCAAATGAAACTCGAATTGCTTCCTCATCCACCGTATTCGCCAGATTTGGCCCTCAGCGACTATTATCTATTCGCAGACCTCGAAAAAATGCTCGCGGGAAAGAGATTTGGCTCCAATGAAGAAGTTATCTCCGAAACTGAGGCCTAATTTGAAGGCCAAGACAAATCCTTCTACAAGAAAGGTATAGGAATATTAGAAAAGCGTTGGACTGATTGTGTCGCTCTTGAAGGAGACGATGTTGATGAATAAAGTCGAAAAAATGTGTTTTAAATAGCTAGACCAAAAACTTTTCAGCCTACGTGTTATATATGTTGCTTCTTTGAGGTCTATAAGCGTGATACTTGGGTTATCTTTAGGAGTTTGACACTACTAAAAACAGAGGGCGATAAATTCATTTTTGATAAGAGTAATAATATTGTTCATTCACATTGGTATGGTAAATTGTACTCGATGGAAAACACAGACCTAGGGAATTCATTCCATTATATTGCCCGTTTGAAAAGGGTTGTATGACGAGTGACAAGCTGAACCTCGTACGGATGTGATGTATTAGCTCAACCTGTATTTCTAGCATGCACCTCTCTGGGAGAAATTAAGCGAGTTACATCGATCGAACACTTACCATGTAGAATAGACTCAAGTTGTCAGCCGTTCTTCAAAGTTTCAAGGAATCAAGCTTGCTGGTGAGTTCTGGATCTCCAATCAGGCGAACCTCTTCTAAATAGACTCCAACAAATGCAGTGTATGTTTGGAAGCAGAGCTTCAAACATGAGAGCAGTATTTCATCATTGGTTGAATTTGTACTGAATATAAAGTTGTTGTGAACTTTTAAGAAGCTGTCTTCGCTATGCATGCAACATGTTTGTTTTAAGATATATGTCTCCAGCCTTGGAGTACACCAGCGTTGATAAGGAAGGTATTAGAAAAAACCCTCTAACCGCCACTCGTAAAGAATGCTTTCTTAGGAAATACGAGAACCATAAACAAAATCGTTTAGACATACCGTAAGGACGTAGCTAAACTTTAATTGATGTTTGTAATTTAAAGATTTGAAATTGACATGCCCCCCCTTCTCCAGTTTTACTCTTGAATTTGAGCAATTCATTGATTTATTGTCACATACTTTAAGAGGTAGCAATAAAATACTTATCCTCGATAACTTTAATGTCCCATCTTTTGAAACTACAATCTCTAAAGCTAAAGCTCATACTTTGAGAAATTTTGTCACCTATTTAAACGTACTTCAAGTTAATAATATTCCAAACTTGAACGAGCACGAACTGGACTTAATTTTAACCCACGTGAACATCAACTTCTTCTTCTTCACTTATTAACGATGATCAACATCATCCAGCACTGTAGCTAGAGATTGGGGGTGAGCACTTCTACCGTTTTTACATCTAGTGGAACTAATAAAACTTGAAAAATGCTGTTTTTCCAGGTTTGTATGGGTCACTTTGTGTCATTGATTGAATATTTTTGTGCAACTACACTGGTACTCTTCTGAATTGCAATTTAAGACAAAAATAAATTAAAATAAAAAAAAAAATAATGTAAAAAGTTGACAAACATTTAACGGGTCCTTTTTTTAATGAGTTCTAAAAAATAATGTTGAAAATACCATGTTGTGTAATTAATAAGTTCACTTTAACCATAAAAAAATTGAAAAAAAAAGTAAGTTAACTGTAGGGCTCGAACTTGTGCCTAATTTTTTTTTAAGACTATAGCATAATTTTTTAGAAACACTTACCTTCTTGTTTAGTCTGGTAAATAATACATTTTAATTCTATCTTGTTGAAAACTGGCATGGGTCTGCCTTGTGTGAAAAACAGGGTCCCTTCAGATGTTACGAATTATGGATATTGCCATTTAGAGGTCTTCGAGATGGCGGCATCGTTCTGAAGCTCATCGTGTTGTTTCTGTTAATCTGCTTGGTTTCATCTTTATTGGAGAAGGTATTTGATCATATCAATCATCTGGCGATTTAGAAGAACCTGTGTTTCCCTTGGATGTATTTACTCATTGCTAAGGTTTTTCAGAAGCTACTTCACCTTTAGTAAACAATTTGCTGCTTATAACTGTTTTAGCTCTGAGGTATACCATGGTCCTTCAGGAGTCCCATAAGAATCCGATTTGGAGCATATATAATTTTTACTTTATTAACGACCTCTCTGCGGTCATTATATGTGAATCACTTTCGCGAATGATTTGAAAACAAATCGAAGTATTAGAAATGATAATAATTGTATGATTCTTCAAGAGCGGTTAGATATATTACATATGTGGTGCCTCCCAAATAAACTTGAAGTAGCTATAAGTGTAAAGTTTCTCGTAAGCATAATCAAGTGGGATATACTTATTGCATTAACGATTTTGAATTATCACGCTGAACTAGCACTGAAGCTCTACCTATGTATCATGTTTAATAACAAACTAATATGTGTGCTATATTCGGGTCCCTTGTATCATCACCTATGAAGATCATAGCCTTTATTATTCGCAACTATAAAATATTTACCAATACTAACTCATTAAAAAAAAATGTTCTGCTAATGAATATACTACAAGTTCGAATATTATTCTTGGGTCTGAAACTCCATATATCAAGTGCACGTCTTGGCCCTTGAGAGTGTTCAGAAAAAGTTTTTAAAATGTTTGTCCTTTAAATTGGATAACACCTATTCGGAACAGTGCTTTGATAACGACTTACTTTAATCTTGATTTAATATTAATTATTTATATAATGACTTAGAAATTTAACGTCATTGGTCCGTTCTATGACATAAATGAGGCTGAAATAAAACAGTTAAAATGTACTGCTAGGACAGTTTCCCCCATACAAATAGTTTTAAGTACAGGAACACTATAACAAGACTGGACTTTATGCCTAAATTAATTAGTATATTGTTTGTATTTTTAGTTTTAGTTTTAGGATATTGTTTACATAATTTTTGCCCTTTAAATAAAATAAAATATATATAGATATTCTGGAAATCCATTTTTCAGGTAAATATATACATATATATATATATATATATATATATATATATATATATATATATATATATATATATATATAATCTGTTTAACAATCGAAAAGTCACTGATTCGATTCGAATTAGCATTCATAAATATTACCCATTATAACAGATTAAATCAATTTAAATGATATCCTGCCTGACTCTGTGTCTTAAACTAGACAAAGAAAATTTATGTCAAACTTATAATATCTGCTTTTTAGACAAGCGAGTTTAATCTCCATATGAAAGATATAATGTCTTAAATTCTTAATATTTATCTATCCTAGTTACATTCATCTACCAGACCAGTCAGACCGTCTTCTCGGCTACCGTCTGGATTACCGTTAGTCAATAATATTATTTGCTTAAAACTGTTGAAGTGATATTTTACTAGCTAGTTTAATGGTTTTTTACCTTTTAATTCTTCTGTGTAAAAAATACTCACCGATATATAATTTCGGAATCCAATATTTTATTTTTGAAGTTATAAGTAAAGTAAAAAAATAAAATATGACTTCCATTTCCTCTAGAAATGTTCACCTCCTACCAATTACTTTTAAAAAATAAATAAATAAACCTACAATCTAATATTTTATACAGAAAAATTTTTTGATAGGTAAAGTTTCTCCAACAAAATCGATTTCTGACGAAGATACTGATATAAAGGCATACAGAAAGGATGTATTAAAGTTGTCGAAAAGTGACGAAGCAATTTATTTTATTGGAGAAGATGGGTACCAAAAATATTAACTAAATATTTCTCATATGTGAGCCTATTTTTGGAAAACCGAATATTTGTTTTTGTACCTTCGGAAAAGTAGTTTGGATTTTCAATTATTTAATCAACATTTTTAGTTTACAAACTATCTTTGGTGTTTAAGTATATATAAAGAAAATATACGCGCAAGAGCAGCTTAAGAAGATGAGTCCAAAAAAGTTGAATGTTGTATAAATTCAAATTCATTATTTTTTATATTTTTATATATATATATATATATATATATATATATATATATATATATATATAAATATATATATATATATATATATATATATATATATATATATATATAATATATATATATATATATATATATATATATATATATATATATATATATATATATATATATATATATATATATATATATATATATATATATATATATATATATATATATATATATATATATATATATATATATATATATATATATATATATATATATATATATATATATATATATATATATATATATATATATATATATATATATATAGTTCCAAAGAAAAGAAAAAAATCTGATAAATACTTGTGTATACCGAAACGATATTTAAATTGTTTATCTTTAGTAATTTTTTTGTGGATCAGGCTTGTAGTAAATATACATAGGCATGGAGGGTAATGAACTGTGTATGAAATGTAAAAAACAATGTGATGCGGAAGAACAATATTATAAATGTGACTCATGTCTGCAGAACATCCACAAGAAATGCCTAAATATTACACCTTCTGAAATTAAATGCATGCCTCTACAAAAGAGAATACTGCTCCTAATATGTGAAGATTGTAAACAACTAATTGCAAGAATGCCTTACATGGTAAAACTTATAGAAGATATGAAAAAAGACATAGAATCGTTGAAATCTTCTATGCGCAAGGAAACTTATGCTAATATATTACAGGCAAGTTCTATAAAGGATGAAAGCAATCCTAAGATAAACCCTCCTACTCTTGTTTTTAAACCCAGGAAAGATCAGAAGACAGAAATAAGTAGGAAGGAAATTCAAAAATCCATAGATCCAGCTGTATTAAATGTTGGTATCAGAAATGTTAGGGAAACAAAACGGGGCAATATTGTAATTAAATGTGACACTAACCAAGATTTGGAAAAATTTAAAAACGAGGCTGTAAGCAAGCTAAAAGAGAAATACAGTGTAGTAGTACCAAAAAAGCTGCCACCAAAAATAAAAATAATTGGCTATACTGGTAATAAATCCATGGAAGAAATAGAAGAATCCATAAAAAGACAAAATAGATGGATAGTCGAGAAAGATTACTTGAAGATAACATATGTTAAGAGACAAAATAATAAGAGCAATACGTCGACCATTTATGCTGAGTGTTCGGGTGACCTACTTCTAAAAATAAAAAACTACAAAAAAATATGCATAGACTGGGAGAGACTGCCAATTTATGAGGATCTTTCTATATCAAGATGCTACAAATGTCAGGGTTTTTATCAT
>CM032446.1:98367844-98427844 GCA_019049505.1 Pachyrhynchus sulphureomaculatus | reverse complement strand
TTCTTCCAAAAAACTCCATCACTAGCTGTGCTATTGTGGAAGAAATGGGAGATGCCATGGCACAATCGTTTAATTGCTGGTAGAATTCATTTTCAATTTTTACAAAATTATTATTCTTGTTTTAAAATGAAGTAGTTAAGTCTGTCTTTAATTTTTTATAGGTATTCGCATCATTCAGGAGTGCGTTCATTTTAATATGATAATCAGTGCTATTCATGATGACTGTTTTACTTGTTTTGTCAGCTTTGAGAATTTTAATTTGGGTATTTTTCTTTTACGAACTGTTTAGCCTTAGTGAACTGCCGCTGAGTTTTTGTTTGAAGTTTTGTGTCATTTATTTTTTTATGGTTAAGTTTTAATTTGTAATTTGTGATGACATTCACAATATTTGCGCGAATTAATTCTTTTTCGTCGTTAGGTTTGTCTTGAACGACACTTTCTATACTCGCAATATAGTCAGAGACTGGTAATTGTCTTTCAGTTATTATTGGCACAGAAAACCTTTCACCTAAAGCCAAAATTTCAGCCACATCCTGTGGAATTTGTGTATCTGACATGTTATGTATCCATTTTGTTATATTTATTTCGGTATTGTCTGTAGGCTTCAGTGATATTAATTTGTTGAACTTTTTTGATTTTTATTTTTTAATATGATTAAAAATTTTTTCAAACTTTCTGTTTTCAAATGTTTTATGGTGTTTTAATGTATCTAGCGGTAGAACAGACGACGCGAAATTTGAATGATTGTTTATTTGATTATTTATTTTATTTATATCTTTTGTTGATTCAGTTATAAGTTACCTTAAAATTTTTTGTTTTGTGTCATCTATTATATTTTTAAATTTTTTTCCAAGGTACTTACTTGTAAACACTATGTGTGAAACATCTAATTTCATAAACACTGGTGTAGTATTCGTATGTTTACATCGAAGTAAAAAAAAAAATAAAAAAATCCTTCTATTCTTCTGTTTGGCTAATTTTTACAAAAAGTTTTGATGTCGTTCTTAATGAATTTGTGATGTTTGATCCATAAATTCTCTCAACATTTCTTAAGAAGGCCATACTATCTTATTGCAATTTTTCACCCTTGCAAAATACTGTAATTTTCTCTTTTACTTTTCTTTACCATTTCTTTACAATAGGTAATATTTTTCTTGGGTTTTGGTCGTCATTTAAAAGAAAATTTACTATTGGTTACAACAACGTTTCGCACATTTTTTTGTACTTTATCAAGTTTTTCTTTATTAAAAACAATATTTTTACATTAAATCTAGTTTTCTATGTTCCAAAAAAAATCTTCTGGAAACTTAGGACTGCTTCAGACTCCACAATATCTTTTTATCCAGTGCAATGCTCAAATTTGACCATCGATGTAATATTACTTCTATGTTAGGGCCTGTATTTCCAAACATACTCTCCATGTTTTATCCAAAAGAGTACCATTCGCCTAAATGGGGACCCGAAAGTCACCAGCAACCTTAATTATTGTTCAGAGCATAGCATGCTAGAAATGTCCGTCGTGTCATCACACTGTATAAGGTTGGGCTTGTCAATCCTCGTACTACCCTCTTCAAGAACCCATTTACATATATATATATATATATATATATATATATATATATATATATATATATATATATATATATATATGTATATATATATATATATATATATATATATATATATATATATATATATATATATATATATATATATATATATATAAAGATATATATATATAAAGATATATATATATATATATATATATATATATATATATATATATATATATATATATATATATATATACATATATATATATATATATATATATATATATATATATATATATATATATATATATATGTATGTATATATATATATATATATATATATATATATATATATATATATATATATATATGTATGTATATATATATATATATATATATATATATATATATATATATATATATATATATATATATATATATATATAAAGATATATATATATAAATATATATATATATATATATATATATATATATATATATATATATATATAAAGATATGTATATATACATATATATATATATATATATATATATATATATATATATATATATATATATATATATATATGTATATGTATATATATATATATATATATATATATATATATATATGTATATATATATATATGTATGTATATATATATATATATATATATATATATATATATATATATATATATATATATGTATATATATATATGTATATATATATATATATACATATATATATATATATATATATATATATATATATATATATATATATATATATATATATATATATACGAGGCTGGTTTGAAAAGTCCGTGCAAAAATAAAAATTGGGGTAAACCTTTTTTATTTTTCGACATAGTCTCCTTTTAGGCTTATACACTTCGTCCAACGATGTTCTAGTTTGTTGATCCCTTCCGAATAATAGGATTTGTCCAAGTCTGCAAAATATCCATTAGTGTCTGCAATCACCTCTTCGTTTGAATAAAATCTTTGTCCCGCCAGCCATTTCTTCAAATTGGGGAACAAATAGTAGTCCGAGGGAGCCAAGTCTGGAGAATAGGGGGGGATGTGAAACGAGTTGGAATCCTACTTCCATTAATTTTGCGACCACAACTGCTGAGGTGTGTGCTGGTGCGTTGTCGTGATGGAAAAGGTCTTTCTTGTGGGCCAATCGCGGGCGTTTTTCTTGCGGCTCGGTTTTCAAACCGTCCAATAACGATGAATAATATTCACCTATAATAGTTTTATCCTTTTCCAGATAGTCGATGAGGATTATCCCTTGCGAATTCCAAAAGACAGTCGCCATAACCTTTCCGGCCGAAGGAACGGTCTTCGCCTTTTTTGGTGCAGATTCCCCCTTGGTAACCCATTGTTTAGATTGTTGTTTGGTCTCAGGAGTATAGTAATGTATCCATATTTCGTCCACAGTGACGAAACGACGCTTAAAGTCCTCCGGATTCTTCTGGAACAGCTGCAAACCATCCTTGCAACACTTCACACGATTCCGTTTTTGGTCAAGCGTGAGCAATCGCGGGACCCATCTTGCGGATAGCTTTCTCATGTCCAAATGTTTATGCAAAATATTATGTACCCGTTCAGTCGAGATGCCCACAGCACTAGCAATCTCACACACCTTAACTCTTCTGTCATCCATCACCATATCATGGATTTGATCAATGGTTTCTGGAGTCGTAACCTCCACAGGCCGTCCAGACCGTTCAGCTTCACTTGTGCCCATATGGCCAGTACGAAAATTTTGAAACCACTTATAAACTGTTCTAATCGAAGGTGTAGAGTCACCATAATGTTTATCAAGCTTCTCTTTAGTCTCCTGAGGCGTTTTGCCTTTCATAAAGTAATGTTTAATCACCACACGAAATTCTTTTTTCGTCCATTTCTTGAAAATCACTCGACTTCCTTGATTCACACGAATGCCAAACACAAAGAAATAGACCAATATGGCTGAAACTTGGTGTGCGTTTATTCAAGAGATGCTACTAACTAAACGTGACCTCGATACGCGCCGGTGGTGCCATCTCTCGGACTTTGCACGGACTTTTCAAACCAGCCTCGTATATAAAGATATATATATATATATATATATATATATATATATATATATATATATATATATATATATATATATATATATATATATATATATATGTATATATATAAAGATATATATATATATATATATATATATATATATATATATATATATATAAAGATATATATATATATATATATATATATATATATATATATATATGTATATATATATATATATATATATATACATATATATATATATATATATATATATATATATATATATATATATATATATATATATATATATATATATATATATATGTTTAGATATAAAAATAACGACACTTTACCATTAAAATGTAATCCCTCATACAATGTATTAAAATGTATAACAATAACCCATTGTTAAGAGATACACATGTGCTTACTCAGCGTCTAGCAGTAAACCGAAATGATGAAACATGAATAACTGATTGCATCATATTTCGTCACCTTTTGCAATTTTGCTAATTAAGCAAAAATCAAAACATAAAAACCAAAAACGCGACGGGAGAACAACTAGTCAATTAAAATTAGTAAAATAATTCCGAACGAGCTAATAACAGTAAATTTTAAAGTTCTCAAACGGAGACCAAAGTTTTAAAAAGTAAAAAGCACGTTTGTATCTTTCAAAGTGAAAGTAATAATTAAAATAACAAATCAAAAATGAAGAAAGGTTTTTAAGAAAAAGAAAGTTTTTTTAAAAATCATTTTGTTGTGAGCCACGCGCAACAAAATTGGCGCAGTCGGTAGGATTTTCGTCCAGATTTCACCTGCTTTGCGGAACACGAAGCCACCGAGCACTCTCACCCCGAAGTAGAAGTGGAAAAAAAGGGAACGAAATCATTCGGACCAAAAGCAACAAAGCCTTCGCAAACAACCCAAAGGATACAAGTTTTAGGAAATATTGGTGGATTAGGAACACCTGGTGACACCCCTGGCCAATATAACCCGAAATGCAAAACCTTTTTTTAAGAAGAGGAATAGAGTAAGAATCATTACGATTTTATTTTGTTTTTCTTTTTGCCGCAATTTTACTTCATAAATTGCATATTTAACATCAAATTAGATTGAAATCGTCTAGTTTACCTTACAACTATACGATTTCCATCTCACGCATTTCTTAATATAAAGAAACTGTTCTAACATCGAATATCATTTTTTTTAACATCTCAAAATGACAAATAACAACTCAAATTCCGGAGTAACCCTAGAAGCCGAGCCCTACAAGCTATCTGAAATCTTTTCAATAATACCTGAATTTGAAGGAGACCAGATATTTCTTGGTACATTTCTAACAGCGTGCGATCATGCATATGATATGGCAGCTACGGAACAAAAGAAATTTCTTGTAATTCACATAAGAAATAAACTACGCGGAAGAGCAGCTCAATTAATTAGCTCTAGAAATCCAGCAACGTATGAGGATATAAAAATACTTCTAAATTCTCATTTCGGAGATTCCCGCGATCTCACATCCCTCATCCAAGATCTTCAACGATTAAAGCAACTTCCTGGAGAAACTGCAATCAACTTTTATAACAGACTCCAAGTTCTAAACGCGAAAATGCTAGCCAACATCCAAAAGTCCCCACTAACTAACGATCAAAAGACAGCTCAGATAAGTCTAATTGAGACTATGGCCTTAAACACATTATTAACAGGTCTAGAACCCAAATTAGGACAACTCATAAGAGCAAGCCAACCCAACACCTTACTTCAAGCCCAATCTCGCATCCATCGAGAAACGCAATTATCATACTTTGAAAACCAGAAATTTCAAAGATCACCTTCCCAAACACAGCCAAAGCAATTTCAAAAAAAGCAACCAATACCAAAATGCTTTTCATGCCAAAGATTAGGTCACATGTCCAATCAATGTAGAAGCCAATTCCAACAACAATTCCAAAGCACTTCAAGCTTCATTCAAAGACCCACTTCAAATTTTACACAAAGACCAAACATTACGAATAACACCACAGGTCAACGACCAAGTGGACAACCAAACTTCGTTCCAAGACTTCCAAATAATCAATATCAACCACAAAGACCTTCAGTAATACAACGAAACCCTAATTACCAACCAAGATTGGTACATTACTATTCACACCCCCAACGAAGAAAACCACTATTATGCTGATAATAGTAATGATTATGATCCAGAAGACTATTATGCCGCTAATAGTCCAGGAGACAATTGCTACATCGACAATCAATACCATAACAACGAAAGTTATTATGCTGTTAATAACAATAATAATTATGATTACGATTATGATAATGAATATGAGAACCCTTATAACGGAAATTTTCTCGCAATCCCAATCAAAGACCACCCCCCAGAATGTTCACACCCGAATACAGAGACTATCAACAAGGTTCAAACTCTGAATGTAAACCCACAATACAGCAGTGCAAATTTGAACAACCACATTGTCAACCAACCGAGTCCAGACCAACGATTTCTCTAAATGCAGTTAGTTCGAAAAATCTTTATTACATCAAAGATCGAACAAACCAATTCAAACTCCTTATCGACACCGGAGCTGGTATCTCAATCTTTAAATATAACACCGTTCAGAACTACCCCAGACGTTTTCCTGAAAATGTAATTATCCAAGGGATAACGAATCAAAAAATTTTAATAAATGAATCCATTCTCATACCTTTTAATTTAGAGGACCCACACAAAGTTTATCTTTGTGATCTCGACATCGAATTTGACGGAATCTTAGGCCTTGATTTTTTAGAACACTATGACGCAGTCATAGATCTGAAATCGAAAAATCTAAAAACAAATTTTAAAAATATCCCGCTATTTAAAGCTGGCGAAGAAAATTTGGCCCTCGAGAAACCAAACTCAACCCTCGAAAAATTTGAAAACTCAACCCTCGAGAAACCAAACTCAACCCTCGAGAAACCAAACTCAACCCTCGAAGAAAACTCAACCCTCGAGAAACCAAACTCAACCCTCGAGAAACCAAACTCAACCCTCGAAGAAAGCTCAACCCTCGAAAAAATAAACCCAACTTTCGGAGAAACAAAATTAGCGCACAACGAACAAAATTTTCACACTTTCGAAAATAAAATCAATATCGAACCACGGACCGAACAAATTTTTAAGTTGAAATGTAAACTCAGAAATACAGACGCTATACTTCTAACACAGGAAAAAGAACGCGTAAAAATACCCAACGCACTCGTACGTATAAATAAATACGGAGAATTTTTCACATCAGTAATAAACCCAAATGAAATTCCGAAAACTATCAACTTCTCGGATATAATTCTTGAGCCATTAGAAGAAACAGTAGAAAATCAAATCTTGAATTTTAATGAGTCAAATACTGAACTTATAAATCGAAGAAATCTGATAATAAACCAACTAAGAACAGACCATTTAAACGAAGAGGAAACGGAAATGATCATCAACTTATCGTTAGAATTTTCCGACATATTTTACTTGGAAGGAGATCAGTTAACCTTTACCAATGAGATAAAACATACAATTGATACGAATAATTCGAAACCAGTTTTCACAAAGTCATATCGATACCCCCAGATACATAAAGAAGAGATAAAGACGCAAATAAATAACATGTTACGTCAAGGAATAATCCAACCATCAATTTCACCCTGGTCATCCCCAGTATGGATAGTACTAAAGAAGTTGGATGCATCTGGAAAACAAAAATGGAGAGTTGTGATAGACTATAGAAAATTGAACGATCTCAGCATCAATGACAAGTACCCTCTACCAAACATATCAGATTTACTTGATCAACTAGGACAATGTGAATATTTCACGACTCTAGACTTAGCCTCAGGTTTTCACCAAATCGAAATTAAACCTGAAGATACACCAAAGACCGCATTCAGCGTCGACAATGGGCACTACGAATTTATACGCATGCCCTTTGGACTGAAAAATGCACCCTCAACGTTCCAACGAGTCATGGATAACATCCTCCTTGGAATCCAGAACGAAAGATGTCTAGTATATATGGACGATATAATTGTCTATAGTCCAACCGTACACGAGCACATTAAAAGATTAAAAGAAGTATTCCAACGATTACGAAAAGCAAATCTCAAGATACAGCCAGACAAATGCGAATTCCTAAGGAAGGAAGTAGCCTACCTAGGACACGTCATAACAAAAGACGGAGTAAAACCAAATCCCGATAAAATTCAATGCATACAAGATATACCAGAGCCTAAAACCCAGAAAGACATAAAGTCATTTCTCGGATTAACCGGATACTACAGAAGATTCATACCCAACTTTGCAAAAATCGCAAAACCTCTAACCAGACTCTTAGAGAAAGACATAAAATTTCTTTTTCGATAATGAATGCAAAGAATCCTTTAACAGGTTAAAACAAGCGTTAACCACGGATCCAATATTAACCTATCCAAACTTTGAAGAACGATTTATATTGACAACTGATGCTTCAGCCTTTGCAATTGGAGCAATTCTATCACAAGGACCGATAAATAAAGACCTTCCTATCAGTTACGCATCAAGAACTCTATGCGGAGCCGAAACAAGATATTCTACCATAGAACGTGAATTACTCGCTATAGTATGGGCAGTAAAACATTTTAGACCATACCTATATGGAAGAAAATTCACCCTAATAACTGACCATAGACCCTTAACATGGCTATTCTCAATAAAAGACCCCGGAAGCAGATTAGCTAGATGGAGGTTAAAACTCGAAGAATACGACTATAAAATAGAATACAAACCCGGAAGAATCAACAAAAATGCAGACGCGCTCAGTAGATTGAAAGTAAATCACTTTAAAGAATGCACAAAGCTCGAAAACAAAATTGCAATTCTAGCAATGAATGACGATGCAAAACCATCAACGAGCAAAGAACCCGAACCGGAAAAGGAAGAAAACCAACCAAAATCAGAAAAAGGATACGATGAAGAAATTTTAGAAAAATACGATGACTTCATAAACCTATATAAAACTAGATCAATTATAGATTACTCAAAATTTAAAACGATAAACGATCACTTACTGGATAAGAGACATAAAAATATCATAACATTCTTTTGGCAGGATAAATTAACGGATCTTCACTACAAAATCATCGAAGACATACTAGAGGAAAAGCCAACCTTCAAGTCGAACGAAATAAACATTCTATCAAGTAAAACGGTACGGAATAGAAACTATCTTTATCATTTCGATACCTTTCGATCCCGAAACTGTAATTGAAAGAATATTCCATGCATTGTACAAAAGTAAAAATGAACTTGATATCTCACAAACATACTACATTGAAACAAATGTTGAATTACCAATTTTAGAGATAATCTCTTTTATCTTCACGGATGAAGAAATCAAATTCGTAACTTGTCAAAACATCGTCAGAACACCCAGCGAAGACGAAATACCAATTATCATAAGCCACAATCACTCGGGAAAAATGAATATACACAGAGGTATAAATGAAACAATACGACGAATTAAAACCAAATACAACTGGAAAGGATTGACAAAACATGTCGAAGACTTCATAAGAAAATGTGAAACTTGCCAGAAAGTCAAGATCTGTAGGAAGAACTTGAGTACACCCTTAGTAATAACGGAGACACCAAAAACAGCCTTCGAAAGAATCAATATCGACATATTTGAATACCCCATACAGAATTATGCTCTTACAGTTAGAGACGAACTAACTAAGTTTACGCAGGTATATGCCCTCACAGACAAAAAGGCATCAACAGTCGTTAACACCTTATTAATATACTTCCAACACTTCGGAACACCACGAAGAATTCATTGTGACTCAGGCCGAGAATTCGAAAATAACATATTTAAGGACCTTTGTCAACTTTACGATATCAAACTAACTTTTTCTAGTGTAAATCATCCACAATCAAATGGATCTCTAGAAAGATTTCATGCGACCCTTGCAGAAATGATCAGAGCACATAAGATCGACAACCCAAATGAACATCCCTTTAATATATTACCCTACGCAGTGATATGTTATAACAACACACAGAATAAAACAACCGGATTTACACCATACGAATTAATATTTGGACATACGTCAGGAAGACCCCCTGAAATGCTATACAATGAGAAAACCTTGATTACGAGATATATCCAAGACCTAAACAACAGAATGAAACACTACTACAATTTAGCGAGAGAAAAAACTCAAAATCTCAAGAACCAAGCAAAAATAAGATTTGACAAAAATATCTTAGAAAATCAACACAACTACCGAATCGGAGACAAAGTATATATGAAAGAGTCCCAAATAAAAAGCAAAGATAAAAATTTATTTAACGGACCTTTTGAAATTATTGAGTTATTCGATAACTCAGCTAAACTCTTGAACCCCGAAACACAGAAAATAACAAAATCAAACTTCGACCATATGAAACCATATTTTGAATAAGAATTTTTGGTTTCAGATTCTTATGGTTAATATGCGTAACGTCAGCCCAATTTACGCTTTCTCCAATCAACAACCAACACAATCGGAATCTTCCTACATGAAGAAACAACATTAAGAATTTCAAATGCAAAATGGACATTATTAGTGTATAAAGAATTAAGACCAATAAAAGAAACAATCAGCAATAACGAGAAAATAATATTCAGCATGTCAGAAATAATTTCAGAACCCACACCGCGAACACTATCATTTAAAAGTGAAGTGCAAACGCACATGAGTTTACTAAACCAAATATCAAACGCAGTAAACACGAAATATCGAATAATAATAGGAAACACAAAACCCTATGAATACCGACAGAAACGCGGAATATTCAACGGCATTGGAACAATTTGGAAAACGATAACCGGAAATTTAGACGCTTCAGACGGTGAATATTTCAATGAATGCATCGATAAAGTAACTCGAGATGAACGAGAAATTGAAAACCTACTAAAGAACCAAATCTCAGTCACTACATCAGTAATAAAGAACTTCAACGAGACAATTCAAAAATTAAGAATTGACGAAGAAACATTTAATAACGATATAAAAATAATACGCACCTCTCTTATGGATATTTCAGATGATTTAGCATTTTACGAGGCACAGACTCAATTTTAAACCTTTGCGAATCCCTAATGGAGAGTTACATCTTTTTGGAAGACTCTCTAAATGACATAATAAATGCCATAACATTTGCAAGAATCAAACTCTTACATAGTTCCATAATATTACCAATAGATTTAGTAAATTCCCTACAAGAAATATCTAAATCTCTAACGAAATATAACTTGCCTTTACCACCCTATTCAGCGTATACTCCAGAATATCTCGACATAATCGAACTAGAGGCTTATCAGTCAGATAAGAAAACAATCTTTGTCTTAAAAATCCCTCTGGTAGAACCAGAAAGGTATACTCTATATCGACTCTATCCAATCCCGATATTAGATGAAAGAACAGGTTTATATCATACCTTACCAACGAATAAAAAATATATCGCGAGAGACGATGATTCTTTATCTTACATATCATTCCAAAATCTCGAAAATTGTAAAGTTCTCCATTTGAAAGAGAAAATATGTTCAAATGTCCTACCATACCCGATAAACAGTGAAGCCATATGTGAAGCCCAACTGTTTAGACAATTGAGGAAAATCCCAGAGACATGTCAAACGTCACTCTTAATCGCAAGAGATTATAATGCCCAACAAATAGGTTATAACTTATGGTTAATCAGTGTATCAGAACCCTTGCCTGTAACGATTAAATGTGGATTAAGGGAGACAAAATCTCAAATCCTTAAGACGAACACGATCCTAAAATTGCAACCCGAATGTAACGCCTACGTTGGAAATACAAGAATACACTCTAGATATTTACTAGAGAAAGAAAAAGAAGTCAAGTATGACAATCAACCCGTACAAATACCCTACGAGTGTTGCAAAAACATCCCCGACAAAATAAAGATACCCGAAATGAAACCATTGAAGTTAAATAAATTAGACATCGAGGATCTAAACATTGCACAACACAAACTTAACCAGCACGCAGAAGAACTCGATAGATTAATGAACCAATCTCCAATCTCAAAACATTCCCACTGGTTTACTATACTAACTATTGTTATAATTATCCTTTTAGTTATTCTATATTGTGCATGTAAATGCAGAAGGAAAAGACAAACCCTCCAAATAGAGTACCCACAAAGCAATGACGGGATCCGACAACGGCTTCAAAGGATCATCCCCAGGAGAAGAGGAAGCATACACCCTCAAGACGATCAACCCGAAAATGACCTAGAACTAAGCCCTATACGAGAAGACTAAGCAAACATTGTAATTAATTTTAAACTTAATTATAAAAGTTACGGCACAACCCTAACTTTTTCTTATAAGGGGGAGTTGTTAGATATAAAAATAACGACACTTTACCATTAAAATGTAATCCCTCATACAATGTATTAAAATGTATAAACAATAACCCATTGTTAAGAGATACACATGTGCTTACTCAGCGTCTAGCAGTAAACCGAAATGATGAAACATGAATAACTGATTGCATCATATTTCGTCACCTTTTGCAATTTTGCTAATTAAGCAAAAATCAAAACATAAAAACCAAAAACGCGACGGAGAGAGAACAACTAGTCAATTAAAATTAGTAAAATAATTCCGAACGAGCTAATAACAGTAAATTTTAAAGTTCTCAAACGGAGACCAAAGTTTTAAAAAGTAAAAAAGCACGTTTGTATCTTTCAAAGTGAAAGTAATAATTAAAATAACAAATCAAAAATAAAGAAAGGTTTTTAAGAAAAAGAAAGTTTTTTTTAAAAATCATTTTGTTGTGAGCCACGCGCAACATATATATATATATATATATATATATATATATATATATATATATATATATATATATATATATATATATATATATATATATATGTATATATATATATATATTATATATATATATATATATATATATATATATATATATATATATATATATATATATATATATATATATATATATATATATATATATATATATATATATATATATATATATATATATATATATATATATATATATATATATATAATATATATATATATATATATATATATATATATATATATATATATATATTTTCTCTAATAAAGAAATATTGGACTTTATTATTATTGCACTAATATTAGTTTCTTTCAAGTCAAGAAGTTGTTTTTTTTATTAACAAATAAATATTAAAGTCCCTTAAAAATCGATTGGTCAAAATATAAATACTATGGAATAAAGTATACAAAACTGGTGTATCACAGTTTGTCGAAAAGTGCCGAGGCAATTTATTTTATTTGGCAAGATGGGCACCAAGAAATTCGTGAAGTGGCATATTGATTGATTGTTAACGGCATGTGGCGATAAAAAACTTTTTCTTCGTATATTTTCTGATATTTTGTTATGATTGAAAAGTATGTTTAATATGTCGGTATTTTTTAGGCTTTAAAAAGATTTGTAAAAGATGAGAATATACGAAAAAGAAATAAATTATTTTCTGTAAATCATTTAAGGAATATAATTTAAATATATTATGTCTTGTGGATGTAACTAAAAAAAAAAATTAAAATTTTATTTTGATGAGATAGTCCGCAGCATTACGGGGCGTTAAGAAAATTTAAGTCGATACACCCACAAAATCTGGAAAATATGTTTTTGGTGATGATATTTTTTTTAACGATTACCATACTTCCCTTGGCATGGAAACTAACACTGCGATGTAAAGTTCTCGTACCTTTATTAGTATTAGTTACTATGAACTTTTTAAATTTATAAAAGTTATTTTGTATGCGTAAAATATTTCTGTTACGTCAGTTTTGAAGTTATCATTAGGTTTTTTCAAAAGTGCTCTCACTTTCTGCATGTCACTCTATAATAGCTCAGTAATAGAGGAGTTATTGTAGGAACGCTCTTGGCGATCCCTAAAAGACAAAGAGGGTGAGATTAAAAGGGAGTCACTAACCTGTACCCCAATGTTAAAAATTTTTCAACAGGGGTGAGATAGAGTGGAGGTTTAATCTATGTAAGTCAGAGATGTAAGAAAACTGGTCGTTGACTTGGCAAAAATTTACTCATTAAGTTTTGTTACGTGTTTGATTAGTATTTAGTAAAGTTGCAGAGTAACACTGCATTCGAGAAAGTTGAAAATGATAATTTTCTTTTTTTTTGGTCATGATAGGATATGAAGCCTAAATTTTTTGGGTGTGTCATGTTATGCTACCTTTTTATATTCGTTAAATAATGAAGGATCTGTGGTATCTATGATACCGATGATTTCGTGTGAGCCTAATAATCACTGCAATGACTGTGATATTTGTCTGACCTATGAAGATTTTCAAAAAAAAAAAAAATAAAGAGTAAACAGAGTAACTGAATCTAGTTTCAGTATCAAAAACAATGAGGAATTGTTAACCTATTCCTGTCCCAGCCAGAAAAGAAACTATAGAACCCTGCAGTTAGAGTAGTAGATGTGAATGTCGACTCGAGTGCAAGAATGAAATCTGCTGGCACCGCCCATGGAAACAATATAATATGTATTCCTTATTCAAAGAAGGAAAGAAGCATTTGTCGACCTCTACCTGAAATATAGAATCCTCGTCTTATTATCTACGACAAACCTGGAACTAATGGTTCTTCACAATGATGTTACTATTGTGTCATAAAATACCGATTGTTTTATTGAGTCGTGTTAATAGAAAACATATGAAATATGGGATTGATTTTATAGCTAATAAAGTACAAAAATACACCTAACATTAATAGCGAAATTATTAGAACTACTGAAAAAATGATTTACTAAACATTGCTCCTTTTTTTGCTTGTAGGACAGTAGAGTGATTAATAAAAGATTGGCTAAGAATAACTGTTTGTTTGCGGAACATCACATATAAAATAATCTCTTTCGAATCAAAAGGTATAATTCTTCCTCCTCTGCAGATTATATTAGAATAATTGAAAAACTGGATAAAATTGGACCAGGACTTTTAAACCTAAAGTATATTTTTACGAAATTGAGCAAGGCAATGCCTAAAGAGGGGTATATTGTCGGATCACATATACTACAGCTCATAAATGACTCAATGAACCAAAAGGTTAATGATAAAGAATTAGTGGCGTGACCGACAACAAAGGCGCTTATTAGATCTTTCTAGAAAACTACATACCTGAAAATATTGAATTTTCGGAGTAAAACTGCAAAGAAAAGATCCAGAATGTTATGAAAAATTAGGTCTTTCCACTCTCATCCCGATTTTTTCTTATCGAGCCATAAAGCCGTGAATAAAGATCGAGGAGAACGATGTAAATAAGATTGACGATCGATTCAAAGGTTGTCAGAATGTTACGGTGATGAAGGAATACTACTGGAATTTAAAAAGGGAGGATTAATCGACTCACGAAAGGAAGTTAAATTTTGAGAAGTCTAGTAGATTCTTGGTAATTGTAAAATTTAGTTTTGAGCATCAATGAAAACCATATATATTTCACACGTTAACAAACAAATTTTAAAAATCACTATAATTATATTGCTTTACTTATTTCATAACTAGCTATACTTCGAAAAGAGTACGTACTATAAGTAACAAAAATGTTTAAAAACCTTTTTATTACTGTCCTAACATTAGAAAATACCAATTTTGCTAGAAGAATGTACAAAATTATTATTATCAGAAATCAGTAACAATATAACGATTTCTTGAATCATTTAATAAATACTGGAGGTGTATATTCATCTAATGACTCTCTTAATCGAACCGAACGTGTCAAAAGTTACCCTTCACAAAAAGTAAAAACAAGTAATGGCTCATGTTTAATGCAACGAGCGATGCCATTTCTGATAATAGCAGCATTTTTTTCCCTTTACGTGTCTTCGTATTATTCCCCATACGCTTCGTCGCCTATGGTTCTCATCTAAGCAATTACGAACCCGTTTTTATTTTCGCTGTCGTAAAATGTTAATTGTATTAAGCATACTTTAGATCCATATTTATAATCATTTTCTGAAGCAATACCCAAGGTTAATCTAGTCAAGACTTCCCCGACCCGTCCTTCAAGTCTCAATTATAGTCGATTTAATGATTATATTTTATGAATCGGTCAGGTGAAACGGCAACATTGTATTTTCTGCCAAATTTAAGCGGTATTTTTAAATTTTGTAAATTAGGGAGTTTAAAAAATTCCCTAATTTACAAAATTTAAAAATACCGCTTAAATTTGGCAGAAAATACAATGTTGCCGTTTCACCTGTACGATTCATAAAATATAATCATTAAATCGACTATAATTGAGACTTGAAGGACGGGTCGGGGAAGTCTTGACTAGATTAACCTTGGGTATTGCTTCAGAAAATGATTATAAATATGGATCTAAAGTATGCTTAATACAATTAACATTTTCACATATTTTATATTTTACGACAGCGAAAATAAAAACGGCTTCGTAATTGCTTAGATGAGAACCATAGGCGACGAAGCGTATGGGGAATAATACGAAGACACGTAAAGGGAAAAAATGCTGCTATTATCAGAAATGGCATCGCTCGTTGCATTAAACATGAGCCATTACTTGTTTTTACTTTTTGTGAAGGGTAACTTTTGACACGTTCGGTTCGATTAAGAGAGTCATTAGATGAATATACACCTCCATGCATTTATTAAATGATTCAAGAAATCGTTATATTGTTACTGATTTCTGATAATAATAATTTTGTGCATTCTTCGAGCAAATTGGTATTTTCTAATGTTAGGACAGTAATAAAAACGTTTTTAAACATTTTTGTTACTTATAGTACGTACCCTTTTCGGAGTATAGCTAGTTATGAAATAAGTAAAGCAATATAATTATAATGATTTTTAAAATTTGTTTGTTAACGTGGGAAATATATATGGTTTTCATTGATGCTTAAAACTAAATTTTACAATTACCAAAAATCTACTAGACTTCTCAAAATTTAACTTCCTTTCGTGAGTCGATTAATCCTCCCGTTTTAAATTCCAGTAGTATTCCTCCATCACCGTAACATTCCGACAACCTTTGAATCGATCGTCAATCTTATTTACATCGTTCTCCTCGATCTTTATTCACGGCTTTATGGTTCGATAGGAAAAAATCGGGATGAGAGTGGAAAGATCTTTTCTTTGCAGTTTTACTCCGAAAATTCAATATTTTCAGGTAAGTAGTTTTCTTTGAAAGATCTAATAAGCGCCTTTGATGTCGGTCACGCCACTAATTCTTTATCATTAACCTTTTGGTTCATTGAGCTAGTATATGTGATCCGACAATATACCCCTCTTTAGGCATTGCCTTGCTCAATTTCGTAAAAATATACTTTAGGTATAAAAGTCCTGATCCAATTTTATCCAGTTTTTCAATTATTCTAATATAATCTGCAGAGGAGGAAGAATTATACCTTTTGATTCGAAGGAGATTATTTTATATGTGATGTTCCGCAAACAAACAGTTATTTTTGGCCAATCTTTTATTAATCACTCTACTGTCCTACAAGCAAAAAAAGGAGTAATGTTTTGTAAATCATTTTTTCAGTAGTTCTAATAATTTCGCTATTAATATTAGGTGTATTTTTCTGACACGCGTCAAGCAATTTTGTAATAAAAAGTGGAAATTTTGACAAATTGTCTTTCATTACGTTAGTTATGGATTTCCGTCAAGTAAAAGTTAAAACTATTCAAAATTTATTATAAAATCTGTGGATATTAAAAGTTGTTATTATTATTATTTTAAAGAAAAATTCTACGCGACAAATTCTATGGCTCTGACCTACAAAGGCTGTCCGTTCTCTTTGTAATTATCTATCAAGCTTATGTACCTGTGCAATCCGAGAAAATAGATAATAACCTTCCATTTTTCTTGCAAGTGAATCAGCTGAGATACAACCAGCTGGTATCTTCTTCCTCTAGGAAAGTCTTCCTTATCCTTTCAAAAACTAGGATGAGTAGGATCACCATTTTTACTTAATATCATGGAATCAGAGGGCGAAGTTTGTAGTTTAAATTTTTGTATTTGGATCCTTCTTTCTTCTGTTTGATTCATTTTAGCAGATACTGAAAATTCAATTGCAAAAATCTTTTTTGTTGTTTTATCATAAAATATTATATCAGGTTTCTTGGCTTGCAAACTCTTTGTAGCCGAAAAAGCAAAATTTCAGTAAATTGGGCGCCTATCATTTTTTTTTAATCGACTTGATCTGAAGCTGCGGCAGTTTGGGAACGCCGCTATCAATACTGTACAAATGTCTAAAATGTATGGGATATTGGACATGCAACGTTATATTGTTACGATAGATGTACGAGGATATAGCCTGAACTGGGCATGCTGCAAGTAAATGAATGCTCTACACCTAATATTATCATTAATAATTATTATTTTTACTATTATTATTATTTTTTATATAAAAAAGGTATAAATCCTAAACGTGATCTGGCTGTCATGGAACGTGAAACTGTTAGATATCCAGTTACCTTTTGTTTTTGACATTGTTATATTTTATATGGTAAGTATAGCCAAAAAGAATTTGAAACAGGTGTTCTTCTTTCTTCCTCTTTTGTATAGGCACAATTGTCTGTTTACTTTGCCTATCTTAGAATAAGAAATTTATCCGCCAACGTTTTTGGGTTTACCTATGCTTCTCTTTCCTGCTAGTATCTTTTATGATTCTGACCATAGGTTTGTTCCATTCTGTCTTTTTGTTGAATACCTAGTCGCTTACATTATCTATTTTACCAGCTGGTCTAATATTGTTGTCACTTTCTCTCTCCAATAGGGTCTCCTCTACTATTCTGCGTACTTTTTATTTCTGCTGTTTCAGATTTTTGTTATGCTTTTGATGTTTCTGGTCCAATGACCGTTGTGTAAGTCAATATACACCTAATTGGTAAAATAGCCTCTAAAGAACGTCAGCCTCCTCCGCTATCAACACAGCACCATCAGCATAGAGCAATATTTTTATTATTTTATGCCCCATTCTATAATTCCTCAGTTTACGAACCTGTCGAATTATTTATCCATTATTATGTTTAAAATAGGCTCAAATAAACTGGTTCATGAATTCCTCGTGCTACTGATATTAGCTCTGTGAGTTCACCATTTATTTCAGCTATGAAGTCGTATTCTGTGGAAATATTTTCCATGGTTTTAAAAATTTTGCGCAGTATGTTTTCAGTAAAGTAGATACTACATTCTTTGGTTAGATTCGATCGAAGGCTTTCTCCAATGGAATATAAGAAGGCTTGTCTGTTATATTATATCGATATTTCGGTAATTTGGCTTAATAAAATAACGACCTTGATGCTGCACCTCCCTGATTGAAGCCCCGTTTGTTCCTATGCCAAGACAACGTTGGTTTTGTTTGTTATTACCTTTGATTTGACATTTAGAGTTGTAGCTCGGAGGTTTATCCTTTTGTAGTTTGCTCGTACGTTTTTGCCTCGCTTTTTGTATAATAAGAATATAGTGCAAGTTTTCCATTTTTCTGGAATTTTCGAGCTTAGAGTTGTCATTTGTTAAGTCAGTTTTTATCCACAGTACTTGCCCTAAATTTGTATTTTTAAGTTTACCAAGTGCTATTTCGATATATTTTTGGTTTACTGGATATTCTTCATTGAATTCTATCGCAGATGTTCTCACTTTAATCTTTTTCTCTTCTTTCTAGAAAAGCACTGTCAAATATTTTACCTGTATTTCTTTTTCTATGTAACCAGCGCCTATTAATTAATAAGCTTTTTTTCTTTGGCGCTTGATTAAACGCTATATCTGTTTTTGGATCCCGTAACAATTGTTTTTATTTCTTTTTGTGAAAGTCTCCAAGTGCTCGTTTTTAATTTCTCGGACTAAGGATGCAGGGGTATTAAGTTTTTATAATTTGTATATAAATATGAAGCTTGTACTGTCAGATCATTCTTAAAACTGTAATATTTACTACCTACTCTAAGGAATTAATTCTCGATTCTTATTCCAAATTTTCTTACAGAAACGTTTATTTGGTGATACAATACAAAATATTACATTGTCACATACAATTGCACTTCAGCAGGTTACAGGTTCTAAGGCAGTTAGATCAGTCTAACTGATCAGGTTTATTTTTTTAGATCCTTTTAGTAACCGATTTTAATATCTAACCTAATTTTTATATGTGTATTTTAAGTTAAATTGGGCTCCATTTAACGTTACTTACATAATATTAGTAAATTATACAAAAATCTTAGAGAAATTTGTTTGCTTAATGGATTTTATGTTTTTAAAATCTTTTCTTTTTAATGAAAAAATAACGTTAGGTAATTGTATATTAGCTTTTTCCACTACATCAGCAATAAGATTATGGTACATACATATTATTATTGCATGTAATGTATCTTGGTTTCAACACTCCATTTTTAATCTAAAAATAAATTGTTGTGCTTTTAATAGTTTTATATATATATATATATATATATATATATATATATATATATATATATATATTATATATATATATATATATATATATATATATATATTAGTTTTACATGCAACACAATCTTTTAAAAGTCTTAAAACTTTTAATGCAATAATAATAGTAACTAGTAAAATGGAAATTGTTAAGCTCACTGTCTTCTCTGCGTTCGTTCACAGATAGCTACTAAGAAATTTCCATAATGTAACGTGTCTGTTACAGTCCCCTATTATAGTTTAAATTTTATCAGATTAATTCTTGTAGCATTCCTATAAAAGTTATTTTCTGGGTTAATGTCAAATATTTACAAATCTCAAAGTTTCCAGTCTAAACTCATTCTTTGAATCCTCCTCAATCTCTTACCTACTATATGTAACATCGAAAAATTTAGTAGTATAACGCTAAGAGGAGAAGCGTAGAAACTGCTAATGATACTAAAAGGGGCGCTTCTAAAAATGCAACTGCAACATTGTTGGATCACCCACTACTTTGAAATATAGCTTTTTTAAGTTTTGTATATTACCCCTCTATAAAATTGTACGTTTAAACTTTTGTTCATATTGGATGTAAAATAACACTACTTTTTATTTACATCTCTAATTTTCTTTAGTGTAAATTACTTGTTTGAGTATTTGTATACAGTCAGTAGATTAGACTTTTAAACAAATACAAAAAAAAATACAGTACAGTAGAACCCCGATTAACCGAGTCGCGATTATCCGAGCTCCGGATTAACCGAGCCAATCTAAGAACCTGATTACCCGAGGTACGCGCGTCTATGCTGCGTATTAACCGAGCTTCTAAAATATGTATGTACCTATTTCCATTTAAAATCGCCGGGGTCCCCCTGGCCCGTGTGAGGGGTTCCCCTATTTACGTTTTTGGACTCTTTCAGCATGTAAATTTGAGTGAATGCAGTGAGTTATAGCGTTTACTACGGAGAAGTACGAGTATGCTCACATAATTTATTTGGTTGGAGTTCTGGTGGAGTTAAGTGTAATTAATACGAAGTGCTTTGTTTGAATTTTTGTTTGTCGTATTATAATGGAGCAAAACAAGCGTAAAAGAATCGTCTTTCCTATTGAAGAAAAATTAAAAGCCATCAGAAGAATTGAAGCAGGAGAGGCAATTAAAGTTATTGCACGAGATTATGGAGTAGGTAAGGTAACAGTTGGAGATTGGAAAAGAAATCGCACAAAAATAGAAGAGTGGTGTATAAATCAAGCCTGCTCGTTCTCAGGAAGAAAATCAATGAAAACCGGCGACTATGAAAAGGTTAACGAAGCTTTATTCATGTGGTTTAACCAACAGAGATCAAAAGGTGTGTCTCTGTCAGATCCAATTTTACAACAGAAAGCAATAATGATTAGTAGGCAATTCCCAGAGATAGATCAGTTTACCGCCAGTTCTGGATGGCTTGACCGCTGGAAAAAAACGGTACGGTATACGACAACTGACTGTATGTGGTGAAAAACTTTCTGCTGATGTCATCAATTGAGAAGTTTAAGCAGAACTTTAAGAAGCAAATCGAAAATTGTGGATACACATGTGATCAAATATACAACTGTGACGAAACTGGTCTGAATTATAAAATGCTTCCATCAAAAACATTGGCATCTCGACAGGAAAAAAAAAAAAAACAGCTCCTGGGCACAAACGAAGTAAGAAAAGATTAACTATAATGGTATGTTCCAATGCATCTGGCAAGCACAAAATCCCAATGATGGTGATTGGAAAGTCTGCACGTCCAAGAGCTTTAAAAGACATCTCACCCAAAGCCCTACTAGTTTATTACAAAAGTCAGAAGAGCGCATGGATGGATGCGACCTTATTTACTAACTGGTTTGAAGAAGAGTTTGTGCCATCTGTGACTAAATTTTTGAACAGAAACCGTCTTTCTATTAAAGCAATTTTGTTAATGGATAATGCCCCCTCTCACCCTGGAGAAGGACTTCATGTGGGCGAAATTGTAAAACTTTTTCCTCCAAATGTAACCAGCATAGTGCAACCAATGGATCAAGGCATCCTCGAAAACATTTAAAAAAATATATGCGATTATATTTTGAACATCTGTTAGAATACACAGAAAAGGAGGATATTATCAATGGGATGAGAAAGGTTACACTGAAAAATGTTATTTAGTGGATAAGTCAAGCTTGGGATTCTGTGCGTACTACCACTATTCAAAAATCTTGGTCAAAAGTTATTGATTGACTATAATAACAGTGAAGATGATACTTCCATTAAATGAATTAGCCATGGAGAAATGTTCTGTTCAAATTTTGACAGCGAGATAGAAGAAAAAGAAAAAAGTTTAATTGAATTAATGCAAAAATTAAAAGGTTGTGAAAATGTGACAAGAGAAGATGTTGAATGGATTACAGCAGATGATTTAGAAGAAGAAATGAGTATTGAAGAAATAACGAATGCCTTTCAGGGATCCGAAAAATCAGATGACGATGACGAAGCGGCGGTGGATGAACAATCTCCCACTAAGATCTCTCATCAAGAAGGTTTTGCTTCTTTGGAAAAAGCTTTGAGGTATATCAAACAACAACCAGAGGCAACCCCAGCGGATTTGGTTCTTCTTAATAGATGGAGAAACATTGCAGCGAGAACAAGAAGATGCAATATGAAACAGAAGCGCATAGACACCTATTTCACGTTTTTATAATGTATGTACCTATTTATATGTTAAAAACGTTAATACATCGGTTTAAAGTATTGGTGTTTATTTTTTGAATGAATAAAAAACAAATCCGGATTATCCGAGTTTTCAGTTATCCGAGGAGGGTGCCCCCCACGTTACCTCGGATAACCGGGATTCTACTGTACTTTCTATATTAATTTTTAACCTAAATAATTTCACGGAAACTAAAATACCATTTGGATGATATCAAGTAATTTTCAAGGTAGCCTCGAACTTCCTAAATGTCAAGTAGAATTTAAGCGGTGATTTTTAGATGACAGGAAGAAATGTATTACTCAAAATAACTACGAATAATAGCTTTATATTTGAGAGTGAATATTGACAATTAGGTGGACGCAAATCGTTTCCGCAACTTACCGCCATCTTACATGTTTTAATAGAAATGATTTGCATTCAGTCTATATAAAATATATACATTCTATTATTTCAGTCGACCTTAATTTAATTAAAAAATTGCAATTATTTAGATTATTAGTTAACTTATGTTCAAGTATGCATTAAGAAATAGAAATATTTTTAAAACAAACTTTAAACCAAACAAAATTTTTTCCATATTAAAATTTGACTGTGATATTCAAACACTCAAAAGCGGATTGACGGTCCTATCACTTCCATAATGTTCATATAGGAAAAATAATCTATTGTCTTTTGGGTATTTCTTGATAACTCTTGGATCACTCTGCAATATGTCCAAACCTGGGTCATACAACGAAGGTATGTGAATGGGTTTGATGATCAACTAATAGGATTGACTTCCACCACTCTCGCATAGACTCTCTTCCTTCCCCGTCAGTTTCATGAATTAGTTGGCTAAAAGTGCGGCGATGGTAATAAGCTTTGAAGTTTGCTATTGCTCCCTGGTCCATAGGTTGTAATATTGACGTAGTGTTTGGTGGAAGAACTTTACGTACACTTTTAAGTTTCTGGGCGTATCAAGTGAGGTTGGGATGTCCTGGGGCATTGTCTAAGAGTAATAACTTTAGGTTCAAGCCCATTTCTGTCACAGTATGATTTGACTGATGGGCAAAAACTATTAGAATACCATTCTTGAAAAATTTCCCGTGTAACCCACGCCTTTCTGTTTGATCGCCACACAACTGGTAGATTGTCTTGTCTGTGCCTCGCATTGCACGGGGTGTTTCTGAATGGTACACTAGTAAAGGTTTCAGTTTGAAATCACCAGTGGCATTACCACCCAGCAGAAGTGTTAGTCGATCTTTCGCAGCTTTGAAACCACTGGCTTGACGTTCTTCCTTAGAAATGAATGTTCGAGATGGCATTTTTTTTTCCAGTAAAGTGCGGTCTCATCAACATTGAAGATGAGACAAGCAGGAATTTTCTCTCGTCTAACGAAAAGTCTTGAAACTTGTCTGGAAACTCAGCTGCAGCTTGAATGTCCGCGCTGGCCGCCTCGCTGTTATGTGGATATTGTGAAGATTAGAACGCTGCTTGAACCGCTGGAACCAGCCTCTGCTGGCAGCAAAAGTCGGAGTGGCACTCCTTCTCCTTCTTTTGTTTTCAGCATCTCATACAAAGATTTTGCTTTTGTGCATATGAGATCTTGACTTAGTAATTTCTTCGATCCATTCTTTCTTTCTAAGATAGATGATCTCGAACGAGAAAGTTTTGTTGCACTTATAGGTGTTGAACCTTCGCTGGAGATTTTAATTTTTTCCCGATTTTTATAAATCGTTCTCACAGTCGATTCTGAGAGTCCAAAATCTCTCCCAACAATTGTTGCTTTGCCTCCATTTTCCATTCTTCTTAACACTTTCATCTTCAATTCCAAAGTGACGCTTTTACGCTCTTTTTTTCTTTACAGGCGGCATTTTTAACGTAGGGTTAAATTATGTATGTATGTATCTCCAATAAATATTAAAACAAAAAAACTGCCAGCCGACCGAACTAACATTACGGAACAAATGAACACACGAAACGAACGAGGAAATCCCCATAGAACAAAGTCGAAGGACAGGGAATTCCCAATTCTTCAAAGAGAATATTCAGAGAAAGCGGGGATCCCCCCGCGACCATAGAGAAGTTAATGACTACATGAGCGCGAAATTTGAAATTCGCGTTATAGTGAAACCGCGCATAACGGGGTCGCGCTAAGCGGGGGTATTACTGTATATATATATATATATATATATATATATATATATATATATATATATATATATATATATATACTATATGTAAAAATATCAATGTAGCAAAGAATATCTATAAACTATAATATATATAAAATGCAACGTCTCTCTGTGTGTCTGTTAGTGCGCTTATCACTGGAGAACCACTTATCCGATTTACGTGCTTTTTTTTTAAACATGCATATGTTTTTTATTACGTTAGGTAATATAAGGAATAAGCAGTCACAGTAATAGTGAAACAAGCCGGAAAAAAATTTTTCGCTAGCGCGTTCTCTTGCAATACACTGCCTAAACCATTAAATATGGAACAATGTCATGTAGCAAAGAATATCTATAATCTATAATATATATAAAATGCAACGTCTCTCTATCTGTCTGTTCATTAGAGCCCTTATCATTGGAGAACCACTTATGAGATTTACGTACTTTTCTTTTAAACATGCATATGTTCTCTGGTCAGGTTATAGGCTATATTTTATTACGTTAGGTAACATAAGGAATCAAGTCCGAAAAAAGTTTGCCGCTAGCGCGTTCTTTTGCAATACATTAATATGGAACAATAACATGTAGTAAAGAATATAATATATATAAAATGCAACGTCTCTCTGTATGTCTACCCGTTAGAGCGCCTATCACTCGAGAACCACTTATCCGATTTACGTGTTTTTTTTTTTTAATTCACACATTTGTTCTCTGGCCAGTTTATCTATAATCTTCTATAATATATATATATATATATATATATATATATATATATATATATATATATATATATATATATATGTACATATATATATATATATATATATATATATATATATATATATATATATATATATATATATAATATAACGTCTCTCTGTCTATCTGTTAGTTAGTGCGCTTATCACTCGAGAACCACTTATCCAATTTAGGTGTTTTTTTTTTAGATTTGTACGTATGTTCTCTGGTTAGAATATAGGATATATTTTATTACGTTAGATAATATAAGAAATAAGCAGTGACGATAATAGTGAATCAATTCGGAAAAAAGTTTGGCGCTAACGCACTCTCTTGCAATACGCTGTCTAAACCGTTAAACATGGAACAATATCATGTAACAAAGAATACAATATATGTAAAATGCAGCGTCTCTCTATCTGCCTGTCTGTCCATTATGCGCTTATCACTTGAGAACCACTTATCCGATTTACGTGTTTTTTTTTTAATTCATACATATGTTCTCTGGCCAGATTATACAATAATAATAATAATCTATAAAATATATATAAAACGCAACGTCTCTCTGTCTGTTAGTGTGCTTATCATTCGAGAACCACTTATCCGATTAACGTGTTTTTTTTTTAATTCTTAACTTACTATTTAACAAAAAAATTTATAATATATATAAAATGAACCACTTATCCGATTTACGTGTTTTTTTTTTTAAATATATATGTTCTCTGGCCGGGTTATAGGATATACTATATTTTATTACGTTAGGTAACATAAGGAATAAGCAGTGATGATAATAGTGAATCAAGTCCACGCGAGCACGGCTAGTATATATATATATATATATATATATATATATATATATATATATATATATATACGAGGGTGGTTTGAAAAGTCCGTGCAAAATCCGAGAGATGGCACCACCGGCGCGTATCGAGGTCATGTTTAGTTAGTAGCATCTCTTGAATGAACGCACACCAAGTTTCAGCCATATTGGTCTATTTCTTTGTGTTTGGTATTCGTGTGAATCAAGGAAGTCGAGTGATTTTCAAGAAATGGACGAAAAAGAATTTCGTGTGGTGATTAAACATTACTTTATGAAAGGCAAAACGCCTCAGGAGACTAAAGAGAAGCTTGATAAACATTATGGTGACTCTGCACCTTCGATTAGAATAGTTTATAAGTGGTTTCAAAATTTTCGCACTGGCCATATGGGCACAAGTGACGCTGAACGTTCTGGACGGCCTGTGGAGGTTACGACTCGAAATCATTGATTAAATCCATGATATGGTGATGGATGACAAAAGAGTTAAGGTGCGGGAGATTGCTAGTGCCGTGGGCATCTCGACTGAACAGGTACATAATATTTTGCATAAACATTTGGACATGAGAAAGCTATCCGCAAGATGAGTGCCGCGATTGCTCACGCTTGACCAAAAACGGAATCGTGTGAAGTGTTGCAAGGATAGTTTGCAGCTGTTCCAGAAGAATCCGGAGGACTTTAAGCGTCGTTTCGTCACTGTGGATGAAACATGGATACATTACTATACTCCTGAGATCAAACAACAATCTAAACAATGGGTTACCAAGGGGGAATCTGCACCAAAAAATGCGAAGACCGTTCCTTCGGCCGGAAAGGTTATGACGACTGTCTTTTGGGATTCGCAAGGGATAATCCTCATCGACTATCTGGAAAAGGATAAAACTATTACAGGTGAATATTATTCATCGTTATTGGACCGTTTGAAAACCGAGCTGCAAGAAAAACGCCCGCGATTGGCCCACAAGAAAGTCCTTTTCCATCACGATAACGCACCAGCACACACCTCAGCAGTTGTGGTCGCAAAATTAATGGAAATAGGATTCCAACTTGTTTCACATCCCCCCTATTCTCCAGACTTGGCTCCCTCGGACTACTATTTGTTCCCCAATTTGAAGAAATGGCTGGCGGGACAAAGATTTTATTCAAACGAGGAGGTGATTGCAGACACTAATGGATATTTTGCAGACTTGGACAAATCCTATTATTCGGAAGGCATCAACAAACTAGAACATCGTTGGACGAAGTGTATAAGCCTAAAAGGAGGCTATGTCGAAAAATAAAAAAGGTACCCCAAACATATAAGTAGTTTTTATTTTTGCACGGACTTTTCAAACCAGCCTCGTATATATATATATATATATATATATATATATATATATATATATATATATATATATATATATATATATATATGATTCAATTATCAAATTCCTATGATAAAAAATAAAAAAAGTTATTTATACTACATTTGTTCACTTTGTTTCATACCTCGGTGTTATATATTCATATGAAACTTAATTCTGACACTAGCTATTGCTTCAAACAATAGGTAGTCACGTTACTTTGGCTATCAGTCAAAATTGAAAAAATATTTACCGAAAACGGGGTTATTGATTAAAATATCGAAACACTGTAAAGAAATATTTATTTTTATTAAGTACACATAGAACAAAATTTTAGCAGTTAATTCAAAATTTTACTTTTTTTACCATTTTTTTGATACCTGCAACATTTTTAAGTAGGCATTGCTCTATATACGAGTAATAATCTCAAGTTGAAAAAAAAAATGTTGGAGTAGGTTTTATTCTAATATTAGCTAAGTGGTTTCAACCTGTAAATATTAAGATAAAACATACTTAAAACATATAAAGTTTTCTTCTTTCCTTTTATTTAAGAAAAAATACATATTTTTATCGGTAACAATATTGTTACATGGTTAGGTTCCATATATTTCTTATAATGAGTTCTTTAAATGAAAATTAAAACAATACTTTAAATTTCTGGTACCTTTGATAGAAAGTTGACATAATATCAACAGTTATGATATGAAGAAAATAAAATTAACATTTTCAGTTCCAAATTGACGTCAAAATATAAAGAATTATAACCATCATAATTCTGACTTATTTTTTACCAAAAGTAAGGGATAAATAAACTTAAAGTTTCAATTTTGATCTGGTTTTAAATATAAAGAAAACGAAGGCAATATTACGTAGTTACGAGTATTACCAGCCTGATGGTGGGCTGTTTTAAATTTTTACAATTTATTACGTAAACTAAGTAAATATTTATCCTACATAATAGTTTTAATTAAAAATTATATTTTTTTGAAGAGCAAAAATATCATCATCTCACTTTCAAGCAAGCGTGGTAGCTCTGAGCTAACAGTATTATGAATAATTTAAAATTATTTCCCAAACCCAAAGTATATTTGAGATGGTGAATATTAGGTCAAAACAAACTTTTACCAGCATGCGAATTTTACAGTACAATAAAAGACCTTTGAGTAGATCAGTTTTCATTTTTTCAAGGCAAACTCAAGGACAAAGTTACATTGCAAAGTCACCTCCTTCCTCTGTCATTGACTTTTTTTTAAACAGTTTTGCGTGTTAAAAAGCGATTGTAAAAGACGATTATTTTTTGTTGAAGCTACACCCAGTCAGATATATATATATATATATATATATATATATATATATATATATATATATATATAAATATATATATATATATATATAATATATATATATATATATATATATATATATATATATATATATATATATATATATATATATATATATATATATATATATATATATATATATATATATATTATATATATAAACTCCTGGACAAAATTAACGCAACAATCTGAAAATTAATTTATCTTTTTCTTATGTCAATTTTAAAGTTTATCGAGTATTTGACTAGTAGGCTATGCATATTTTGTTTCGTTGTTCATGACAGAAATCAAAACAATTCGTTTAGATTTACAGTTTTAAAGAATTTTTTAGAAGATAAACAATTTTCTGTAATAATGCGATAGATTTTCTTTAAAAGTAAGCTTATAAATTGTTCCCTTTTTCAAAGTAATACGTTTTTGTGGTAGACTGTTTTATTTTTGATCCCGAAGAATTAGAAAAATGAATTGAACAAGGAATTTAACTGAACCCGAGGTAGTGCGAGCCTCAATTTTATTGGACGAGGGATATTGTCAGAGTTATGTTGCCAATTTGTTAGGCAAACATCGTTCCACAATAAGTCGTATGGTAAGTAGGAACTTATTCTAGAAGGCCAGGGCAAGGGCGAAAACGATGCACTAGCGACCTAGATGAACGTTTTATAAGACAATATGCTTTAAGAAACAGGACTGTCACTAGTTCTATAATAAGAAACAAACTCGGAGCTGTTCGCAATGTCACAATTTCTTCTAAAACAGTTAGAAGACGGTTAAATGAAGCTCGATTAAACAGTAAAAGACCAGCCACTGTGCCCTTGCTTACTAGAGAGAACAGAGTTGCCAGGTTACGTTTTGCTCGAAATCACGAAAACTGGTCTGTGGATGCTTGGAAACAAGTTTTCTTCACAGATGAAACAGTATGGCGAAGACCAGGAGAGAGGTTAGCTTCTTGCAATATCTTGAGAATATTGTAATAGAACATGTAATGTCTTTCGGTCATTTTGTGGGGCCCAATTTCCTGTTTATGCAAGACAACGCTCGACCTCACCTGGCTAGGGAGGTACTCGATTATCTTAATCAAATGAATATACCGATTATGCAATGGCCACCAAAAAGTCCGGATCTGAATCCGATAGAACATGTATGGGATCACCTTAAGAAAAATGTGAAACGTCATATACCTGCACCTAGAAACCTGAGGGAACTTGAAAATGCAGTTATCACAGAATGGGAGCAAATTCCTCAAGATTTTATCCAAAATTTAATTAGAAGCATGCCTAGGCGCATAAACGCTGTCATCCGAAGTAGAGGAGGCAACACACGCTACTAGTGTCCCAGTTACACCATTAATTTTGCTACTAGTGTCCCAGTTTATTGTTTTCATTATTACATAATTTCAACGATTTTGTTATTAGGTCTTAAGAATAATTTTAATTCGAATCTTATGGAGAAATTTGGTAGCTAATTCACTTTTAAAGTATCCGAATAAGTTTTTTTTAACTTTTAGTGTAACCAATGTTCATAAAAAATTATTAAAATTAATTCATTATAGAGATTTGTATGATTTAATATATTGTTGCGTTAATTTTGTCCAGGAGTGTATATATATATATATATATATATATATATATATATATATATATATATATATATATATATATATATATATATATATATATATATATATATATATATATATATATATATATATATATATATATATATATATATATATATATATATATATATATATATATATATATATATATATATATATATATATATATATATATATATATATATATATGTATATATATATATATATATATATATATATATATATATATATATATATATATATGTATATATATGTATATATATATATATATATATATATATATATATATATATATATATATATATATATATATATATATATATATATATATATATATACATATATATGTATATGTATATATATATATATATATATATATATATATATATATATATATATATATATATATATATTTATCGGTAAGACTTCTCAAGCAGCTTAAAAAAATCAATGACATAGGAAAGGGCAGATTTATAAAACTGTGTTATTCTGATTTCAAATAATTAAACCCTTCCCATCATAATAAAAAAATGGGAGAAGGAAGGAGGATTGTTCACAGAGAGAATACTCTTTGCCTAGAACTCAAAATACAAAATTACAAACAAGCTCTACACCTTTTTCTAAATCCATAGGGTTTTAGTGTATTTGTTCAGAAAATAATTAATTGCTGAGAAATTCTAAATCGGACCATAATTATGAAAAATACATCTGCGATGTCGTTGTGGAAGTTGTTTACTCATTCTGCACAATACTTCCTTGTCATGTCATAACTTCTAGTAACACAAGTACTATTTCCGAGTTGGAAATTATGTTTTATTGTACGAGTGAAAGGTATAACATTAAATACATCTACAAGTTCGTTGAATCATTTGAATTAAATTTTTATCGATGAACACAGAAAAAGGATTAATGCACGTATATACATCAATTCTATTCAATATATCAATTGGCATTGCTAATGTATGAAATGTTAAATTTTCGCCATTTTCTCTAATAAAGTATTTGGTTATTTTGTTATAGAAAAGGATCGTTCTATTATTATGTCTGCCATTTATTGCCGTCATAAAGATGAATTTTATGTGTATAAGTGCTATTTTAATGTATAAAAGTGATAAAACTCGATAGCATTTATTAGGCAGGGTACATTTCGATCAATAGCGCTTATAAAATATATTTATGGCAATTTTTAGTGGGACTTATTTATTTTTAAAATGAAGAATAATTTAACTAAAATGCTTGACATATAATTATTAAAATAAATAAACGAATATGAAATAAAATCGGAAAAGAGAAATTAAGTAATATGTGATAATTACATAATATTTAATAACGGTACTTACGTTACCAGGTGTACATAATAAATGCGGATTTTTTTTTTCTAAAAAACATGTTAAATTCGGAAGAATGATAAAAAGTTCTTTATTCAAAGTATGCTCCATCGCTTCTTATACATTTTTTCCATCTTTCGGGCAATTTGTGAATATCAGGCCAGTAAAAGTCTTCCCCCTTTTGCTGCGAACCATTCATCGAGCCATTTTTTCACATCTTCGTACGAACCAAAGCGCTGCTCAGCAAGTGCGTGACCCATCGATGCAAACAAGTGGTAATCGGAAGGAGCCAAGTCTGGTGAGTAAGCCGCATGGGGTAGAACTTCCCAGCAGTGTGCTTCCAACGTGTCGCGAACTGGTTTTGCCGTATGTGATGGAGCATTGTCATTAAGAAGAAAAATGACTTTGTGTTGCCTCTTTCGGTATTCTGGCATTTTGTCAAGCAGCGAACGGTTCAAATCGGTCAATTGTTGTAATTTTTATCATTCTAACGTTCAGTATTAACCGTTTCCCCAGGTTTTAACAGCTCATAATAGACCACGCCCATCTGGTCCCACCAAACACAGAGCATCGTCTTTCTGCCCAAAGCGATTCGGTCTTGCTGTCGATGTGGATGGTGCGCCTGGGTCTACCCATGATTTTTTGTTCTTGGGTTTCTCAAAATAAATCCACTTTTCATCCCCTGTAACTATACGATGCAAAAACGACTTCCTTTTGTACCGAGCGAGCAAAATGTCACACGTGTTGTTGCGCTTTTCCATTTGCCTGTTGTCGTTCAACTCATGTGGTACCCATCTACTGGTCTTCTGAATCTTTCCCATCTCTCGTAGCCGATTGGAAACAGCTTGTTGACTAACGCCCAATTGCTCGGCTAGTTGTTTTTGTGTTTGCGATTCATCTTCGTCCAACAATGCTTGCAATTCCACATCTTTTTTTTTGGCGGTTTTCCACGTTCCTTGTCTGCAACATCGAAGTCACCACTTTTGAAACGCCGAAACCATCGTTCACACGTATCTTGCGATGGAGCATATTCACCATAAGCTTCTCGAAGTAATCGGTATGATTTAACAGCAGTTTTCTTCAAATGAAAACAAAAAATTAATGCTGTCAGCAAATGCTCTTTGTTCGGTATAAATTTCGACATATTGAACATAAGAACACAACACTATGCACACACTTTTACAATTTATCACTCGTGCGCGTCTGACACTTGTTGATGACACAACGAAATGGCGCAGTGTCAAATCAGATTTATTCTCTTCCATTATAGACTAACTTTTACCGTTTCAAACCGCCAAATACTGTCCATCTCTTAGGCAATTTTCACATTCGATGTCGGAAAAATGATGGTTGTTTCAATAGGATAAATCATCCAGGCTTTTCTTGGCCTGTTTAACTGATTTGAACTGGGAATCAGTCAGGTAGTATAATAGAGATCGAAATAGGTAGTAACTCGAAGTAAACCAAGTCCTGAAGAAAATGGTTGAATTTTCTACGACATAATTTTTTCAGGGATGAACTTATAAGAAGCCCACTGGGAGGATAATCTTCTCCAGTTCTATAAACGATGATATAAATATATATATATATATATATATATATATATATATATATATATATATATAAAAATATATATATATTTGGAATTTGGAAATTCAGTGGAGTTCGGCATTGATTGGTACTTTGCACCAGTTCTTCGCTATCCATTCTTTTTTATTTATCATAAACCATTTTGTATACTGTGTTACTTTTCGAATGAAATCGTGAACGACAACCTAGGATCGAGTGGTACTTTGAAGTTACTGTATTTCTGATTTGAATATGTTTTGTAGTTGATAAAAGGTAGCGACCGAGAATTGGTTTATTGCGATCTTGAAAACTATAAGAAATACAATAACGATTTAAATGAAAGTGTTGGAGAATTAAGCACTGAATAAAAATAATTAGAAATAATAAAAATTTATATCATGGTATTTAAAATAAAAATAATTATATAAAATAGTTTGTATTCATTAGTATATGAAAATTATTTATATAGTACTTTTCTCTATAGTATTTTGCACATCATATTCCATCATTATCAGTCTTTTTAGTCCATTTTTAAAAGTTATGTTCTATTTTGAATCCAGCTATGTACAAGTGGGTTACCTAATAGTCGCCCTCCAAAAGTAATAATTCTTCAATAAAAAATCAATTGTAATAGTATTTGGGTCCAACAAAGCTTTTAAAACACAAAATAAAAATTTAACGTCTGAGAAAATCATTGGCATAATCAAGGGGTGACGGCCCTCTGAACTTACAAATTAGAAACTCATGAAGATAGTTTGTTTAATAAGACAGTTGAAACGTAATATTATCCCATTAGCTTATGTTAAGTTATTCTTTGACTTAGCTGTTGATTTCCAGGACAAACACTATCCATTATTTTCAATCTGTCATAAAAATAATAGACGTAATTGCCTGAAAGCGTGTCATAAAAACGTACCTTAATAAAACTATACATCAAAAAATCCTGTTATTATATTTAAAACATATATTGGCGAACACCTGTTCTTCTTTGGCATTTGAATTTATTAGGCAGAAAGGAAATATTTACTTTTACCTGGAATGCTTGCATCTAAAAAAAGCAAAAGGAGTATGCGGAACAAATATCGACTGGTTATACATAAACTAATAACTGAAATTATGAGCCATGCTAATATTCATGGTTTCCATCTCTATGATATGTAAACAAAATAGAAAATTTCTGACTTAGCTCCCATAATGTCTTGAAAACTAAGCAATTGAACAGTCTAAAGCGTCCCGACTATAATTGACTGTTCATCAATTTTCACCATCTCTGAAAGATATTGTTTATCACTACAAGTTCTCTTAGAGGCACTTCTCTAGAAGTGATAGTATATTTTACGCTGCTACTCTTTCATTGCTGTTTCCAGTTTATTTATTTCTTCATTTATGACACATTTTCGCCATCTCAGGCCTTCAAGCGTCGCACAGATAAACATCAACTTTGATATGTAACCAAAAATCGGAACATTACTTTTCTAATTGTGCTTTAAGGCATTTATTGGCTCTTACTTACAAAAATGTACACGAAGTCTTTTAAAAAAGTCTGGAGAAAATTCAGTCTTGGATGGATCCCAACTAATTCAAATTTACCATCATAAAAAACCAGAAGTATTTTTTTCTAAAAAAAGTAGCATATAGAGTTCGATACACTTATGTATTGGGTTGATCAATAAACTTGTTAGATATTATCCTATAAGCAAACATATTGCAGGTATAGGTTAAATAACGTCTCAACAGTTTGAAAGAGTAGTGCTTCAGAAAGTAGTACACTTAGTCGTTCACTGAAACTTATTCAAAAACCAAATATTTTAAAATTATTTTTGGCGTCGTACAATACAAGCACGAGAGTCTCGCTTTTTTTAAATTTTCAAAAGATTATTAAAACTTTACATATATCATTGAAGAAGAAAAAGCGTCGCCCTTTTCTGATATACTTTTTCGTATTAATGAAACAATTTGCCAATAACGGTACCTGAATACACCGCTTAAATTTTCATTTAATCCATTGTTTTCTTTTAGTTAAGTAATGATAATTCCATTGTTATCTTAGATTTTGTTCAAAAACACTTGTATAATATAAAATATAACAATGTTAAAAACAAAAGTTATTCACGGCAGTTAGATAGGGTTTATATTTTAATCTTTTTTACTGACAGTGATTTTATATTATAATAGTAGTATGAAGTAATGAAACTGAATGACATATATAGAATTTAATCATGAATCTAATATTTTACATTCTTATTTAATATTTTCTAGAAATGTTCTGTAATAATGCCAAGGTTTATTCTACATCTAGCTTTTTACTACTTTTCCTTAATAATTTTTTTTACTTAGGTTATAATAACAATATTAGAATGTATCTGCTTACACTTTTTTCTTTATAACTTAACACAAATCATTAAAAATCTCTCTTGATAATTTTATCAGTTTAAATCATTTCTCTTATGAAAAAGTTGAAAATTGAATTGTTATTAACGTGAAGCGCTGTTAACAGTTATTTTTGAATTCCACTGATATGAGTACATTATCATGATACTTTGGAGGCAATTCGTCAACTAAACATTGAGATTGTTCACTTCTAAAATTGTTTAGTTAAAAACGATTAATAATTTGTAAGCGAGAGAAAACATTTTCCTTTATTTTCAGGCCTTTCCTTTAGTAACAGGACTTTTGTGTCATAACATGGGTGTTACTGGAATAGAGTCATAAAGTTGTAAAACTAAGTCTCTTGAAATCATAATTCTTAAATTTACAGCTAAACAGATGTTGACGTAATATTTATTTTTTATTGAGTTTGTTAAATTTTAAGTTTACAAGTAGCAAAATAAAAATCGTATTTCTTGTAGTGTAATTAGACCTTAAAATTTGAGGGCCTCTTTTAACAGCATATCCTGCCTCTTGTTCTTCTACCTGACCACGCGTCCTCGTTTTTAAACAAGAGTAGCTAGTGTACTTAACTCCGCCTGCAGTGTTGATGGATGGATTGAGTAGGTTATCGACACTGTTGCCGGTTCCAAGCCCGGATAAAGGAGGAGGGTTGTAGCGTTAGGAGTTAGCACCCTAACACACATAAAAGGTAAACTGGGAAATGCTAGTTGTTTTTGAAAAGTAGGATGAAAAATCACAAGATAAGCAAAAATCACCGGGTGGCAATCCACACCTTCGAAGAAGGGATCCCCATCGGATACGGTGGGGGCAATTCTACTTTAAAGCGAATATTTAACTCAAGCTTAAAAATCTCGAAACAGAATAACCGCTCTCGGCACCTGGAATATACAGGGATGGAGGACAAAGAACATCGAAGTCATACAAGTGTTTAAGAAGATGAACATAGACATTTTAGTAATAAGCGAGACGAAGAAAAAGGGAAGTGGAATAGAAGAAATAGATGAAGTGATGCATTGTTGTAGTGGAGTAAAGAAGGAAGAAAGAGCAAAGGCCGCAGTTGGAATATTAGTAAAAAAGATAACATCTTGGGAACCCATCAATGAAAGAATCATAAAACTAAATATAACAATGCTAGGAAGACATGGTAATATTAGAAGTATACGGCCCAACAGAAGACAGCACTATAAGAGAAAAAGATAATTTCATGGAAACACTAGAAATAAAAACACAAAAAGTAAAGAAAAAAAACCAAGAATTAATAATAACGGGAGATCTGAATGGGAGAACAGGAAGGAAAACAATGGACAATACCTCAGGACCATTCGGACACTACCAACGACAAAGGAGAGAGACTAATAGAGCTGTGTGGACTAAACAGTCTCAAAATAACAAACGGGTTCTACAAACACCAGGACATCCACAAATATACTTGAATGCAAGAAAGACGAAACTTAAAATTAATAATAGACTACATTATCATTAAAAACGATACCACTATCAAAATAAAAGATGTAAGAGTGAAGAGAGGGGCAGAATGTGGAACAGACCATAGACTATTAGTAGCAAATATAAAAGTACCGTGGTACAAGACAATAAAACAAGCAGGAACAATAGATAAAGAAAACAGAAATTTTAATGAGATAACAGAAAAAGCATACAAAGAAATAAAATACAAAATACACTTACTGCAAGACGAAACGATAAGAGACCTATATAGACGATGATTAGATCAAAAATTAAATGAATTTAACTACGACAACCTCCAACAGATGTATGATCACATAAAAGAATGCATCAAACAGGCGGCCCTAGAAGCATTAGGTAAAGAAGACAACGAGAATAAGAAACATAAAATTAGAATCTGTGAAAAAACCAAAGAATCTATAAAGGAGAAAAAAAGACTATACGAATACAAAATCAGAAGAAGATCTACAGAAATATAAAGAGAAAATGCAGAAACGAGAAGGATGATAAACAAAGAAAAGAACGAGAGATGGGAAAAATCGTGCGAACATGTAAAACAGTATATAGGAGCAACTAGAAGCACAAAGTCATGGAGAATAATTAAAGCATTAAAGACCAACAATAGAGAGAAGACGTATATAGAGTATATCCCAGAAAGCGAGTGGGAAGGATATTATAAAAAACAGAAGACAGACAAGAATTCCAAGAAGAGAACACTGAAGAAGGACAGAATAAGGAAAAAAAAAAGAGATAGAACTAAGCTATGAAGAAGTAAAGAAAACAATAAAAATACTCAAAAATAATAAATCTGCAGGGCCTGGAGGTGTGGTAAATGAAATGATTAAGTACGGGTCTAATAAATTACATCGAATGCTGAGAAACATGTTCCACAGAGCGATAAATGCAGAAAAAAAACCAGAGGAATGGTCAAAAGCCTATATAGTATCTATATTTAAAAAGAGACCGCAGAAAATGCACAATATTATAGAGGCCTAAGCATAATATCGAGTATGGGACGCTTGTATGGAAAAATTATAAAAAATATCATAAAGGAAAATATAAAAGGAAAAATTGGAGAAGACCAAGCAGGATTTACGGCCGGAAAATCATGTATATACCACATATACACTATAAAACAAAACAATGAAAAAAAAAAAAAAACTGGCAAAGAATAGAGACGTTCAACTAGCTTTCATACACATAAGAAAGGCCTATGACTCAGTACCAAGACAAAGATTATGGAACGCAATGAAAGAAATAGGCATTGACAAAGAACTAATATACGCAGTAAAAGCTCTCTACGAAAACAACACAGTGAATACAAAAATAGGACATAAAATAGAGAAGAGACTCCAAACATCAAAAGGCCTATTACAAGGATGCTCTACATCCCCAACACTATTCAAAATATATATCGAACAAACATTAAAAAAATGGAAGCAAAAATGTAGTGGAATGGGAGTCCCAATACGAGAAGATTACTTATATACTCTAAGTTTCGCAGACGATCAAGTAATCATAGCACAAGATGAGGAAGACCTCAGTTATATGGTAAGAAAACTAAAAGAAGAATACACTAAAGCAGGATTAGCAATACACTTTGATAAAATGGAATATCTAACAACAAAGGAGGGAAATGTGGAGAATCTAGAAGTCGATAACGAAACAATAATCAAAGGAACCGATAGATTTAAATATTTAGAAACCATCATTACCAAAAATGCAACATCAGAAGAAGAGATTAAAGCTAGATTAGGACAAACGCGGACATGCATAAGACAATTAAATTCGATCCTGTGGGACAAACACATTACAAAGAGAAACAAAATAAGCATATACAAATCAATAATATAAAGCATAATGACATACGGGTCAGAAACATGGACTATCAACAAAAGAAATAAATCTAAAATTAACGCGGTAGAGATGGAGTATTGGAGAAGATGTTGTAGAGTGACACGTATGGAGAGAATAACAAATGAAGAAATAAGAAGCAGAATGAACATCAAAGAGGACGCAATAAACACCATTAAAGAAAAACGATTAAAATGGTATGGACACATAAGACGGAGCGAAAATAATAGGTGGATAAAGAAAATAACGGAGTGAAGCCCTATACGGAGAAGAAAAAGAGGAAGACCCAGACGATCGTGCAAAGACGATGTGGACGAGGCTATGGAGGACAGGGGTCTAACAGATGGAGACTGGGAAGATAGAAATGAGTGGAATCAAAGGCTGAGAGAAGGAAGACAGCATTAGCTGTAGAAAACATATATATATATATATATATATATATATATATATATATATATATATATATATATATATATATATATATATACATATATATATATATATATATATATATATATATATATATATATATATATATATATATATATATATATATGTATAGCTAGTGTAATTAGAAGAGTTAAAAAAAGATACTCTCTCGGCAAATATTACAAGGAATACTTCGTGAATTACTGTAACAATCCTTTTGCGAGATTATTGTAGCAATATAGAGCCATTCAACGTATTTATGCATTTCATTTAGATAAGCACCTATATTTTTTAATTAATAGTATTAGGAATTTTTTTTTAAGAAAAAAGAGAGATAAATATGACATTTGTTAAGTTCAGGATAATATTTATACAGTAGTTAAGTAAAACAAAATCTTTCAGCTGATTCTGACTTTATATTAAACGAGTGAGAAATCCACATACTGATATTCTTTGTCCATCCAGGACCCATGGAATAGCAATATGCGCTCTCACAACTCTTGGGTAGACAACAAGGAAGGACGTTTGTCAGAAACATAGTGACATTAAATGCAAGAACAAATAATACTAAAAAAAATATTTTTTCACTCCTGATGTCAAAAATACCTCATTTAGTTACATGTATAAATTTTTTTTTGGAAAAGTCCAAATTTCTTATACGCGATGCAAGAACATTTTGATATAACCTAAAAGCAAGTACAAAGTTGGTCACACACAAACAAAACTGAAAAACTACTTTTTAAAGTTTATATTCAGTTATGTTTTGGAGAATCTCGAGCGGTTGCTCTTGACATATCCAAGGCATTCGACTGTGTTTGGCACGAAGTTCTGTTTGTTGCTCTCATGTTTCCTCACAGAGCGTTCTTTACGAGTGGCGGTTGACGGATTTCTTTCTAACACCTTCACTATCAACGCCGGTGTGCCCTAAAGCTCCATACTGTCTCCTACTATCTTTCTCATTGACATTAACGATCTGCTGGAAAATACCTGGAATCCAATCTACAGCTTTGCAGATGACAGTACGCTTATCTCTTCATTCACTTTGAACGCTCGGACATTGGCTACTCAGGCCAATATTCGCAGACAGTAGGAGGTCGTTCAACTTAACAAAGACCTGGAAGAAATTCTATCTTGGGGTGACAGTAACCAAGTGGAATTTAACGCTACAAAAATCCAGGCGGCAGTTTTTTTTTTAAAAAGTTAACGTTGCTGAACTCGACATAGTCATGTCGGGGCACTCGATTCCCTTAGTATCGTCACTCAATTTGTTGGGCGTTAATTTACATTTAATTAACATGTTGCAAGTATAGCAAGGAGAGCTTCTCAAAAGTTGGAAATATTATTTCGAACAAGAAAGCTTTACATTCCACAACAACTGTTTATTCTTTACAAAGCTCAAATTCGATCAACTATGGAATACTGCTCCCATGTTTGGGGCTCCGCTCCCAAACGCACACTGCATTTGTTGGATTCTGTTCAGAGAAGAGCTGTTCGTCTGATTGGAGACCCGGAACTTACCGGTGGCCTTGATTCGCTGGAAGATCGAAGAAAGGTTGGCGACTTGAGTCTGTTCTAGAAGTATTAGCCCGCTTAATTCCTGCCAGAGCGGTGCATGTTAGAAATACACGCTAATACTTCACATCCGTATGAGGTTCAGCTTGTTACTCCGCGTACAACGCTTTTCAAGCAGTCTTTTATATGGAGAACATCATTCCTTTGGAATAACTTGCCCAGGGCTGTGTTTCCCAGCGAGTACAATTTATAGCGATTCAAGAACAACGTGAATCGCTTTTTCCGCACGCATGCCGCTCCTGGAGCTCTTTAGGGACTTTCCTGTAGCACGTGTGCTAGACCCATAAAAAAAAAGTCGAAAAAAAAAATAGTGGTTTACAGTACTAAGACTTTTAGTGAATTTTGCCCATGTAATAAGGATATAGAAGTGCACGAATAATAAAGAGTCGGGCGTGCTTGTATCAATCACTAATCTCGGACATACCATGTTTTCCTCATCAGCTAGCATGGGTGAAGATGTAATCCCAATTCAGGCACCACAACAGGAACAATTTAAGGACTCTATAGGTATTTATAGTAAAACAAATCTTAGCGTTGTCTGATGAGATCCGCTAAAACCTTTGATGCACCAGCAGCCCGCGGTCGGAAAAAAAAATTCGTACTCCTATTAATTATAGACAAAGGGCATACTAATACCACTATTAAATGTTTAGTGGTAGCTGTAAAAATAAATAGAATAATTTAACAGGAACTCTGCTGACCCCGGTCTAGAGATGGGAGACAATTTTTTATTCAACTCTGAAATGTGCTGTGCTGATTGGATCATCAATTCCTTAAAAGAACAAAAACCTCAAACTGCAAGTATTATTGTTAAAATATTGGATTATTTTCCTTGTGATAGTTGAGGTTTTACGAAAATCAGAATTTTTTATGTATTGATTATAAAACAAGTAAAACCAAATTTGAAATAAAAAATAAATATGTAAATTCAAAAAATAAAAATTTGTATTGGTGAAAAGCCGACACAATACGATTTTTGTTTAATCTACCTAATATTTTGCATACTATCATAAAATAAAGTTTTTCCTTATAAATATTTTCAATATTTTAACAAACAGAGTGACTTTTGGACGTTAAACCTTAGAAAATTCAAACGTGCCACCAAACGGCAAATGACAATCGGCACTACAAAATATTTTTTTTGGCTTTCAAATGATGTAGAGTACACCCAGGTGAGTAATAAGCCTAGGTAAAGGCATCCAGCCTGATTCGCCATAAAAGTTTTAAATTATAACTATAGTTTCTCTAGGAGTTGAGTTTCGGGAGGATGGAGTTTCGGATCGCGATGTGTGTACACGTGAATCAAACGCCCGGCAATAGTCAACTCGTTCAACGAGCATTATTACTGTAGTGTTTCGATCTACTTAATTATTTCGTCAATTGCAAACGAGAGGGACTATAAATAAAGCAGAGTGTAGTGTTAGATTAAGACAATAAGTAAAAAAGTTGGAGATTTATGAGAATAATTTTGTGAAATTGTATGAAGCTAACGAAACCTTGATCTTTTTACTGCTTATGGTGATAAGAAATATAAACAACAATTTTTTTTTTCTCCCGTGTTTGAAAATGGAATATACGAGGAACACACGTAAAGTTTTTATAACATAAAAAACGATGGATAGCGATGATTATACCTCAGGAGACTCGAAAAGAGGAAGAGTCGAAGAAAAAGAGGAGCCAATGGGATTATTCAAGAAGAGTAAAAAGCTGATAAGAACACCACAGAGAGAGAAAAACGAAAGAATAGATAAGATAGACACTTTGATAGAAATGATCAGAGAGCTAATGTCAGATATAAAGGATATGAAACAAGATCAGAAGAGATACCAACAAGAGCTGAAGGAACTAAGAAAGGAGAATGAAGTATTGAAAGAGGAAAATAAGATAATTAGAGAAAACATGAGAAGTATGGATTTGAAGATGAGTAGACTGGAAAAAGACAACGTAAGGAATAATATTGTAATATCGGGAATGAGTTTTGAAGCGAATAGCCAACCAGATCTGAAAATGGGTGTAGAACTTTTTATGGAGAGGAGTATAGACACAAAAGTACAGATTAAAGATGTGATAAAAATGGGAGCGAGCGACTATATATACAAGATAGAACGTGGAAACACGGAAGATAAGGAAGCTGTAATGAGAAATAAAAACAAACTGAGAAACCTAAGAGAGAGAGTTTATATAAACAACGATTTAACAAAAGATGAACGTGAAATTCAAAAGAAATTGAAGCATATAGCAGAGAACGAGAGAAAGAACGGAAAAATGGTGGCAATAGGATATCAAAAAATCGTAATCGAAGGAAGAGAATATAAATGGGAGATTGAGGAAGAAAAACTGAAAGAACAAACAAAGAATACTACGCCCATCAAGTCAAAAACTGAGAAAAAGGAGAGAGATAGGTAGATTAACGACGACCCTGGCAAATATAAAGGATACGGAAGAGAGGACTAGTAAAAAGAATGCAAATAAGAAGATAATCAAAGAAATAGATAGGAAGAAAGAAATGGGAAATAATTATCGAGTTTTTAGATTGAGAACACGGAATAATAGTGGTATAAACGGAAAAGAGGATGAACTGGCAGAAGAACAACAAATGCACTATGTAGGAATCACTGAAATAGAGAGGAAAGGAAATGGATTCCAAAAATTAGAAGAAAAAGCATACAAAAATCAACGTAGAGACATAATACCGGAACAAGATACAGAACTCATACAAACAGAAAAAACTAATACAGAAGAAACAAAAGAGGCAATCGGCAATTTAAACAGGATGGAAGGATAAAGAAGGAAATATGGAATAGACAGATATAGAATAACTCAACTCCACGGGCCTTACACTCCTAACAAGGGGTAGAAAGGCATAAGGATTAAGTAAGTAAGTAAGTTTCTCTTTTCGAAGAACTCTTTAAGTCAAATTAATTAATCTAAATATATAATAAATAACAAAAATGTAGTAATAATTTCCTAAGCAAATAGTGATCTGTATATTCTAAGGACCATCAACAGTTTCACTCTGACTTATGGTCCATTTACGGCTTGCTACGTCATAATATACCTAAAACTTCCAAGGCATGTTTTTGTTAGTTCAGGATAGCGGAAGATTAGATGTTATTAGCAAAAAAATAAAACTTTGCAGAGATTCTTCAAGATGGCAGTTGATAATTTAGATTTATTGAGACTTCTGGTATTTCGTGAATGATTCCTTTATCCGTTTTCTAGCTGATTTGTTTTACCTTAGAGAAATCTCGAAAAGTTATACTTAGAGAGTATTGAAATAGCTACTCTAGAACTTAGGATAATAAATAGTAATTTTATTCCATGTTATATTCTATATTAGAGCATTCAACTATTTTCTTCATTTGTGTCATTTCGTCAAACTAATTGATTCACTTCGTCAATTTATTTAAAAATTTAGCCAAATCTATATTAATCAGATCTCTTCTCGAAAGTCATTTAACATAACTATATATATCAAGTGTGCCAATTTAAATAAAAATAACCGGCCAAGTGCAAATCGGACTTGCGCAATTAGTGTTCCGTAAGTTGATTGCTTTTAAGGCGTTACATACACCTGGAATTTTCAAAAATTCGATTTTTTTACGGATTTTTATTCTCTGTACTTCTAAGAATTATTAATAAAAAAATAAATTTAAGAAAATTTCATTCCATTAGAGCTGGCGTCTGATTGGGACTGCTGTCTAAGTCAATGCACTTTCTGCAATTTTACTCAGTCAATTTTTAATATTTTTTAATTTTTTTTTTGTTAATCTTAATAATTACTTTTTCTATAAAATGTCGAGAGGTTTTTAAATTTTTCTAATAGACAATTTTTTATAAATAATTAAATATACAATTTTTTTTTGAAAATTGCTAAAGTGCGAAACACCGTAATTTTTAACTACTACATTATTTTACAAGATTAATTTTTATTTCTGCAGATTGTATTGTATTTTTTGGGAAGTAATCCTGCAGACAAGGGGACGTCATAGTCTTCATTAGTGGTCCATTTAACCCGATAAAAAATAATGTTACCGTTTAAAATATATTTAAAAAAAAATCTTCTAATTTAAAGTATTGTATTATTTACTTAATAACCTAGTTTAGTTTCTTTAAATATACATACTTTTCTCAGCGCCCAGGTGTATGTAATCCCTTAAAATAAAAATTTTTGTTACGGAGGTATAAAATGATCAATGACTTCAGAAAACACACCACACCAAATGACTTTTCAACAAAGTTTTTTTCCGATCTTTACTGAAAACTGATGACCTTAAAAATTTCATTTTTTTATATACCAGATAAATTATTAAAGGTAATGCACTCATTCAATTTACACTCTGAGAAGAAAATTCCAGAATTTTTTCAAAATTTTTTGATCAGTACTTTTTGAGACAGGGGGGGGCCAGCGATTTTTCATAATTTTCTAAAAATAATACAAAGAAAATTGTGCGCAAGTATTACATTATATCTTTTTTTGAACTCGTGTTTTCACAAACTTTCATTTGACACCCCACTCGATGACCTGGTAATTTTTTTTTTTACTCCCCAAAACTAACTCCTTAAGTAAAAAATTTAACTTTCAAAACTACACGGTTCTGATGAGGCCATCAATTCCTATATTAGTGCCAAATTTCAACTTTCTATGTCAAATAGTTTCGCAGAAAATCAGGAGTGACAGACGAACAGACAGACGCACGAAGTGATCCGTACGGAACACTAAAAAACACAGATTTTAGTAGTAGTAGTAGTAGTAAATATAGTCTACAGAAAAAAATTAGAAATTTTCTTTTAACTGCCTCAGATTCAGTTCAGAGTAATTTTTTGAGAACAAACATTTTTAACCTCAGAGGATTTTCTTGCTTCAACAATAGCTTTTATTGATTGTAAAGACATTTATTTAAACCTGTGTATGTTCAGCGTTCTGTCCTTTCATTATTCTCCAACAAAATAACCCATATTTATGGTTTGAAATATTTTACTATAAAAACTAACTACTCAGTATATATCACCACTACATCAAATACTTTATTTTTGCACTGGACGCGCGTTTCGCCAACCATGTTAGCTTCATCAGGAGCAATGATTGATTCTCTGCAATGTTTGTTTTGATAAATTAATCTTAATAAAAATAGGAAAAACTTGCAAGACTTTAAAAACCAAATATCTGCAACTATTAATCTAATGTTACTACTGTACTTACGATAAAGGTTCAATTCCGTTCGCTGTAAAGCCATCTCAACTCTGTTGGGAATGTGGAATCTTTGGCACCATGACACTACTCAGTATATATCACCACTACACCAAACACTTTATTTTTGCACTCGACGCGTGTTTCGCTAACCATGTTAGCTTCATGAGTTGGTGATATATAATGAATAGTGTCATTGTGCCAAAGATTTCACATTTCCAACATAGTTTAAAAATTAACTCGAATAGAGAATTGATCTATGGTTCCTAAAGAATTAAGAAGAGTGATATATAGGCAATAAATCCTAATAATAAAATTTTATAGTCCTCATTGCGTTAAAGGGGCATTTAATGCTGAAAGAAATAGAATAGATCTCAACTTATCCATACTGGTATAGCATTTTTCAAGATCTAAGAAAGTGATTTGGCAAATTGATGCAATAAAAACATTAAACGACCGTTAGGATCTTCGGACATACCTGGCTATAACAGGGTCGTAATTGATATATATATATATATATATATATATATATATATATATATATATATATATATATATATATATATATATATATATATATATATATATATATATATATATATATGCCTCCCTTTCAGTCTAACATTTTATTGGCTACTTCGTGTTTATAAATATAAAGAAATAGTGTGTATTATAAAGTTCAATAGTGTCTTAAAATGTCCGAATCCCTTTCCATCAGAAGCCCCAAATGTTTGCCGTTGAGGCAAAAGTGATAGTTAAAAGTGTTTATTTAAAGTTAGTGGAACGAGGCCACGAAAAGTACTTTTCATTGATGGAGACATCAGCTTTAACAAGCATCCCTGAAAGTACAGTCTGGAAAATTGTAAATAACTCGATAGCGCCTAAAAAAATACGAAAAGACAAAGGATCGTCGAAATGTATTGATTTCTGTCAAGAAGACTTAATCCGCCGCAACATTTATGAAATTTATGCAGAACAAAAAGTACCTACGTTATTGCCACTTTCACGAAGGCTGTTCGAGGATAGTGGTGACATAAAATGTTCCACTACAACTTTATGGCGTATTCTACGTCATTTGGGGTTTTTGTTCAAAAAAATAGACAAAAAGCAAATTATAATGAAATCACGGCGCTTACAACAACTCAGAATGGAATATCTTGAAAAAATAAATACAGCTAGATCGGAAAATTGGACGATAATTTACCTAGACGAGACTTGGTATGACACCCACGACATACCCAGTAAAGGATGGATTGATAAATCCAAAAAATGCCACACCAAAGCTCCATCAAATAAAGGTAAAAGAATAACTATTTTATAAGCGGGGTCAGAAGAAGGATGGATACCAGAATGTCTATTTCTAGCAGTCAAGAATATTTCAGATTCCAGCTTGGATTATTATTGTTATACAACCGCTGAATTAATAACGAATAGCTGTATTGTGATGGATAATGCATTCTATCATAGTCGCCAAATGAATAAGGTACCAAGTTCCACCAGTAGAAAAAGGGAAATACAAGCCTTTTTGTGTAAACGTGACATATATTTCCATGAAAGTTAAACAGTTAAACAATTGTTAGAAGTTTTAAAAAGAGGCAATTTTTCAAAGAAATATGTTTGTGATACAATTGCAATGGAAGCAGGATACGAAATAATTCGGCTTCCACCATATTATTGCATCTTTAAGGCGATCGAGTTGATATGGTATAAAATAAAGTCTAATATACGTGCTCACAATAATACACCCACTTTAAACAGTAGTGTGATTGAGTTGATAAAGACAGAATTCAAAAATGTAACTGTTGAAATCTGAAGAAACTGTATTCAACACGTCAAAAAAATTGAAAACTCATATAGATGTATTTACATAAATATAAATTGTTTAGAACTTGTAAAAAAACTTATTATGGATTTACAAGATAGTAGCGATAGCGAAACTGAACTAGATATTAATTACTAACTAAAATTGTAACAAATGTACGCGAGGATACTGTACACTGTTTTAATATATTTGTGTAATTACTGTATTATGTGTTATTCAGTACATAAAACATTACAATTTAACTGTCTTATCACAATAAAATAAACTCAACAATTATACAACCAGGTATAGTATGGCCCTGAACGATGCCCTGTCATTAAACACCCATAAATTAATCAATTTTGAATCTCGTTGAATTTTGAATGGGTATAGGTAGCTAAGTCACTTTCTTAGATTGTGAAAAATACTATACATCTCTTATACACTTGTGGAAGGCTGGGAAGTTTTAAATTTAACGTTTTTGAACAGAGATGATGTCATTTTAGCGTGGAACAATATCCTTAACTTCATATTAAAATTTTGAAGTTTATATTTAATGTGGTGATGTATATTACCATTATAATGAAGTTTAGTAAAGACCAATTAAGAATTATTCAATTGTATATTTTATTATTCTCTAATCCGAAATTTTAGTAGTATCTATTTATCTACTATAAAATAATAATCTCTATATAATGTAGCTACTAATAATTTGTTTATAATTCAATAAAGCTCGCTAAACAACCCTTCTCAATGGTTTGAACCCTTTCCTTTAGGTAATATTATGGTAATCATTATTAGAGTAGGGAGAGATTAACAGATGTTTTTGGATTCGACTGACATGGGGGCAATTTTACCCTGTATTATCTTCGGCTCAAGTTCGGATTTGGGGTTTGTTCGGTCAGGCACTGTTAATCATTTTAGCAGAATCCGAACGGACTATTGTTGCCAACATTAAAATAAATGATGAAGTAATTAACAGTAGTAAATTAATTAAATGGCAAAATGTAGTTACTCCTAATGATCTTCGGATTGTTGGTATTAAGTTAAAATTGTATATTTAATTTAATTCAGTATTATTCACTGTTTTGTAATTCCCATGTAACATTACTGTTATGGATAAAAAATAACTAATGTATATCAATTAGTGAATTAGGTAGCAGATTTATATTTTGTGTTTAATTCGCAAAATATAATTTTATACAGGAATTAAATTCATATTATATTTTGGAATAAAAATACAGGTAACATTTAGCTCTACGGAAAGTTGTATTCCACAAAAGCGAAAGTTTTGCCAGTGACAATTATGCATTCCCTAAAATTGCACATTTTTTAATGGTAATTCTGTAAAATCAAAAGTTTTACTAAGCTGATTTTTTATTTGATATTAAAGTCATTAGGCTGAAATAATTGTCTGTTTGGGGTTTGGGATATTAAATAACCGGTCAAATGCATGTTGGACTTAGGCATTTAGTGTTCCGTGCCGTGATTGCTTTTAAAATAAAATCTTTAGCTAGGCTAAATTAATTAGGTCCCTGACATCTTAAGATCTAATAGGTATTTTCACGTCTTTTCTTAGTCAATAATATATAATAATTATAGCATCTTAGCTACCTAATAGCCAATAAATCAATCTAGAGTATAATAATAAAAGTGTAAATCAAATATTTACTATTTAAATAAAATAAAATAAAATAATATCTCGGTACAAGACCGACTCGCCACTCGGTTCCAGTAATGTACACTTAAAAGTGTATTACACAAACCTTCACCCTAAGTCAAGGAACATAGTTTTCATAGTTTTTCTTTTTATACCAGATAAATTATCAAACGTAATGCACTCGTGATAATTTTCGTTCAATCTACACTTTATGGAGAATATTCCAGAATTTTTTTGAAATGTTTTGATAAGCAATTTTCGAGATAAGGGGGGACAATTATTTTTGGCAATTTTTAAAATAATGCAAATAAAATTGTGCGCAAGTATTACGATATATATATATATATATATATATATATATATATATATATATATATATATATATATATATATATATATATATATATATATATATACATATATACATATATACATATATACATATATAAATATATATAATATATATATATATATATATATATATATATATATATATATATATATATATATATATATATATATATATATATATATATATATATATATATATATATATATAAACACATGTATATATATATATATATATATATATATATATATATATATATATATATATATATATATATATATGTATATATATATATATATATATATATATATATATATATATATATATATATATATATACATATATATATATATATATATATATATATATATACATATATACATATATACATATATACATATATATATATATATATATATATATATATATATATATATATATATATATATATATATATATATATATATATATATATATATATATATATATATATATATATATATATATATATATATATATATATATATATATATATATATATATATATATATATATATATATATATATATATATATATATATATATATATATATATATATATATATATATATATATATATATATATATATATATATATATATATATATATATATATATATATATATATATATATATATATATATATATATATATATATATATATATATATATATATATATATATATATATATATATATATATATATATATATATAATATATATATATATATATATATATATATATATATATACACTACCGTCAGAAAGTATTTGCCCACCTAGAAATTTCAATGTAACTGCCAAAATGTAATACCTAATTAAACCCTTTTATTATATTAGGTAAATTTAATTGTTCTTAACAAGGGTCCATCATAAAATTGTTTAGATAATCTTTTTGGTGAAATCACAAATTACAAACCAATTAGAACAAATTTCCAAGTTTTGGATGATAATCTTTTTGAGGCGATTTCTGAGAATTCCAGTTGAAGTAAGAACTCATTTCAAGTTTCTAGGGATTATGGAAATTCCTAATGATATTTTATGATAAAGACTATGCTATAAATACCATTGCCCTTTTGGAAATTAACCATTCGCAAACTTTGTCATTGATACAGGCTCAATTGTTTTGTAAAATTGCCCAAAACGAAAGAAGTTTCCGTTGAAAATCGGCCTCTGATAATTGCGAGACATCAAAATGATCACTCGAGTCGACAAATCGCGAGTGATTTGTGGATGACAAGGAGAACGGTGGACTACATCGTAAAAAATTCCAACCAAATATGTTTAGGAAGGCCTCGAAAAACGACTCCCACTGATGACAGAGCTATAACAATGTCCAGCAGACGTAATCGCCGCCTAACCGCACCAGATATCACGGCTCAAGTAAACCTGGAGCAGCCCATCCTCATCAGCGTGACAACCGTGAAGAACAGGTTAGCAGAAGGTAAACTACACGGGAGAGTTGCAGTGAGGAAACCACTTCTTAGGCAAGTGAATAAACGTAAACAATTAGAATGGGCCCGAGAACATGAAAATTGAACATCAGAACAATGAAATTCCGTCCTTTGGAGCAACGAATCTATATTCGAAATTTTCGGTTCAAATCGACGAGTTTACGTACGGCGGTCAGTTGGAGAGAGGATGTTGGAAGCCTCTCAATTGCCTACAGTAAAACATGGTGGAGGTTCAGTAATGTTTCGGGGTTGTTTTGACAACGCTAAAATTGGAAAAATCTTTAGGATAGAACGAATCATGCGAAAAGAATAATATCAAGAAATTTTGCTAACTCAGATGCTTCCTTCTAGAAGAGATATTTTTCAGCAGAAATTTATTTTTCAGCATGACAACGACCCTAAACATTCTGCTAAACAAATTAGAGAACTTTTTTACCAATGGAAATTCGATAACGTCTTGAAAGTGATGACTTGGCCTCCACAATCACCCGACTTGAACTCCATCGAATTGCTGTGGGACCATTTGGACAGGCGTGTTCGAAAATTCAATCCAACATCAGAAAATCACTTGTGGGAACTTTTACAAGCAGAATGGGTTAAAATAACCGAGGAAACTCTGAAGAAACTACTGGACAGAATGTTGAAACTCTGTAAAGCGGTAATTAAAAACAAAGGAGGTCACATGGATGAGAAAAATCCTGGAAAATCATGAATATTTTTCTGATTTTCTAGACTGTAATCAATATGGAAATAAATAATAATTTATTAAAATTAAAAAAAATATATTATCTGGGTTTTTGTTGTCATGGGACTGAAATAACTAGGTGGGCAAATACTTTCTGACGGTAGTATATGTATATATATATATATATATATATATATATATATATATATATATATATATATATATATATATACGCTTTCATTTGACACCCCACTCGATGACCTTAGATTTTTTTTAATTCCCCCTTAAGTTAAAATTTAACTTTCAAAACTATACGGCTCTGATTGGAGTATTAATTCCTATGTTTGTACCAAATTTCAACTTTCAGTGTCAAATAATTTCAGGGAACAGCGGGTGTGACAGACGGACCGATACCACAGTGATCCCATAAGTGTTCCGTACCTGCATTTTATCTGTCGTTTAGGAGCTATTGTAATTTCATTTAAGATGAAACTAGTGCCCATACAACTGCATAAAAGTTGTTAGGCAGCTGTACAATATCCCTGTCACTATTATTCTAGCGAATTGATACTGGTTGATATGAATGTTGAAGTTGGCTACTTGAGTTAAATAATTAAACACTTATTTTTCATAAGTTTAAACACAGTTAAAAATTTACTACACATTTACTTGCAACATTGAGAGAAATATTTTCCTATATTTATTAAAATATCAAATCCGAATTATCACTTTAATTAGGACTTACATAGACATAAGAATTAAGAGAAATAATGCTGAGCTTCAAACTTTTAGCAGTCTCTAGAATAATATATTCAATAAAGCAAGTAGATTAAAAAAGCATTAGTAATAAAAGCATCTAATCATGATAATGGTCTTTTAAAGTGATAATAGTTTTTCTAGGTTAGCCCAATGAATTAATTAACTATAATGGATTAACTAATCAATGGTATGTTTAGCAAATAAAACAATTACTAATCTTCTAATGTTTCCTTTAAATTTTAGCATAATTAAATTTCAGTTATGTTGAATTTCTCGTAGTTATACAGAGTTCGTCAAAGTTTATATTAATGGGATAAATTTTGAAAGATGTACGATTTTGAATTGCTGATTTCAAATAAAATATTAAATTTCATTTATCTTACTTAGATATCGTATTTAACGATATCAACTTAGTTATTCCAAATAGTACCATCTATCTATTCATAAATAATTAAAATTAAGCAGTCTTTAAGATGGCTGTGGCTTCTAAATGGTAGATTTTAAAAGAAAATGGTTTTCCTGTTTAATTAACTGAAGTAAATAATCTATCAACATTAAAAGCAGACCTGCCCTCTAATAACAGATTAATAGAGGAATACTATGACAAATAGATGCTTATACTGCACTCTGTCGGTGACTTACAAAGTCTCGCGAAGGTGCGCTTCTGCAATAAGTGCCAGCCGTGCTGTGCCACTATGCTTGAAAAGACCTTGTAAGTCACCGACAGAGTGCAGTATAAATATCTATTTGTCATAGTTTTCCGTTAGTACCTGGATAAAGACTGAAAATGGTGTTCTCGTATTTGCTGAACCTAGCCCAACTGAGGAGCCGTGATACGGCGAAACGCGTCTTAGGATGGTTCAGCAAATACAAAGAACACTTTTGAGGACTTCTAAAAATGCGAATCTTTCGATTCGCCTTTAGTTGTTATACCAATGCTTTAATAGAGGAATATTGCATATTGTAATTCCATTTGCTAAAATTACCGCTAGACAATGCCATATATATCGTTAATCTCCTACCAGGAATAAAAACAGTGAATTAACTACCAAAATTCATATTTTGGCAATTATTTCGAGTCGTGATATGACGAAACACATGTCTCAAGATGGTACGATAGATGGAAGAACAATAAGAAATTGGCGAAATATATATATTATTTTTAATATGGCGCTGCCTAACGGTTAGTTTAGCAATTATGTCTACAAAATATGTCCTTGGTAAAAATTCCAGGATCAACTTGTGCCGGTCCTTAGTAGATGGCAGATATGGTTTTAATGTTCTCTTCTATGTCGACTTTGGCTCTGCTGACTAGGAGAGCAGGCATGCTTTTATATGTTTTTAATGTTGGGCTGTAATCTCAGATAGAAGTTGTTATATCTTTCTGTAAAAATGGGGATGGCAAGTCTTTGTAGAGGAATTTTAATATATATCTTAAGACATGTTGCATGTTTCGTTCAAAATAATAATGTTGGTATCGGTTACCATGGATAATAATAATAGAAGCTGAGCAAATATTATAAATACTTTAAATTCTTAGTTTATTTTTCAATCGTAGTCTTAATTAAGATTTGATTTATTCTTATTATGAATTCGAACTCTTAGCAACTTGTCAACGATCAGACAAGAAAAATAATTAACTCCTCCGTCTTTCTTTCAGTGAGTTATCACACTTTTGCGACTACTACCCTCATAACAAAAAAAAGAAAGGAAGATTTTTGGTTAATTTAAAGATGTCGGTTAAGTTAGAACGACAAAATTAAGCTATAACGTTACATACTTGATGTTCACACTTGGTAACAACCTTTTCGAAAGAACCTTCCCCCGTAAACCTATCAAATATTATTTTAGTGTCCTCAGGACTTAAAGATATATTATTAGCGTATCCTAATTAACAACACGAATATACCATTGAATACATATGCAAGTTATTATATTTAATTTTTAGTGAAAGATATGCCAAAATAGCTATAAATGTTCTGAGAGCGAATATTTTTGCCATAAAATACAACTTTTTGCAAGTGCCTTCAATCATTAACAAATTGACATGGGGAATAGATCCTTAAATCGTCAGTATAGACGAAGAAATTTGAATGACAAAATTGCTCACTGAATATCGTTTATTAAAAAAAGATTAGCAAATGAGTCAAATGAGAAGGAGAGATAAGACTGTGGCGTAATAAAGTGTTGCGGTTTGCAACTTTTTGAATTCGTCCAAGCATATAAAATAAAAATATGTTCAGAAATGTACTTAGTATACCAAATCCAACTAATTTTGTGATTAAAATATGGTGATTATGTGGGTGAGTTTTGAACGCCTCTCCTAGAATACTGATTTAGTAACTAATTTAATACAATTGTATCAATTGATTGTTCTAAGAAAAGTCATGTTGTTTAGCTTTTCTAATATTATCAAGGCTATAAAATCGTATAGTATCATTTCAATCGTATTTTAAAATGTGTAAACATCTACTGAACATAAAAAATTTGCTAACACCTCCATGAAAATTAAAAAAGAGCAGTTCTCTGAAGGGAAAACGATTTAATTGAGTGAAAGGACGAAATTAAGGAGTAAATAAAGTTTCTCGAGTATTTACAAATGAGAGAAGAATAAAGGGACATCATCACTCCCAAGCCACTTGTGTTTATTTAAGCTAGTTAGCTTTCTTAAAAACTTCTCTCTGCTGAAAGACAGAGAAGTTTATATAATTATAGTGTGACAAAACTAATTTGAGTGTCAATTTGCAAATACTGCTTAAGTGGCATGTAAATAACTCACATAGATTCTTATCGGTGGGAGCGGTTATAGGTAGGTTAGCATATTCTTATTTCGCCATAATTCTGAAATATAATTATTGAACGTAATGGTAAGATACGACAAATTGTACCAAGTACGAGGATTCCCCTCAGGCATATGTGGTTTAATGTAAAACTACTGAAAACAAAGTCCATATTTCAGCAGTCTACCCACTGTTCTCTTATTTTTCGACACGTGTAAGTACCTGGATAAGGACTAGTCAATTCTGTTGTCTTGTTTGTCGATCCTAGCCCGACTAATGAACCTTGATACGGTAAAACGCGTCTCGGGATGGACTGACAAATAAGAGAACAGTGGGTAGACTGCTGAAATATGGAATTTGTCTACTTTCAACAGTTTTACATTAAACCGAATATAATTATTGTTCGGAATTCACTCTTAAACCTCTTTGGTAAACTTTTACTATGATACTTGAGAGAAAGTATGACAGAAGACAATTTTTCCATAAGTTCCTTTTCATAACAAGCTCGTTTATGCGTTGATAAAAAAACTAAATAAAAACTTCAAGTATCATCCACAGACTGTGTGTCATAAAACAATAAAAAAAAACAATTAAAATTTTCATTAAAAAAAAAATTAATCCTAGTTTTGTTTGATAAAGTTTCAATTTTAGGACAAGTTAAGTGAAATTCTATAGGAAAATAAAGCTGATCGGAATCAACCACACAACACAGGAATGTCATTTCTAACTAAATTATTTGCTGAATAATCTTTAGCCAATATTAAGCTCAAAATAAGGATCTTTTAGCTGAAAACGATATCAGCCTATGAAAATTATAAAAAGTCTAAAGTTACAATCATATTAGACAGATTTTGCAACGCTTATTTTTCACATGCCTTACCATTATCTCAAGCATGAGCAGTGTTAACGCGAAGGAATTACACTTTCACACTACGGCAGAACTGCAATAAAATAAACTAAAAGTAAAGTTATATTAGTATTCATCTTATATAAACTTAGGGGATTTTTTTTTTCATTGATTTCATGGTTAAGCATACTAGTTATTAGCATTTGATGAGTCAACCCAAGCTTCTAAATTAAAGTTGTATCTAGCAGGTTTCTATCACTTCCTTCACAGTCAGTCATCACTCGCGATGATGCTCAGACGGTACGACAAACGCGTGTGTAAAAATAAATTATTTGTTCTGGTAATATTTGTTGTGTGATAAAATGTTGTGATAATCCCTTTGGAATAATTTGCCCGAGGACCCACACGTGTCGCTCCTGTAGCGCTTTAGGGACTCCCCTGCAGTACGTGTGCTAGACTGATAAAAAAAAATAAATAAATTATTTGGTGATAACTACTGCGCCAAAGATTGCAAAATTCCAACATAATCTTGACAACTAATTAATTGTTGTCAGTGTTATTTGCAATAAAAGATTATAATTACAGTTTCACTGTATTTTTTTAGTTGTAGTAGGAAAAAAAAGGCCCTACCATAATAGCGATAAGAGTAACGAACTTCAAATAACCTCTTTTATAAGTTCCGAAATAAGGGAAATCGTTATCCTTAATAAAGATATCTTTTATTTTGTTTCAATATTGCACTTCAAATAACGATAACAGCTGAGCTCTTACAAGAGAGATTTTGCAACGCTTATTTTTCACATGTCTTTGTCCTTATCGTTTTCTCAAGCATGCACAGTATTAACGCAAAGGAATTGTAAGGTTAGGTTAGTATTCATCTTCTATAAACCTAGGGGATTTTTTTTCATTCATGGTTAAGTACACTGGTTATTAGTATTTGATGGCTCAACACAAGTTTCGAATTGAAAGTTGAGTCTATCATGTTTCTATAACTCACTTCGATATTTCCAAAGTAATACGATTTTGCGATAAATAAAATTTTATTTGAAATTGGCACTATACACACTGTAAAGATGTGTGGCAAAGATTGCAAAATTTCAACGTAGTCTGAATACTAATTAACTGTTGTCAGTGTGATTTGCGATACAAGATTAGCATTTCAATTTTACTGTATTTTGTATTTGTAGGGGGAAAACAAGCCTACGATAATAGCGATAAGAACAATGAACTTCAAATAACCTCTCTTAAAAAAATAGAGGAAATAGTTATTTTTAACAAAGGTTTCTCTTATTTTGTTTCAATACTGCACCAGCTCCAAATGGTGGGCGTATGCTTCAAATAATGATAACAGCTAAGTCTTTTGTATTTAATTTCTTCTCTTTACTACTGCACAAGCTCCAAGCGGTGGGCGCATGCTTCACATAAAGATAAGACAGCGGCCTACCAAAATAAGCGTTACAAAATCTCTCTATTTTTAATTTCTTCCATTTAATATTGCGCATAGGGAAGTAAAACAACAGTCTATAAAGGCATCACTAATAGCAGGTTTTTGACGGATACGGTATGGAAAAATACATACCTTACAGTGGAAAGTAAAATAAGAATGTAAAAGGCAACAGTGAGACGGATCCTCACATATGCTGTAGAAACAAGTGCTGGCACATGTAAAACAGCAAAAATGATGAGGACAACAGAAATGAAGGTGATTAGGGATATACACGGAAAAACTATCCACGACAGAATCCGCAACAAAGATCTATAAGAACTAAGTAAGATCCAAGAATTATCCAAATGGACCAGAACTAGAAGAAAAGTGCACTGACTTAGCCGTTACTTGATGGAGATCCATAATAACTAGGAATAAAAATTTAAGCAAATGTTTAAGATCACCACTTAAGTTTATTATTGCTGAAAATTGTTTCGCCACACTGTGTGTTCTTCTGGAGCACCGTGCTCCAGAAGAAGACACAGTGTGTCGAAACAATTGTCAGCAATAATAAACATAAGTGGTGATCTTAAACATTTGTTTAAATTTTTATTCCTAGCTAGAAGAAAACAATTGAATAAACATGTAGATCGGATGGACGACAACAGACTGATAAAAATGGCCAAACTCAATAAATAGTAGTAGAAGAACTAGGGGCAGATCTCCGAAAAGTTGGAAGGGATGCTGGACGTCCATATTGGAAGAGACCTAATGGGGATAATACAGGCAGTATGCCTACTTATATGACACACCATATAAGAAAGAAGAAGAAGAAGAATAATGCGCATGAGAGCAAGATAAGAGGGAATGAAAACAAAATTTTCATAAATTATATATAGATCTGATCTAAGGCGGCATGACAGCCAAAAACGCTATCGTACCGTTTAGAACTATCTGTTATAACGCGGAGGAACTGTTAAGATTTTGTTGAATTTCTTTCAGGGATATATTTGCATTTTATATAAAGTTAGTAGTTTTCCTTTGAAATTTGACGTTATCTCGAAAATTATTGTTTTATATATTGATCCATATAGTATTTCAATTTATTTAATACGACGTTACTGTTGTGTCTTCTAGGATCTAGTACATTTCTGGTGATAGTCGCTTAAACAAACTAGCAATTTATCTCGATAAAACAAAGTGTGATACATATGACGTCGTTAAAAAAGATGAACATATGAGAAAGTACTTTATTCGAGGTACGTTGATCAGGAGATAAACTATAATATCATATATATTAATTATATCCATATATATGCGAAAATATTCTGGTCGCTTATTGGCAAATATACCACTAAATTCGATTTCATGGCACATTAAAATTGCATAATTTAAATTTCAAAATAGGTGATTTTTTTTTAATTACAAACATATTAAAGTTCTGACAAAATATGAAATTACAAAACATTTTAATTGTGGAATAAAAAGGACATGCTTTCTAAAGAATACTATATTGATGAACTGACAAAACACAATAGGCACAATATATTAAAATTAATCCAAAA
>CM032446.1:98295344-98362844 GCA_019049505.1 Pachyrhynchus sulphureomaculatus | reverse complement strand
TATCTATCAACGGTCAGCTATTTTTCTGAAAATTTAACTATACATTCAACCCTTTCATAATATTTAAGCAGTCGTATTGAATGCATCCCTGCCAGCTAATAGGTGGCTCTAGCTTAGCTAGTCTTTAGTTGTCTCCTGTAATCTTATCTACCTAAACGAGCTCTCTTTCCGACATGATGTATATTTGTTGTGAGACTCCAATCAGTATAATTGTTACAATATAATGTATTTGTATGTCGTTAAGAAAAAAAAAGCAAAAATGAATTCGTCTTCTTGTAATCAGTAAACACAACATAAATATCTTGCTGGTATTTTCCAGGTTAGAGAAAAATTCATATGCGTTTCAGTTGTCTTGCCAATTTAGGCAGGGTGAACAGATAGGAACTGATACTTGAATAAATAGTAAAAATGTGTATCCAGTTATGCGACGAGGGTGGATTGAAAAATCTTGTAAAAAACAAGCTAAATATCATTTTTATGCGAAAACAAAAATTATTTCTCAACTTAATCTCCATTGAGCTCAATACATTTGGTCCAGTGAGATTCCAATTTTTTATTCCCTTAAAAAAATGTTTTTTGAGCTGTCCATAATATTCGTTTACAGCACAGATAATGGACGAAAATTTCTTCCCCCAAACCAATTTTTGAGGTTAGAAAGAAGAAATGTCACTTGAAATCTAGTGAACTATTTGGAGGTCTAGCTCGACTAAAGTATCCACTGAAAAGGCCGATATGTGAGCAGGCGCATTGCCCTGGTGAAGAATCACTTTTTTTTTGTGCGCGAATCTGTCGCTTGGTCTGGAAGAATCCAATAACGTTGAGTAATAAGAACCAGTCAGTGTTTTACTCTTTTCTAAATTCAATAGTGATGATGCCCTGTGAGTTTTAAAACACAGTTGTCATCACTTTTCACGCCGATAAAATTGTTTTCGCATTTTTCGGTGTACTTTCACCTTCGTCAACCCACTTTGACTTCCGTTTTGTCTCCAAAGTCGCAGATAGATAATACTGTAGCATGCCGTGCTAATAGCAAAGAATTAGAAACATTTTTTGAGGGTAGTTTAGCAATGTAACAAAAAAATAAAAAAAATGGAATAGTAATAGTAACGGCAAATGCAAAGTACATGTAAACATTTAAAACATCATTAGGATGTAAGTTTCTTATTTACGAAAAAATTGTACAACTAATGAAGTTTAAATATCCCGACATAAATATATCTAGTGTTACTTATATAATGGCATACAGAAGTGAGAAATTAAGCCACAAGGAGACTAAAACACCGGTGTATTTAAAAATAAAAAATACTCTATTGGATAGTCATTCAAAATAATGAATAACTAGTTGATAAATAGAATGACATAATGCAAAAGGTCTCTAGATACGAATAGAATAACATAAAGAAGGTTGGTTAGAATCACAAGAGACAGATCACCAGTAGGAAGAAAAAACTTGGGTAGATCTTGGCAACGTTGGAATAACAAACAGACCATAGGTGAAGATGATAAACAAAGGGCAACAGCGACCACAAATTATTGTTAAAATGAATAAATTTGTTTAAGTACTGAGTGCGTTTCGTTCTTGCGGATCAAAATGTACATATTTCTCACCCAGTACATTTAAAGGTATTCCTTGCACACGCTTTAACATGTTTCTATAAACAACTGTTTTAATAATTTTAGGCTATAAGATATTTGTGGAAAGGCTACCTATATTTTTAATTATAGATTTAGAAGTACTACACTTAGCGTCAGTGAGTAAGCCATTTTTTGTTCTGCTACAGCTAAAATCGATAACAGTACCTATTGGTATATCTTTACGGAACGATAAAAATATACACCCTTGAAGCGTTAAATACTGTTTCAATAAGCTTTTAAGATTATAAAAAAATAACTGGTCAAGTACAAGTTGAACTTGCTTTTAAAATAAAAAATTTTGTTACGATGGTATAAAATGATCAGTGACTTCACAAAACACACCCCAAATGAGTTTTCAACAAAGTTTGTTTCCAATCTTTACTGAAAACTGTTGACCTTGAAATTTATATATACCAGATAAATTATTCAAGTTAATGCACTCGTGATAATTGTCGTTCAATCTACACCCCGTGGAGAATATTCCAGAATTTTTTCAAAATTTTTTGATCAGTACTTTTTCAGATAAGGTGGGGGACCAGCGATTTTTTAAAAATAATTCATAGAAAAGTGTACGCAAGTATTACATTTTATATATTTTTTACTCATGTTTTCACAAGCTTTCATTTAACACCATACTCGATGACCAAGAAACAATTTTTTTTTCACTTCCTATTTTATCCCCCAAAACTAACCCCTTAAGTTAAAATTTTACTTTCAAAACTACACGGCTCTGATGAGGCCATCAATTCCTATATTATTACCAAATTTTAACTTTCTACGACAAATAGTTTGGGAGAAAATCGGGTGTGGCAGACGGACAGATAGACAAACAGACAGACACCAAAGTCATCTTATAAGTGTTCCGTACGGAATAACAAAAAACTAAAATAATTGCTATTTCATCGAAAATTTTATGGTTAATTATATTCATATATGGAAAATGTAAACAAAGTTTTCTGAATGGTAAATTAATTTAATGTTTTTTTTTTTTTATTTTTCAAAAATTAAAAATCTTTTACGAAAACTGGAAGTCAATTTATCAAGTTTTTATTTACTTTTTAATGAACATATGAGGTCTTTGAAGTAAATTTAAAGCTCGAATATCGTAGATAATATGACTGAGCAATTTATCGGTGCACTTTAATCATACCAAAACCAATAAAATGACTTGCTTTAATATAAAAAAGCAATAACTACCGGATGTTGTGAAAGAAGTTATTTCATAAAATTACGAAAAATTTCAATAATATTTTTCATGTTGCTTACTTTGTAGGTTATTAAACGATCATTAGACCATAAAAATTCAAAAGAGAAAATATATTTTTATTAAACAGCTTGGTAAATTAGCTACCAAAAATACGTATTTACCTAACAAGCAAACGAGTTAGCTTAAAAGTTTTGCAAAAAGAAAAATTGTGCATCATTCTGGAAATTATTCTTTTCTAATCACATGTTTTAACTAAAAATTTTCCCCAAACTAATGCAGAAAATATATTCCCTCTCTTCCCTACTTTATTAACTCCTTATAGGTTTGACCAAATGCGCTGTATTCGAAGTAAGCCCTATAACTTTCTACCCTTCCTCATTAACCAATTAAATGTTTAGCCAATTAAATCTAATAAAAAATAACATAGAAGTCCGATACCTTGAGTCCAAGAACCCTGCATGGGACTTATAACACGATATATACATAGTTACCCCACCCACCCCGTCTACCTTATTAAATCTGTTAGATGTTTGACGAACTGAGGATAATGAAATTGTAACATAATTTTGAAATTTTTGAACACCAAAAATACTGAAAAGTACATATATCATAACACCATTTCTACTTATCAACCTCTCTATTAACCTGCTCTTCTCCTCAAATCTCTTATATGTTTGACCACAAAGAATTATGCCTAAAATTTGTTAATTATGCAACCAAAAAGGAAGAAAAGTTCTTGTAATGATATAGAAAAGAAGCCCCCCTTAATCTTAAGCAATATCGTCCAAAAACTACTTCATCTTTGTATGTATTCCACATTTGAAATCGATATCTTATTTTGCACGACCTTTATTTCGCCAGAAACAGACAGACCAATAGAATGAATTAGGGAACTATGTCTTTCGTAATCTCGGGAAACGTGAAGAGAGAAAAAAGATTCGGAGGGTGATTCTTTAACAAATAAAATACTTTATAACAAGTGAAGTAAAAAGAGGTAGGTTATAGAGACCTACTTTGAAATAATGACTTCCTGAATACGTGCACATGTAATATTACTAATCAATAATCTACTTCTAGAATGCTACATAAAAAAGGCGATCAATTTCATATTGCAAGTTACAAAATAATTTCCAGCCTATCTCCTTAAACGAAATAATTGATTAAAACATGCAAAGCCGTTTGGGGAAGTACTTTTAAAAAAATAAATTACTTTGAAATACTCACCAAGGGTTTTGTTAAGGATAAGATACTTTTTGTAACAATAAATAATATTGTAAATTATGTTGATGAAAAATTCATTGAGATACTTCCTATATCTGTTAAAAATTGACAATTTATAGTTTTCTTGTGTAAAATAATATGGTTTTGTGGAAAAATGTTTTCTGTTTTATTTACAGTTTTTATTACTTTTGATTTTTTCAGATCATGTTTTTCTGTTTTTGTACATATTGTAATAAATTTTAAGTCAAAAAAACAATGTTATTAATGCATTAACATTTATCGAAACCTGAAGGCCTGAAAAAGTGTCAACCTATATATATATATATATATATTATATATATATATATATATATATATATATATATATATATATATAGACAGGAGAAGTAGTCGTGACCGACTCGTGAAAAACAGAATTCACAATATTGTGAGGGTAGCGGTCAAAAGATTTTGACCAAATAAAACTCTTAGTTAATAGTCTAGCTTTCGGAATATATTTCTTCCTTCATCAGGACACTCTACAAGTAAAATAGGCAGTAAATTTGTGCTGCTTAATGAAGCAGATGGTAAAATACTAATTGGTATCACTGAACAGAGAAATTATAATATTAAACTTACTTAACATGAGTTATCTTCCAGGATAAGCATTGTTCAATCAAAAACAACTTGTAAAAAACAATTTACCCCAACTCTATAGTTCAACGGTTGCTTTTTCACAATAACGACCTGAATAGATCTCTTCTTAACATTCAGAATCAATTTCTCACCCCTAATGTTCTTCCACATGTCACCCCAGACCCTAACACAACAATATACAGAAGCTTACCTTATATTAAGGGCTTAACCCCTAAACTAATAAAAGTATTTAAGAACGAAAATATTAAATTTGCCACGAGGATTGATAATACCCTCAAATGCCTATTCACCAATTTGAAACAGCCAGTACCCAAACTAAAAAAGACAGGAATTGTATACAAGATCCCTTGTCTGGATTGCCAACTTTCATACATTGGCCAGACTTCTAGATCACTCCAAGGGAGAATAACATCCCATAAGAGCGACTGTAGAAGGAGCACTCAATCTTGTGCCTTGGCACATCACTTTACACAGCACGACCACAGGAGAGGCTGAAATACTTTACTCAGAGACCAACTACTACAGGAGGAGGTTTTTGGAGATGGTGGCCATTCATAACACACCTAATAATATGAACATCAAAACTGATGTAGACGACCTTAGCGTTGTGTACTCTTACTTACTACAGCTATCTACCTCTCCAGATTCCCCCCCTGTTGACCACTAGTCCTTCCAAATAAACAATTATTAAACAGGTTCCTTTTGAAAAATTTTTTTTTAAAATAAAAACCAAATAAAATAAAAGATTTTTATAATTATGATTACTCCCTCGTAAAGTTCATAGTTGAGCCCCTTGTAGTACAATACGCAGACGCGAACTGACTGCCAAATGTCAAAAAATGCCGGGATTTTTCTAACCTCTCTCACTTTTTCGGTTCCTGAAACCACATGTTTCACTAGTAATGATTAAGAAAATGTAAAAATTTTTTAACAAGTTTTAATATGTAGTCCGTTAGTTTTTAGTATAAAATTGTTTCTTACAAGTTGTTTTTGATTGAACAATGCTTATCCTGGAAGATAACTCATGCTAAGTAAGTTTAATATTATAATTTTTCTGTTCAGTGATACCAATTAGTATTTTACCATCTGCTTCATTAAGCAGCACAAATTTACTGCCTATTTTACTTGTAGAGTGTCCTGATGAAGGAAGAAATATATTCCGAAAGCTAGACTATTAACTAAGAGTTTTATTTGGCCAAAATCTTTTGACCGCTACCCTCACAATATTGTGAATTCTCCTATATATATATATATATATATATATATATATATATATATATATATATATATATATATATATATATATATATATATATATATATATATATATATATATATATATATATATATATATATATTATATATATATATATATATATATATATATATATATATATATATATATATATATATATATCGTGTACTATTTCTTTGTGTTTGGCATTCGTGTGAATCAAGGAAGTTGAGTGATTTTCAAGAAATGGACGAAAAAGAATTTCGTGTGGTGATTAAACATTACTTTATGAAAGGCAAAACGCCTCTGGAGACTAAAGAGAAGCTTGATAAACATTACGGTGACTCTGCACCTTCGATTAGAACAGTTTATAAGTGGTTTCAAAATTTTCGGACTGGCCATATGGGCACAAGTGACGCTGAACGTTCTGGACGGCCTGTCGAGGTTGCGACTCCAGAAATCATTGATCAAATCCATGATATGGTGATGGATGACAGAAGAGTTAAGGTGCGTGAGATTGCTAGTGCTGGAGGCATCTCGACTGAACGGGTACATAATATTTTGCATAAACATTTGGACATGAGAAAGCTATCCGCAAGATGGGTGCCGCGATTGCTCACACTTGACCAAAAACGGAATCGTGTGAAGTGTTGCAAGGATGGTTTGCAGCTGTTCCAGAAGAATCCGGAGGACTTTAAGCGTCGTTTCGTCACTGTGGATGAAACATGGATATATTACTATACTCCTGAGACCAAACAACAGTCTAAACAATGGGTTACCAAGGGGGAATCTGCACCAAAAAAGGGGAAGACCGTTCCTTCGGCCGGAAAGGTTATGGCGACTGTCTTTTGGGATTCGCAAGGGATAATCCTCATCGACTATCTGGAAAAGGGTAACACTATTACAGGTGAATATTATTCATCGTTATTGGACCGTTTGAAAACCTAGCTGCAAGAAAAACGCCCGCGATTGGCCCACAAGAAAGTCCTTTTCCACCACGAGAACGCACCAGCACACACCTCAGCAGTTGTGGTCGCAAAATTAATGGAAATAGGATTCCAACTCGTTTCACATCCCCCCTATTCTCCAGACTTGGCTCCCTCGGACTACTATTTGTTCCCCAATTTGAAGAAATGGCTGGCGGGACAAAGATTTTATTCAAACGAGGAGGTGATTGCAGACACTAATGGATATTTTGCAGACTTGGACAAATCCTATTATTCGGAAGGGATCAACAAACTAGAACATCGTTGGACGAAGTGTATAAGCCTAAAAGGAGACTATGTCGAAAAATAAAAAAGGTTTACCCCAAACACATAAGTAGTTTTTATTTTTGCACGGACTTTTCAAACCAGCCTCGTATATGTATGATTAGTAAAACGAATTCTTTTAGATAAACCTTCTTAAATTATGTTATCCATTCATATGTATCTGTAGCCCCTCTATGAGTAAGTAGTAGAAGACTATTTTTTATTATTAGAAAACATTTCGACAATGGTGATTCCTAATATATAGATAGGAGTATGATAGGTGGGTGAGATACCTAAAATACTTAGGCCTCTAAAGGGTTAATTTGTATTACTATAGTCAGGTATTTTTATTTAATTATAAATCTGTTAAGACTAAGTTTAAATCCCTCTATGAGCCTCTTGGGTTATATCATCCTTGGTACCCCTTTCAAGCATTTGACAAAATCTATGTATGGCAGATATACGATGGCCGTAATGGATTGTCAAAGAGGGTCACTTCCCCCGGTGCTTAAGGTGCTTATAAGCGAGTGTAAAAACTAGATGTTGATTTACTTATTGAAGCGAGAATTGCGTTAGAAATTTAGATCATTTGGGGATTTTGATATTCAATAATTTTTATAATCAACATTATTGTCGGGAAATAAATATATTCCTTATATTGTGAAAACCGATGGGCAAGCTAAAAATGTGGCTACACTTCATTGAATAGAATTTCGTAAGGACATTATTTACCATTAATAAATATGTATACGAGTAATCCGCCTTTAGGTTCTTCCGAGGATAAACTGCTTTCGACATCGAGTAATCAGTAACAGAGAGGCGCCTAAACCGCACAAGATTTGGCACTACAAATCTGCTAAATGGGGAGATCTCATAGAATATTTCCGAACTTTCTCCTGGATGGACGTTTGTTTTCGATCCGACAACCCAGCTGACTCAGCCAGGGAGCTTTCCGTTGTTATTTTGGCTAGCATAGAACCTTATATCCCTTTTTCGAAGAAATGCCCCTTCGACGGCAAGCCTTGGTTTGGCCGGAAATGCAAAGAAGCTGTTGCTTCTAAACATCTTGCCTACCGACAATGGCGTGAAAATCCAAACACCTTTGTTCGTGCCCGGAACAGATGCAAAGGAATTATCGTCGAAACCAACAAGGCACACAATCAACGAATTAGAAACAAATTTCTCGCTTGTCCCAACAGTTCCAGGTCCTTTTGGGCAGCCGCTAAGGCAGTTAGTCAAAATTTCACCAAAGCCACCGTACCACCACTCAGACAGCCAGATAATTCCATTGCAACGACACCTGTCGAGAAAGCGAACTTGTTGGATGAATTCTTTACTTCACATTCTTCTGTCGATTTCCAAGGAAAAACACCACCTACTATTCCCATATTGCAGACAATAAAGGCTTCTGGCGCTGACCGAATACCTGCCATAGTTCTCAAAAACTGTGCAAGGGAACTAACACCAGTTTTCGGTTGACTTTTCAACCTATCCTACAGAAAGGAAATATTTCCTTTCTGCTGGAAATGTGCCATAGTTCAGCCGATACCTAAAAAAGGCAAGAAGACCTTGCCAAATAACTACTGACCAGTCGCACTACTTTCAATAATATTGAAAGTCATGGAAAAGTGTATCAATCAGCATCTTCTAAAATATCTTGAACGATTCAATATTATTAGCGATCACCAATATGGCTTTCGTAAACATAGATCAACAGGAGATCTTCTAACTTATGTAACACATGTTTGGAACAACGCAATTGAACACTTTGGAGAATCTCGAGCGGTTGCTCTTGACATATCCAAGGTATTCGACCATGTTTGGCACGATGGACTGTTGGCTAAGCTACGCTCTTGTGGTATGTCTGAAAAGTTCTGTTTGTGGCTCTCATGTTTCCTTAGAGAGCGTTCTTTACGAGTGGCGGTCGATGCATTTCTTTCTAACACCTTCACTGTCAACGTCGGTGTGTCGGGGCACTCCATTTCCCTAGCATCGTCACTGAATTTGTTGGGCGTTAATTTGGGAGCAAATATGTCCTGGCATGACCATGTTGCAGGTATAGCAAGGAGAGCTTCTCAAAAGTTGGGAATATTATTTCGAACCAGAAAGCTTCACACAGCTCTAATTCGACCAACTATGGAATAATGCTCCCACGTTTGGGGCTCCGCTCCCAAACATACACTGCATTTGTTGGATTCTGTTCAGAGAAGAGCTGTTCGTCTGATTGGAGACCCGGAACTGACCGGCGGCCTTGATTCGCTGGAACATTGTAGAACGGTTGGCGACTCGAGTCTGTTCTACAAGTATTTTCATGGAAAGTGTTCGAGGGATGTAGCCCACTTAATTCCTCCCAGAGCGGTGCATGTTAGAAATACAAGTCGCGCTAATACTTCACATCCGTATGAAGTTCAGCTTGTTACTCCGCGTACAACGCTTTTCAAGCAGTCTTTTATATGGAGAACATCATCCCTTTAGAATAATTTGCCCAGGGCTGTGTTTCCCACCGAGTACAATTTACAGGGATTTAAGAACAACGTGAATCGCTTTTTCCGCACACATGCCGCTCCTGGAGCGCTTTAGAGGCTTCCATTCAGCACGTGTACTAGACCCATAAAAAAAACGTATACCAGTATCAGGAACCTGTTTTACTTGTGTAGAGTTTTTTTTAGAATATAGCAATAGTTATTAATCGATGATATTGCATGTATTATAATTATTGTAAATACAAAACGGATTTTGATTTATTGCCATTTCTTTTCAACAATATTAAAAAATGTTTTCTGCATTTAGTTACTGAACCAGACTAATATTGATAAATATTTTCATTAAATGTGTTAAATATAAAAGTGGACAATTGAGCTGTAACGTTGGGTACAATTACAAAGGCTCCAAAACGTGACTAACACCTCTGCAAAAATTAAGCTTCTAAAAGAGATGAATTATCCTTGTAGTATATAAATACGCACGTTCGCTTGGAATTACCAATTAATTATATTTCTGCACGTATGGTAAATTTGTGAGAGTACATTAATCTCGACCGCAGCTCTTGTTCTTTTTCCAAGAGAAATTGTAATTATTTAAACTACTTCTAAAATACTCACTTTTGCTGAGAGCTCCCTCAGTGTAAACAAAGTTTCTTTATCTCAGGTTGCAGCATATTAATAAGAAATTTGTTAGTTGGCTTTAATGTCTACCTGCAAAAAGAAATTAAAGTGTATATTAGAATATTATATTAAATAATATAAATATGCGAAACTTTAAAGATTCTTGGACCTCAAAGCAGCATTTCCCTATGATAAGTATATATATATATATATATATATATATATATATATATATATATATATATATATATATATATATATATATATATATTATATTACCGCCCAAAAGTCTTTGAATACCTTTCAGAACAACGAAATTCTTATATTATTTAACTTATATGGTTATTAAATGTACTCATGATAATTAAAATTAAACATTTGCAAGACATATTTAAATAATTTGAACACTGTTTTGTAAAAATGTTATTAATTTTCGACCCTTTGAAATATTTTCCCTTACCTTGATGACTGCTGCACATAATTTCGGCATTCTTTGCATCAATTTCTGCGGAAATTGCGGAAATTTTATTCCAACAAACTTGTAAACACCCCTATAATTGATTATCATTTGTTTGAATAATTTTTTGCACATTTTTATCTAATTTGTTCCAAAATAATTTAACGGTATTCAGATTAAGAAATTGTGCTAATATAATCAAGATTTTGTTACCTTTTTTCCTCTCCTTACCCAAAATAATATCTATTCAAAGTATAGCAACGGTAGGAAGGTGTGTTTAGGATTGTTATCTGTTTGGAATGTGACCCTGCAACCGATAATTGGTTCCTACAAGAAAACCGAGGCTGTGAAGTGGTCCTCCTTTTGTCAGCTCCTTGTCATAATTAGTCGAGCAAAGACGTTTTTTTGAATCAGTTCCGTGCATTAGTATTGTCTAAATTGTGTGTGCATAAAATTTTTTGCTCGTGTTTTACTTGAGCTATATGTGTGTATATATTATACTATCAAATTATTATAATTCGTCAAAGTGTTTCAGTTTTTTGACAAACCGCTGTTAATTATCCACCGTAATTTGTGTGAAAAATGGTCTGGCCACTTTTACAGGGGCAGAACAAATTGAAAAGATTATAACGAGCTCCACAACATAAGGATTGGAATAATGGAAAAAAGTACTTTTTATCGACGAATCCAAGTTTGAACTCTTTGGCGGGAAACGGAGACAATTTGTCAGGCTATTAGAGGGCGAAAGAATGTTATCAGAATGTATAAAACCTACCATAAAACGCGGAGGTAGAGGAATAATAGTATAGGGTTATTTCGCTGGTGAAAGGGTAGGAAACTTGTTCAAAATTGATGGTATTATGGATCGGTATCGGTATTACCGAATACAATGCGTTCTCTTTTGGTGCAAGACTTATCAGTCGCGGGTTCATATTCTAGCAGGATAATGATCCAAAACACAAATTCAAATTGTGTCAGGATTACATTCTGAAGAAAGAAAGAGACGGCGATTTGGCCCGAGCAATCTCGAGATTTGAACCCAATTGAATTATTGCGGGACGAATTGGATAGGAATACGCGAAAAATGAGGCCAACGAGTACAAATTATTTTGGGAGTATTTACAAGTTTATAGGAATAAAATATCCTCTAATATTTTGATGAAATTGATGCAAAGAATGTCAAAATTTTGTGCAGTAGCCATCAAAGCAAAGGGAGATATTTCGAGGAGTCGAAAATTAGCAATAAGTATAATTTTTAAAAAATAATGTTCAAATTATCTAAATATGTCTTGCAAATATTTATTTATAATTGTAATAGACATATAAGTATATTTAACAAGTTGAATAATATTAAAATTTCGTTTTTCTGAAGGGTGTCTAAAGACTGTATGTACTGTATATATATATATATATATATATATATATATATATATATATATATATATATATATATATATATATATATATATATATATATATATATCTTGAATGTCCTTTCTTACCCCTGCAATCCTTATATGTTTAAATATGAATAATTTAAATTTATCCGTTATTTCTACTAAAAATATTTAAAGTATGCAGCTATTATTATGGATATATGTATTATTCAGTCTTTTGCTTCTTGAATTTATTGATTTAGAAAAGTCGAAAGGTTCTAAATAGATTTTGTTGAAGATCTGGACAAAACAAATTACAAAATTCGAAATATTTAGGACAAAGAATTACGTTTAGGCTTTTTTAGGAGATAAAGTGACGTAAAGAACATAGAACGTAGTTGTTTAATAAAATTGTTTGGACGGATGAATCAGTTTTCACAATAGCTAAAGTTTTTAACAGATGAAATGTTTGCTTTGAGCTAACGAAAATCCTCAAGCAATACAAGAAATAAAACCCTTTTTGAACATTTTTAATAGAAATTTAAATGGGGTATTGAGCTTCGATACAATTATGAAAATTGTTGAAAATATGGTACCACATAATAATAGAGAAATAATCTAGTAACAGAACGGGTCCATGCTGCACACCATTTTTGCAGTAATCGTTTTTGTAACTGAAGTTTTCCTTTTATGGATGGAAATTTGGAAGATTAAGATGGCAACTAAATAGCACAGACTGAACTGTGTTAGCCACCTTTTCATGGAAGTATTTCGAAGACCACACACAGATGAAGAAATTGGACAGTAAAGCGACCGAGGGCAAAAATTACATAGGAAGTCGCATTTTTAAACGATCAGGGCCACAGATTCATTGAAATTTAAAAACGAAATTGTATAAAATAAATTAATAGAATGAGGACAGGTTGAGCATTTAATAAAATCAATTAAGTTTACTCGTAATAATAAATAATAATACCATATTTAGAGTAAAATGAAAAATCGTTGTCCCCCTACCTTATCTCGAAAAGTATTGATCAAAAAATTTTGAAAAAACTCTGAAATATTCTCCACGGGGTATAGATTGAACGAAAGTTATCACGAGTGCATTACCTTTAATCATTTATCTGGTATTTAAAAAAAAAAAACAAAAATTTCAAGGTCATCAATTTTCAGTAAAGATTGGAAACAAACTGTGTTGAAAACTCATTTGGGGTGTGTTTTGTGAAGTCACTGATCATTTTATACCAAAATTTTTTATTTTAAAAGCAATTAACGTACGGAACACTAATTGTGCAAGTTCAACTTGCACTTGACCGGTTTTTTTATATTTTGCGTTTTCAGTTTTTGGTAATTTTCAACTCTTTGTATTTTCTTTTGGATCAAATTTGTGTCAGTTAAGATATAGTTATATATTCTTGAAAATGTATTTAAGCTTGGAATTATTCTCCGCCTACCATAAGTTCTTGTATTTCCGTTATTCTTCCAGTTAGTTATAACCCTTGTTAATAAATATTTCTTATATATCCTGTTTTTCAGTCTGTCCAAATTTCATTGTCATTGTGCAATATTGTCAAACCTTCTTTCTTATTTTACACAATTACACCATAAAAATATAATTATGTTTCTAAAATTAGGGATTCTATAAAACTGAAAAATAATATACTCTATCAAAAATATGAAGTATATGTCATATGTCACAAAAAACGCGATGAGCTCCCGGTTTTGTTTAAATTGTGTAATTTTTTTTTAACGTTCAACAATTTCTGTATTTAATATTTTTGCTTAGCTATTCAAATAAATAAGTTAAAAGTGTTGTCCATTTATAACCATTAACCCTGTATAGTACTGCTTTATTATATATTATATTATTACGCCAAGCAAGATTTTTAAAGCTTAAAAACAGTAGGAAATTTGATCGGTATAAAACACGATAACTGGTTAATTTATTTTTAATTAATATTTCTCCGATAACTTTAAACGCTCGAACATCAGCTACTCATGAAAATATCCACAGGCAAAAAGAAGTCGTTCAACTTACTAAAATCTGGAAGGAATTCTATCTTGGAATGAGAGTAAGTAAAATTTAAGGCTACAAAAACTAAACTGACAGTTTTTTTCTAAAAAAAGTTAACTTTGCGGAACTCTACATAGTTATGTCGGGACACTCCATTCCTCTACCATCGTTACTCAATTTGCTAAGCGTTTACATAGAACCAAATATGTCTAGGCATGAATATATTGCATGCATAGCAAAAACGTCTCAAAAGCTGGGAATATTATTTCGAACTAGAAAGCTTTACACTTCTAATTCTGTACAAAGCTCATATTCGACTAGTGATGCTATACTGCTGCCATGTTTGGGGCTCTGCTCTCAAACATAAACTGCATTTCTTGGATTCTATTCAGAAGAGAGCTGTTTCCCTGATTGAAGACCCAGAACTTGATACAAGTGTCGGAGGAAGTTAGAGGTTATCTTAAATATATCACTCTTTTCATAATTCTTATAGCTGAAAAATCTAAAAATTTTGGAGCTTTTTATCATTTCTAGTTGTAATAGAAATAACATCAAGAGTAATAAGTTATATCTCTAATGCTTTTTCTCTGCTCATCTTATTTTTACGATTAATATCTCGTCATACATTACAATGCATTTAATATAATGCTCGGAATAAGGTATTTTTTAGGCTGAGAAAGTCAAATTGAATATTTACTTTAAAACTTTATTTATTTTTTATTTTTTATGGGTCTAGCACACGTGCTGCAGGGAGGTCCCTAAAGCGCTTCAGGAGCGACACGTGTGCAGAAAAAAACGATCCACGTTGTTCTTGAATCACTGTAAATTCTACTCGGTGGGAAACACAGTCCTGGGTAAATTATTCCAAAGGGATAGTGTTCTCCATATAAAAGACTGCTTGAAAAGCGTTGTACGAGGAGTAACAAGCTGAACCTCATACGGATGTGAAGTATTCGCGCGACGTGTGTTTCTAACATGGACCGCTTTGGGAGGAATTAAACGGGCCACATCCTCCGAACACTTTCCATGAAAATACTTGTAAAATAGGCTCAAGTCGCCAACCGTTCTTCGATGTTCCAGCGAATCAAGGCCGCCGGTCAGTTCCGGGTCTCCAATCAGACGAACAGCTCTTCTCTGAATAGAATCCAACAAATGCAGTGTATGTTTGGGAGCGGAGCCCCAAACATGAGAACAGTATTCTAGAGTTGGTCGAATTTGAGCTTTGTAAAGAACTAACAGTTGTTGTGGAGTGTAAAGCTTTTTGGTTCGAAATAATATTCCCAACTTTTGAGAAGCTCTCCTTGCTACGCCTGCAACATGTTCATGCCCGCTGTCTGCGGACACTCGCCTGAGCAGCCGATGTCCGAGCGTTCAAAGTGAATGAAGAGATAAGCGTATTGTCATCTGCAAAGCTGTAGATTGGATTTCCGGTCTTTTCCAGCAGATCGTTAATGTAAATGAGAAAGAGAGTAGGAGACAATATGGAGCCTTGGGTACACCGGCGTTAATCGTGAATCCGTCGACCGCCACTCGTAAAGAACGCTTACTGAGGAAACAGAACTTTTCAGACATATCACAAGAACGCAGCTTAGCCAACAGCCCATCGTGCCAAACACGATAAGTTAGTAGATCTTCTGTTGATCTATGTTTACGAAAGCCATGTTGGTGATCGCTAATAATGTTGAATTCCTCAAGATATTTTAGAAGATGTTGATTGATAGTCTTTTCCATGACTTTCGATATTATTGAAAGCAGTGCGACTGGTCGGTAGTTATTTGGCAAGGTCTTCTTGCCTTTTTTTGGTATCGGCTGAATTGTGGCACATTTCCAGCAGAAAGAAAATATTCCCTTTCTGTAGGATAGGTTGAAAAGTCCACAGAAATCTGGTGTCAGTTCTCTCGCACAGTTTTTGAGAACTCTGGCAGGTATGATACGCTGTCTGAAAACAACATCGGGCATCCTTGACTGCACTATGGGAAAAGTAGGTGGTGTTTTTCCTTGGAAATCGACAGTAGAATGTGCAGCAAAGAGTTTAGCCAATAAGTTCGCTTTTTCAACTTTTTTTAAACTTTAGTTAGTTAGTTAATATTTATTCTTCTGCTTTCTAAACTTTAACTACGAAACTGGAAAAATAAAGATTCTGACAGAAATTGTTGTTGTCTAGAAAGTTTTTAGAAATTTTGGCTACGACATACCGAAAAATCATTAAGACAAATATATTTATTGGTAGATTAACATCCTTCTATAGAGCTTCCACAATAATAGCTGTATACACAGGTATATACGAGGCTGGTTTGAAAAGTCCGTGCAAAGTCCGGAAGATGGCACCACCGGCGCGTATCGAGGTCATGTTTAGTTAGTAGCATCTCTTGAATGAACGCACACCAAGTTTCAGCCATATTAGTCTATTTCTTTGTGTTTGGCATTCGTGTGAATCAAGGAAGTCGAGTGATTTTCAAGAAATGGACGAAAAAGAATTTCGTGTGGTGATTAAACATTACTTTATGAAAGGCAAAATGCCTCAGGAGACTAAAGAGAAGCTTGATAAACATTATGGTGATTCGACTAGAACAGTTTATAAGTGGTTTCAAAATTTTCGGACTGGCCATATGGGCACAAGTGACGCTGAACGTTCTGGACGGCCTGTGGAGGTTACGATTCCAGAAATCATTGATCAAATCCATGATATGGTGATGGATGACAGAAGAGTTAATGTGCGTGAGATTGCTAGTGCTGTGGGCATCTCGACTGAATGGGTACATAATATTTTGCATAAACATTTGGACATGAGAAAGCTATCCGCAAGATGGGTGCCGCAATTGCTCACGCTTGACCAAAAACGGAATCGTGTGAAGTTTTGCAAGGATGGTTTGCAGCGATTCCAGAAGAATCCGGAGGACTTTAAGCGTCGTTTCGTCACTGTGGATGAAACATGGATACATTACTATACTCCTGAGACCAAACAACAATCTAAACAATGGGTTACCAAGGGGGAATCTGCACCAAAAAAGGCAAAGACGGTTCCTTCGGCCGGAAAGGTTATGGCGACTGTCTTTTGGGATTCGCAAGGGATAATCCTCATCGACTATCTGGAAAAGGGTAAAACTATTACAGGTGAATATTATTCATCGTTATTGGACCGTTTGAAAACCGAGCTGCAAGAAAAAACGCCCGCGATTGGCCCACAAGAAAGTCCTTTCCCATCACGACAACGCACCAGCACACACCTCAGCAGTTGTGGTCGCAAAATTAATGGAAATAGGATTCCAACTCGTTTCACATCCCCCTATTCTCCAGACTTGGCTCCCTCGGACTACTATTTGTTCCCCAATTTGAAGAAATGGCTGGCGGGACAAAGATTTTATTCAAACGAGGAGGTGATTGCAGACACTAATGGATATTTTGCAGACTTGGACAAATCCTATTATTCGGAAGGGATCAACAAACTAGAACATCGTTGGACGAAGTGTATAAGCCTAAAAGGAGACTATGTCGAAAAATAAAAAAGGTTTACCCCAAACACATAAGTAGTTTTTATTTTTGCACGGACTTTTCAAACCAGCCTCGTAAAGTAGGAAAATGAAAATAATAAATATAATGTTAAACTGAAAGGTCAAGTGTCAAAAAAGCAAGCAGGAGCAATAACAGCAATACAACGTCAGATTGTTTTATCAGTACTCTACGGACGCAATCTAGACTACAAATGTAGTTTGTAATGCAATCTTAATAAACAGATTTTTAATGTAAAATATGCTTGAGCTGTTATCTTAAATTTCTAGGAAAATTTCTTGGTTTTAACAAATAAAAATATTTTTTCTACAACTAGAAAAAAATAGTAATGTTTGCATATTAATGTCAGAGTCCAAGGTAACCCTTTTTTCAATGAGAATAGTTTTTTCGTCTAACTGCAAATTATTTCCATTATTTAAAATCAAAACTATTTGGCCCTAAATTTAAAAAGCAAGCATATGTAACTTTAAAATATTATGGTAAAAAATGTAATTAAACTTTATTGATTTCATAACTGGGATCATAAATTGCTTAATATATTTTTTTCGTTATTACTTTTTCATATAGATATTTCGAAAAATTCCTTTTAAATACACGCGTGTTTATCTTCAACAGATAATAGCCACTCTTTTATGTTCGTTCGGAGTAAATCCAACAAGCGAGTTTCGGCAACTCTATTAAAAAATTAACGACTTCATTGATGTAACATTGTATGGTTAAAAGCTTTAAATATCCAGCCGGCTAATAATGCCCAGTCAACAATGTTTAGCCATTAGTCAAAGTATTTTTTTTCTTTTGAAACATCAGATGAAATATCTATATATCATGCATTATAGAATTAAATTTTTTCCCGAAAGTCCAGTTCAATTATTTTTAAACATTGGTGTGGGACAAATTACATGTAGTCTTGCAATATATACACAATTAAGTTTAGTCATAAGTAAAATAAATAATTAATGTCATCTGATCATCTATTATATAAGTATTTGATATTGGATGAACTTGATAAGCGTGCACGTAAATAGTCTATCACTAAATTACAAGTTTAACACGTATTTGTAACTAAACCATGTCTGATTACCTTAATAGTTTATATTAGGCTCAAGTACTATAAAGGATACAATAGACTGTAACCATAATGGAATAATAGGTTAATATTGTGTGGTTAATATTGTGGTGAATGTAAGGCTGTTATACGTCACGCTTTAAGCAAGATACTTTTTTTTATAGCAATGCTAACTCCACAATAAAAATGTAGAAAACTTTTATTTCCCTTGCTATTGAAAGTATCATCATTTCCTAATTTGTCGTTCTATTTGTGTGCCTATCTGCTTGCTGACACGCTAACTCTCGAATAAAATGAGACATCGATTTAAAATGAGGTACAGATATAATACTTGAAGTAGGAGAGGATCCTAAAATTTTAAACAACATAGCTTCAGGAGAACGAGAAGGAAGAGGTAGGAGGTCGATAAATCTTGTTTAATTTTAATAGTATTATGAACATTTCTCCCGGTTTATGATTAAGATAAAGAATATATTTTAAGCATAATTATTTATAGTCAAAGGTGGTATTCGTTCCTTCAGGGTTCCTGTAACCGAAGAATGTAAAAATTATGCAATTTTTTGATTATTCTCATTTTTTCAGTTGTAATATCGCTGAGGCTTTTCCTCTGCTCAACTCTTTTTGTCACTAATGTATATATTATATGTATAAATATGTATATATGTATATATATATATATATATATATATATATATATATATATATATATATATATATATACATATATATATATATATATATATATATATATATATATATATATATATATATACATGTATATATATATATATATATATACACATGTATATATACATACATACATATATATATATATATATATATATATATATATATATATATATATATATATATATATATATATATATATACATGTATATATACATATATATATATATATATATATATATATATATATATATATATATATATATACATATATATATATATATATATATATATATATATATATATATATGTATATATGTATATATATATATATATATATATATATATATATATATATATTTATATATATATATATATATATTATATATATATATATATATATATATATATATATATATATATATATATATATATATATATATATATATATATATATATACATATATATATGTATATATATATATATATATATATATATATATATATATATATATATATATATATAAATATATATATATATATATATATATATATATATATATATATATATATATATATATATATATATATATATATATATATATATATTATATATATATTTATATATACAGTCAGTCTAAAAAGTCTCCATACACTACCCGCATTCTATAATATTTTTCGGATATGTTTAATTAATTTATCGAAACTATGAGAAAACGTGTTTAAATTAATATTTGAAACCTAACCAACGAGGATTAGTATTAAAAACAACTACGGAATATTTTATTCAGATGTTACATCATTGTTATAAAAATGTAAACAACATTAATGTCAAAAAAGTCTCCATACACTTAATAATTACCAATAATAGTTTGACGGAGTTTAACGGAAAATAACAACTTCGTTTAAACTAATATTTAGCGAGACCGCCTTTATAATCTCCTGTAACCGTTTTATCATGCTTGCAAACAGCTAGAAACTTCTGTTGGCATGTTCTCCCATTCGTTCAATATTCTGTTTTTTAGTTCTTCTCTGTGTTTGCGAACGCGTCGTTTAAGTTCCTCCCCTAAATGCTCGATGGGGTTAACATAGGGTGATTGCGGAGGTGTATGAAGCTGCTGTCGTACATTATGGACCATCCATTCTCGCACCAAGTTTGCGGTATGTTTCGGATCATTGTCCTGTTGGAAAATGTATCTTTTTTCGTGTGCTCCTTTTTGGCCACTTTTTCTTAAATTGTCTTTCAAAATGTTCAGATAAACATGCTGATCCATGGTACTATTAATAAAATGTAAATTTCCAACCCCTCCAGCGGACATGCATCCCCAAAGCAGAACACTGCCACGCCCTTGTCTCACCGTGAAACAAATGTTTTTAATATCGAATGCGGTATTCTTTTTTCTCCAAACTTTAGTCCTGCCAGCAAACCCAGAAAGGTTAATTTCAGTTTCATCACTAAAGATTACGGATTCCCAAAATTCGGGAGGTTCAGTAACGTAGTCCCTAGCAAAAGCTAACCGCTTTTTACGACTAGCTTCCGAAATTAACGGCTTCTTCCTGGCTGCACACCCCTTATAGCCTATCCTGTGTAAACAATTTCTCACTGTCTGTGAACAAACATTTTTGGAAAATAGTTCCCGTACTTCTTCTTTTAATTTTGGTGCACTTTTCTTGGGATCTATAATTTTTTGTCTAACAATACTGGCCTCTTCACGTGGAGTCAGTTATGATATTTCTAACTTAAAATGGAATTTCAGAATTTTTCATTTTTAATACTACTTTGAAATTTCACTGAAAAATTACTAGCAACAAGTGACAGATGACAAAGTATGGCCAAAGTATTGATTTGTTTTTAGATTAGCGAGAAACAGATAGCTTGAAAAAATGCAGCTGATTATAACGTATTTTTTTCAACGCGGTTCTTGAGTGTATGAAGACTTTTTTAACATTAATTTTGTTTACATTTTTATAATAATGATGTAACTTCTAAATAAAATGTTCCGTAGTTGTTTTTAATACTAATCCTCGTTGGTTAAGTGTAAAATATTAATTTAAACATGTTTTCTCATAGTTCCAATTAATTAATTAAACATAAAAGAAAAATAGTATCGAAAGAAGGTAGTTTATGGAGGCTTTTTGGACTGACCATATATATATATATATATATATATATATATATATATATATATATATATATATATATATATATACATATATATATATATATATATATATATATATATATATATATATATATATATATATATAAATATATATATATATATATATATATATATATATATATATATATATATATATATATATATATATATATATATACATATATATATATATATATATATATATATATATACATATATATATATATATATATATATATATATATATATATATATATATATATATATATATATATATATATGTATTGTAGAGTGTAAAGCCTTCTAGTTCGAAATAATATTTCTAACTGTTGAGAAGCTCTCCTTGCTATGCCTGCAACAAGTTCATGCCAGGACATATTTGCTCCCAAATTATCGCCCAACAAATTGAGTGACGATGCTAGGGGAATTGAGTGCCCCGTAACGTTATTATATATATAAATATATATATATATATATATATATATATATATATATATATATATATATATATATATATATATATATATATATATATATATATATATATATATATATATATATATATATATACACATATATACATATATATATATATATATATATATATATATATATATATATATATATATATATATAAAATATTAAAATCCCGGTTTCAATCCGTGCGTCTAACAATGAATTTGCACGACGTTTCGTCACAATCTCATTTGGTATTTTCAAGTGCTCTTGCTGCTGCTGCTCGTTACTCTGATCTTGCTGCTGCTGCCGCTCGAAGCTAACTGCTGGAGTTAGTTTGTTAGATTCCTGATGGAGTTTTTTAAACGTTCTCCAAGGACTCACTTGGACCTTTCAATGCTGATTCGCCACTTTAGCTATCGCGTCATTTCGGAGGCTTCGGTTCTGGTCATTTGTGTTCTGTGAGTCGGTTAATAGATTTCTCAATCAATTAGCATTTTCCACCTATTAGACAAAATTAGTGAGTTGTCTCTTTTATTCAAATATCCTATTTTTCCGATTTCGATATCCTTTAGGATTTTTATTGCCTTTTAATTTCTTATGTTAAAATCTGTTTCGTGAGTTTGTATTGGAAAAGGCCAGATATGGTATGTTTATTTTTGGTGGCCGATTTCTAATATTTTAATCTGGTAGATATTTTTGTGTTAGTTTGTCCAACTTATGCTTTGCTGTAAGTTTCACATGATAAGCTGTATACACCTTGGTTCTCCAGTTTGATTTTATCTTCGTTATTTCTTATAATAGATCTTATTCTCCGAAGAGGTTTGAATGCAGTTGATATGTTATCGATGATCCCTTAATGTATGGAGTTTGGCTTTTAGTGTATTGTCCGAGTCTTTATTCTTTTTTCTTTGTGGATTTTTATGTCGATTTATGGCTCTGTTTTTTATGAGCGGTTTATATCCATTCTGTTTTGGGGCTGTGGTAATCTTTTATAGCTCTTTTGGTTTTTTAGAGTTACAATAATGAGGAGTGCCGATGGGATTCAATACGCAGATATCTATTTGTGTGAACTGGTTCCCTGTATATCGTCCCAGTTTCAACGTCACCTTTCTGTTTTGGTGACATGGACGTCTAAGAAAGATGGCTCGTTGTCTTGTTCCATTTATAAGCTGAATTGAATTCTTTGATGAATGGGGTTTGGATGATCTAGAAAGTTGAAAGTCATGTATTACTGAAATAGGTAGGTTTAACATAAGATTGTATGTGTCTCTTAATTTTACGTTAATAAAGAATCTCGCCGTTATTTCTAGTTTATTTTACTTTTTTCATAGATTCTTTCATATTAAAATATAATTTATATAGTTTAATTGTTAAACTTTCTCGTGAATAATATAATTTTACATGAATACTGTATATGGATTTCATAACGTATTATTGTGTACTATCCACAATTGTGCGAAAATTTGGATAGACTCTAAAAGATTACAGAAATCTTGGTATAACTACATAAATAATTGATGGTTATAGTTGGACCCAGGATTGTTCATGGATCTTTTTTCAGTGTAGACCTCAAAGAGCTTAGTTGATAAGTAAATATATAAAATACTTTATACCAACAACCTAAAATTTAAGTATATTGGAGTAAAAAATATATTGTTTTGTAATGTTTAGAGTTTATTTTGAGTCTACGGATTCTCACTTTAAAATTTTAAGAATTGATATTTTGAATATTGAGCGAATTTTAAATTCAAAATAGATTGTTTCAAATTATATTCAAATTTAAATTGATATATATATATATATATATATATATATATATATATATATATATATATATATATATATATACAGAAAAAAGTTGAGAGATATACTTAAAATGCAAATATTTGCATTCAATAGTCGAAATCAAGTTAAATAGTAACAAAATTTGTTTAATATATCAATAGTCAAATTTTATTATACACGGAGAGGAACATCACAATGAAACCTTGAAATAATTTTTGTTGAATCGGTTTAATTATTATGCTTGTTTTTGTGCTATATACCCTTCGATGTTGATTTTATTATAAAAAAAAACTAAAACTGAAAAAAAAAAATTTACTCTTCTCTTAATGTGAAAATGTTAGTACCTACTTTCTGACAAAAGAAAACATGCTTTGGAGAAAAAATCATAGCTGTTGTTATACTAAATGCAAATCGCAAGAAATTTGAGCGATGTATTTAATATTTAACACAAAAATATAATATGTTTACATGCCAAATTTTGAGGTTGACTATTTATTTGCAAAAGTAATATTAATCTTGGAACATATCACCAATGAACAGAAAATATTCTTAAAAACTTCTATGATGAATTCTTTCATAGATTTATAACTTTTAGACATCTGAAGTATTGAATCTCTACAATAACTTTTTTTATATTACAATCATTTAATAGATTTAAATATTGTAAAATAACTACATAGAGAAATCAAAGGTAGAAGGCCTGACTTCTTAGAATAACTAGAAACAAAAAAATGTTTGAAGTATAACCCGGATTCTTAAATTTATAACCTATGAATTCTGTTTGAAACATCTTACAGATTTTTTTTTGCCATTGAAAATGTTTTCGTAGGATTATGACTTTAGTATGGTATTTACCTTTAAAAAAGCCCTAACAAGGTGAAACAGGTCGAGTTATTCTCGAATAAAATACGGAAACATTAAAAAGCAAATTATTTTAATTTTTACTTTTAAATATTTCAACAATATTTTATAACGAACTAACTGCTACAGTAGTCCATGTAAATAAACGTTTGTTTTGCTGTAAAAATTAAGAATTAAAGTTTTAAAACGGGTTTCTGGCTTTATATCGTACAGTCTCATAACTTTAGATGGCTTACTGGGGGTTTGTCAATTTAAGACTATAAATTTAATCGTTGAACCAATTTTAAAGTTAGGCATTTTTTAAGCCTGATCTATTAGTATTAGAGGACTTATGTTTTTAAGGCTAATATATTTGTTGTGGTAAATCTTATAAACTGACATTTTTACACAGGAAAGGACCAGGAATCCAATCTACACCTTTACAGATGACAGTACGTTTATTCACTTTGAATGCTCGAACATCGGCTACTGATGCAGGAATTCGTTCAACTTAGCAAAGACCTGGAAGAAATTCTATCTTGCGGTGACAGTAACCAAGTAGAATTTAACGCTACAAAAACCCAAGCGGCAGGTTTTTCTAAAAGCACTGCTGAACCCGTCAATTATGAGCTCTATACTCCACAACAACTATTAATTCTATATAAAGCTAAAATTCGACCAACGATGGAAAACTGCTCGCATGTTTAGGGCTCTGTCCCCAATTGTTGGATTTTGCATTTGTTGGATTCTATTCCGAAGATAGCTGTTCGCTTGATTGTAGACCCAGAACTCACGTGCAACCTTGATTCCTTCGAACATCAAAAAACGCTTGCCAACTTGAGTCTGTTCTAGTATTGAAAGTAGAATTTAACGCTACAAAAAACCCAGGCGGTAGTTTTTTCTAAAAAAGTTAACATTACTGAACCCGGCATACTTCTGTCGGGACACTCCATTTCTCTAGCATCGTCAATCAATTTGCTCGGCATTCATTTCGGAGCAAATATGTACTGGCATGATGATGTTACATGCATAGTAAAGAAAACTTCTAAAAAGTTGGGAATATTATTTCGAACTAGAAAGCTTTACACTTCACAACAACTATTAATTCTGTATAAAACTGAAATTCGACAAACGATGGAATACTGCTCCCACGTATGGGGCTTTGCCCCCAATTGTTGGATTTTGCATTCGTTAGATTTTATTCAGAAAAGAGTTGTTCGCCTGATTGGAGATGCACAACTTACCAGCAACGTTGATTCCTTGGAACATCGACGTACGGTTGGCGACTTGAATCTATTCTATCAGCATTTTCAGTGATCGATGGATATAGCCCGCTTCATTTGTCACAAAGCGGTACATGCTAGAAATACACATCGTCGCGGTAATACTATACATTCGCATGTTGTCGCTCCTCATACAATTCTTTTAAAGCTGTCTTTTATATGAGAGAACCTCATTCCTTTGGAAAGATTTGTCCAGGACTGTGTGTCCCACCGAGTATAATCTACAGCGATTCAACAGCAATATGAAACACTTTTTCTGTACACGCATCACTTCTGTAGAGCTTTAGGAATTTCCCTGCAGCACTTGTGCTATCCCTGTACAAAAAAGTAAGTGTCCCGATACGTTAAAAATGTTATTAGTATTACGGTGATGAATGAATGAATGAATGATCGATTTGGTTTTCGTCACTGCTGAGACTCGTAGCGGTGGATTAAAATTGCTCACCGGCACATCGAGGAGATCCTACAGGAACACGTCGTTCCTTACGCTGGATTTGTTGGTAATAGCTTCGTGCTAATGTAAGAAACTCCAAAGCCACATGCTGCTGCATCGGTGTCACATTAGACTAGCCTGCGCGGAGTTCCGACCTCAATCCCATCGAGCATATGGAGGATGAGCTCAAAAGAAGGGTTCAAGCCAGAAATCTAGCCCCTGTATCGTTGAGGGTGTGATGGCGGAAGGATCCCACAGACAGTGGTGAAAAAGCAGGATGGTAGAAGCAATAAGGGCTAAAAGGGGTAATACAAAATATTGGGTTTGGTTGTTATCAATAAATTTAATTGACAAAGTTAAAATTTGTTTAATTTTTCCTTCCTCTTACCCCTATTTTCAATCCTTGTTCTCCTTGTTTCCCCTTTCAATCATATTAATCAGTAAAAAGCATGAGGTATATTATGGAATTTGGTATCATTAGAAAGAGAATAGAATGGGCTTTCAAATGATACTAACATCCATAAAAATATATGTACACTAAATTCTAGGATCCGTATTAAATAAAGCCAAATAGTTTGAATTGTTTTTTTTTTGCTCACCAGTGTATATTAAAACAATGTACGTTTTAAGTGAAAAATTATAAGAGAATTTAGTTTTTTCGAAATTTATAATGCTCATTCGACAATTTGAAGTGGAAAAATAACAGACTGTATATTTAGAAAGCTTTTATTTTTAAATATTGTCATTCCCCCTCCGCTCCGGTGCGATCGTAAGGACGAACATTCTTGAATAGAAATAACCAGTCACGTTCAAGTTGAACTTGCACAATTGTTGTTCCGTAAGTTGATAGCTTTTAAAATAAAAATTTTTCTTACGGAGGTATAAAATGATCAGTGACTACAAAACACCCCAAATGAGTTTCCAACAAAGTTTGTTTCCGATCATTACTGAAAACTGATGATCTTGAAATTTTTGTTTTTTTTTTATATACGAGATAAATTATTAAAGGTAATGCAGTCGTGATAATTTTCGTTCAATCTACACCCCCTGGAGAATATTTTAGAATTTATTTAAAATTTTTTGATCAATACTTTTCGATATAAAGGGGGGGACGGCGATTTTTCGCGGCTTTTTTAAAAATAATACAAAGAGAAGTGGGCGCAAGTATTACATTACGTATATTTTTGAGCTCGTGGTTTTACAAGCTTTCATTTGATACACCACTTGATGAACTAGTAATTTTTTTTTTTCACTTCCGATTTCACCACCCAAAATTTAACTTTCAAAACTACACAGCTCTAATGAAGCCATCAATTCCTATCTTAGTACCAAATTTCAACTTTTTATATCAAATAGTTGCAGAGACAGTGGGTGTGATAGACGACCAGGCGGGCAAACGGACAGACACCGAAGCGATTTTATAAGTGTTTCGTACGGAACACTAAAAACCAATATGATAGGGAGTCAATTACTGATACCGAATTCTATATTGAAGAGGCTGTATTTTTGTTGTTTTGTTACTTGTCTTGACAAAAAGCAATATTGTATTAGTAATAAACCATCAATTGAAATTTTTACATTTTTGCACAATCCCGGAAAATATAGTTTGCCATTTTCGTCAGTCTGTTTATTCGTTGGCAGAATAATTCTCAAACGATATGAGATGTCGATTTCAGATTTAGTATATAAATAATAGTTGAAGTGAGAACGAAAACCCAAATTTTTGAATAATAGTGCGTTAGGCAAGGAAATGAAATTTCTGAGGGACGATAAATTTTAAATATTTTCAATATCTCTATGAGAATTTTCCTTAGTTTTTGGTTGAGATACAGATTTTAAGCATAATTATTAATAGTCAAATATATGTTAATAAGGTAGGGCATGAAGTTAGAGCGGTTATTTGTTTATTTGGTATTACACGTACGTTTCAGAGTTAGTGCATTGGTAATACACTAAAGTTATCTATGAAGGATGAAAGTCCAGGATGAAAGTAGGAAAGAACATTTCTTCCCAATTATAAAAGGCTTAAATCAAGACTGTTGCATATCATCAACACTATATAATAATTTACATAGTAGCTACTTCTAAACGGTGGAGAATGAAAGTCAAATATATGGGTATTCGGCTGAATGATGATGCCTACACTACAGTTCCAGGATGACCAAGTAGTCCTAGCAAGCGAAAATATTATATATTATGCTTCTGAAACTTGTTGAAGAGTATAATGAGCGGGACCTAAAGGCAAATTAAGTAAAATTAACAGAGATATTATTTAGAAACCAAGCAGCAAAACACTGAACTAGAAAAAGATGCAAGATCTATATGTTAAGAATACAGGTATTTTGTGTCAGTACTGCTCAGGTTAGAGACAGGGCTATAGAGATCAAGTGAAAACGACAGCATGAAAGGGAGAAAGGGAATTCACAATAACGAATATCGAACGGGCGCGTAAATTGATTGGACGTTAAAACGCTCCCCAAATAGACATGCACATGTAGTGACAACTATAAGGAAGAAGCAGAATGACGCAATCATACGATATATAAGGCTTTAGTGTTGCTATGCTGTTTAATTCATGTGCTTCTTATTAATTTAGAATAGAGAATAAATACTATTTTATGCTTTTCATAGCATTTCTTAAAGTTCGTTTTTTAAAACTTTAAAACTAAAAAAGTTAAAAAGATGATTACTATTATTATAAAAGCTGAATGAAGCCATATTAATATATTTATCTTTTTTTATTTCCATGGATTCGCGAAGAAACAAAATGTATATTTATTAGAAATAGGATTGTCGTGCAGCAGGGAAATGAGTGTCAATGTGTTCAGCGAGGCGAAAACACTTAAAATGCAAATATCTCAACTCGGTAGCTGAGGTATCTCGTTAAATATTACTAAAATTGAGTTTATCAACATATTTCGGAAAACTTTTATTGTGGACTGGGATTTTACATTATATTATTGCTCAACACTGTTAAAATTCTAATATTTATTGTATCTTTAAACAGCACATTTTAATATGAGTAAAATTAGACCTGCATAATAACTTATTTATTACTATTATTAAATAATAGATTAATGCATCTCATTAGCTTTTTTCTGGATCCAGAGCTTGTTCTATAGTTTATACTTTCTTATTATATTTATTGTTTTATTTATAAATAAATACCGGTGAGCACAAAGTTACTATCTAATATTTAAATGATAGGGTAACTTTTGTGTATCAAATATAAGTAGTTTTTAATTTTTAAGAAAATTGCCTCTAAATGTACCAATATTTTACCTTCCTCAAGACAACGTTATGTAATAGCCCTAAAAGACATATTTCGGGTAAGCGGTATAATGAGGCAATTAAAGTAATTGTAACAGCTGTTTTCAAATTTGGAATATAACTATCACATCAAAATGCCTGAATTTAGAAAGTTGAAAATGATACTGTCCACAGGCAGTTTGTTAGAAGAAGTCAACGTTCAAAAAGATCTCCAGATTAAAAATTGACTACCGTTATTACTGCTCTAAATGGAAAAAAGCTCCTTAATTTTAAATAACAAGTTATTTTATAATACTACAGTGTTGTCCAATTGTTTATTTAATATTCATAGCACGCATATAAATTATATTAAAACTAAATAGATATGGATTTAATATAATACCTAATTGACCACTGGTTTCTTTAAAATTGATGAGATGACCCAAAACTGCCTAAAGTAGTGCCATTCTAAATGGAACCAAATCAAGCAATTTAAATTTATAAAATTTTAACAAAGCTGTTAAATTATTATACTCGTGAGGTAAGGAAAAACTTAATAATGAATATTTCAAAGTTTCTAATAAAGAGAGGTGCTACATCCATCGGGACTGCATATGCACCAATGGCCTTTCCTTGGCTACACCACTATTTTTGTCACCTTAACTAATTGTAGAATATAGTAGCGTCATCTGCCAATAATTATCTTGAGTAGGCCACAAATTGATAACGAAAATTTTCTCTCAAATTGCTTCGTCAAAATCAGTTACAAGCTCTGCAGTTTGTAACTAAGTGGCATGATCTCATCTACATAAAATTAATGATTAATTTTCAGCTAGTTATTGGAATTAGAAATGCGATAGAGTAGAAACAACCAACTTCTAATCGTACCCAGTGAAGCTCAGTAAATTGATCCAGAGACTAACGTGGCAGATGGCGCAGATATACTGTAGGTTTAATTAAGACCAGGTTTTTCAGTATATGCTGCTAGTTTGCGCTGTCTACCAGTGTTTTCTCTTATTGGAACTGGGACGAAGCACTCCCTATATCGACTTGCTTTATACTACTTCTAGTACCCAATGTAGGTATGATCTAATTTTACTTGAGATCACTCTAGAAATACACGTATAACATGGTTGGAACATATCAACACTCTATAAAATCTTACCTGATTCTTTTGTGCTAGTCTGCAAAATTTGATTTTCCGCAAAATTTTACTGTATAACAGCCGATTAAGAGATGTGTGACATAACTTGTATAATAAATTAACAAATAAAAACGAAAAAGCGCTCCGATATCTTATTTTGACTTCTCGTACACGTTTAAAAACTTAATGTTCAATTTTATATCTCGAATCCACCATAAAAATAAGAAAACTAAATATTTGGTTATACGCAACTCTTTTTTTCCCTTTCTTGTTCTTTCTTTTTCCTAGAGACAGTAAATTTCTATGGTTTAAACCTACAATATTTCAATTAAATTCACAATATTACACATAGTTGGCAGAAAGCACGTAATAAAGGCAAGTGCGACGTAATGCAATGTTTATACCCTTAAAGCGGTAGACTTATGACATTATATGGATATGAAACTATACTTTATAGGGTTACTTTTTATTAAGCTAAATTTTTTTATCTGACATTTATTGTGTTTCTTAAATACTAATAGAAAATAATAAATATATAATAAAAGACTGTTTTTAGTCAATTTCCACTGGTCTATTTAAATTGCGATGACGCGTTTCGCTGTCGATGCAGCTTCTTCAGATTTACATTTTACACTGTCAAGTTAGGTTTAATATTCACAGTTTTATATAATTTCTTAATTATAATATTACACCTAATTAAATTACATTGATAGTATTGGAAAATCCACACAGATTTGGAGTTAAGAGAATAAATTCAATAATGGTGAATTGCTTAAATCTACCTGGTCGTTGAGTAAAGTACCTGTAGTCCTTAATCGATTTATTTGCATAGTCTCTAAAAGGTTTAGTTTTAAACCTTTTTGTTGGGTGTGTAAAATTTTGAAATTCTTGTTAAATGTGTGATTTTCTGTTAATAGATGATTAGCATATGTTCGTTTCGTGTTCTGTAATTCTTTGTCTAAATGTACGTCGAGTTTGTCCGATGTATGTTTTAGGACATGACCCCACATGTTAATTGATAAACCCCTGATTTATTGTCTTTATTGATTTGTGGTTTGTAGTTTTTAAGGTATTTCCCTATAGTATTGTTAGTCTTGTAAGCTATGTTGATATTTTTTTGATTTAAAAATTTCCCCAGTTTTTCCGTTGGTTTGCCGAAATAGGTTAAGCATTTAAAAGTGGTATTTCTGTCCTTAAAACGTGGGTATATTTCTGAGATAGCCTTGTTTCTAAGTTTTTTCTTAACGATACTATTGATTAAAGTAACCGAATAACCGTTGTTAACGGCTACTTGTTTTATGTAGTTTAATTCTTTAGTAAAATTTTCTTCTGATAAGGGGATATTAGTTAGTCTATGTATAAAACTATGATAAGCGGCAAGTTTATGATGGTTAGGGTGGCGAGAACTATTGTGAATTGTAGTATCTGTATGACAAGGTTTGTGATATATTGCAAATTCATGTTTTTTCCTGGCTTTACTGATTGTTAAGTCTAGGAAATTGATTTTCCCTTCGACTTCTTCTTCCATTGTAAAACTGATATTTCTATGTAAAGAATTAATATACTGTACAAAAGTGAGTTAATTGTCTGTTCGTACCTGTAAAGCATACAATTATATCGTCTACGTATCGATACCAGTATAGACAATTACTACTATTGTTGTTATGGTTGTTAAATATCATTGTTTCAATACTGTCCATGAAAATTTCGGCAAGTAATGGACTTAATGGACTCCCCATAATTAACCCTTCCTTACTATTGTAGAATGTATTGTTAAATGAAAAATAATTTTGTCTTAGGCAAGTTCTTAATAAATTAATTATGTCCATTTTTATAACTTCATTTACTTTGTTTTTTGTTAATAGGTTCTCTATTAAAATTTATTGTTTCGTCTGGAGGAACACTTGGAAATAAGTTTTTGACATCGAAAGAGACTAATTTTAAAGTTATCTGGAATTGTTATATTCTTAACTTTATTCACGAGTTCGTATGATTTTTTGATACTATATTTAGGTTCAAATTTGGTATGATATTTGATTAAATCAATTAAAAAGGATGACGTCTTATATGCTGAAGCAGACATGTAGGAAACAACTGGTCTGATTGGGTGGTCAAGTTTGTGTAGTTTTATGAGTGAATAAAGTTGTGGGATTTGGGGATTCATATTTATCAATTTAATTTTATCTTTATCGTGAATGATACTTTTAGCCTGTTCAATTTGTCGTTTTATTTCTTTTTGAAAAATATTTGTTGGATCTTTATTTAAAATTTCGTACTTTCCTGTTTTGAAAAAATCTAACGTTTTATTAATATAGTCGATTTTGTCTATTGCTATTACTGTGTTACCTTTGTCTGCTTTGGTAAAGATTACATCATTTTGTTTTGCTTTACTCTGAATTGTTTTTATTGTCCTTAAGTCTTGGTTGATGTTATTAGTGTTAGATATGAATTCTTTTTTAATAATTTCGGCTGTTTGAAATTTTGATAATATGTTGTTAGGACTATCTTTCAAGGCAATCTCAGTATCAATACCTAATATTTCCGATTCTTTGATATTGAAGTTAGTTTGAATATTGTGTTTGAAACCTTTTGTTAGAAGATTTTTTTCCCTCTCCGAAAAAGGTGTGTTAGAAATGTTAATAAATCGATTAAAGAATTGATGATCAGTAAAAAAATTCTTTTTTTTCTTTCTTATTTTGTGTTGTTATAGGTTTTTGTTGAATGAGATACTGTAATTTATTGTATTGTTTCAAATATTTTTTATGTATTATTGTTTTTACTTTTTCACGTGTATTCAAATCTAAAACCATAAATTCTATAAAATTTAGTTTAAATAATAATTCTGTGTGGATTACCTTCAGATACATGTTATATGAGTCTCTAATGCTATACTGGATTTTTCTCTCTGTGTATATCCATTTTCTTTTGGCGAGTATCACTGCTTCTTTGGCTGTTTTGCTGGTGTTGTTAGTTTTCAGATTTATATACTTAGGTGTAACTTGGTTTTGGAGGCACTGATTGAAAAGCAAAACAGGAAAGTACGAAATTTTAAATAAAGATCCAACAAATATTTTTCAAAAAGAAATAAAACAACAAATTGAACAGGCTAAAAGTATCATTCACGATAAAGATAAAATTAAATTGATAAATATGAATCCCCTTATCCCACAACTTTATTCACTCATAAAACTACACAAACTTGACCACCCAATCAGACCAGTTGTTTCCTACATGTCTGCTTCAGCATATAAGACGTCATCCTTTTTAATTGATTTAATCAAATATCATACAAAATTTGAACCTAAATATAGTATCAAAAACTCATACGAACTCGTGAATAAAGTTAAGAATATAACAATTCCAGATAACTCTAAATTAGTCTCTTTCGATGTCAAAAACTTATTTCCAAGTTTTCCTCCAGACGAAACAATAATTTTAATAGAGAACCTATTAACAAAAAGCAAAGTAAATGAAGTTATAAAAATTGACATAATTAATTTATTAAGAACTTGCCTAAGACAAAATTATTTTTCATTTAACAATACATTCTACAACAGTAAGGAAGGGTTAATTATGGGGAGTCCATTAAGTCCGTTACTTGCCGAAATTTTCATGGACAATATTGAAACAATGATATTTAACAACCATAACAACAATAGTAGTAATTGCCTATACTGGTATCGATACGTAGACGATATAATTGTATGCTTTACAGGTACGGACAGACAATTAACTCACTTTTTACAGTATATTAATTCTTTACATAGAAATATCAGTTTTACAATGGAAGAAGAAGTCGAAGGGAAAATCAATTTCCTAGACTTAACAATCAGTAAAGCCAGGAAAAAACATGAATTTGCAATATATCACAAACCTTGTCATACAGATACCACAATTCACAATAGTTCTCACCACCCTAACCATCATAAACTTGCCGCTTATCATAGTTTTATACATAGACTAACTAATATCCCCTTATCAGAAGAAAATTTTACTAAAGAATTAAACTACATAAAACAAGTAGCCGTTAACAACGGTTATTCGGTTACTTTAATCAATAGTATCGTTAAGAAAAAACTTAGAAACAAGGCTATCTCAGAAATATACCCACGTTTTAAGGACAGAAATACCACTTTTAAATGCTTAACCTATTTCGGCAAACCAACGGAAAAACTGGGGAAATTTTTAAATCAAAAAAATATCAACATAGCTTACAAGACTAACAATACTATAGGGAAATACCTTAAAAACTACAAACCACAAATCAATAAAGACAATAAATCAGGGGTTTATCAATTAACATGTGGGTCATGTCCTAAAACATACATCGGACAAACTGGACGTACATTTAGACAAAGAATTACAGAACACGAAAAAAGTTTCATCCATAGAAAATCTAATTCAACATATGCTAATCATCTATTAACAGAAAATCACACATTTAACAAGAATTTCAAAATTTTACACACCCAACAAAAAGGTTTACAACTAAACCTTTTAGAGACTATGCAAATAAATCGATTAAGGACTACAGGTACTTTACTCAACGACCAGGTAGATTTAAGCAATTCACCATTATTGAATTTATTCTCTTAACTCCAAATCTGTGTGGATTTTCCAATACTATCAATGTAATTTAATTAGGTGTAATATTATAATTAAGAAATTATATAAAACTGTGAATATTAAACCTAACTTGACAGTGTAAAATGCAGATCTGAAGAAGCTGCATCGACAGCGAAACGCGTCATCGCAATTTAAATAAACTAGTGGAAATTGACTAAAAACAGTCTTTTATTATATATTTATAATGAATTTCCATCAAGTAGAAGCTACAACAATCCAAAATTAGAAAATAATAAATTAAATAAAAAGATTTTAAAACTCAGAAATTATGGTCCTCTAGATTAAGCTGTATCACACTGGAGTCTCTTTTCGCTGTTTGGTCTAGGATTGTACTAGGCATCTTCAAAGATCTGTACTCTTTGAGATCATCATGATTTCTCCTCCAACTAAAGCTTCCGCTTCATATTATATTTCAAGTCTCTTAAATTTTGTTATACAACACTGTTTCTTAAAATATTAACAATAAAAATGTAAAGTGTCTAGGCTTCCAAACTTATTATAAAATCTTATAGACAAAAATGTCCATGTTCATTTTTATACTCCCTGAGAGGCTTAGGTGAGTTTGCAACTTTAGAGAGGAGTTAAAAGGATGCAATTTTTCAAAATAAAATTGAAAATATATGAAGCAAACTTTTTCAAGATTATTCAAGGACACGTCTTTTCTTGTTTAGGTGGTCCTCCACCAGCAACACGTTTTCGACATTTTCAGGTGGAGTCAGCCATTAGTCTTTCCAAAGGTAGTCTGGGGGGGGAAACGCTATCTTCAGATTTTTCCAGTCCAAACGGCCTCCCACCACATGCTTTTTGCCAGCTTCTGTGAGTTTGCCAACATCTCTCAGCTAACAACATGATGTGATATGTGGCTTAGTTAAAAATATACAAATAAATAAGCTTAAGACTTGATAGTTGCAAAGTTCAACTAAAATTTCTGGACAAAGCCATGAACCACCTCAACCCCATAGTCAGGACTGCCGACCGCCCTCCCACACGCCATGCCTGACTTCACCTCCTGAAGTCCTCGGACCCCATGCCACCAGATTAGCTTAAGTTAGCTATAACTAATTTCTAGAGTAACATTAAGGCTATGTTTATGAAATATCTTAAGTTCAAATATCTTAAGTTTTCTGTTCATGAAATACTTTAAGTTCAAATATGTTAAGTTCTTCCAAATATTTATATAAACTCCTTACCTAGACTAAGTTAATTAGGTCCCTAACATGTATATAACTTAAGATCCAATATGTATATTATGTTTCTATAATGTATAATAGTAATAGCGTAAAGCTACCTAATAATAACCTAGCCAATAAATTAACTGTAACTTAATAGTATATTCAATCTATTTAAATATTGCACTCCGGAAAACGACCTTTTTCATACGTACTTAATTCATGACAAAAAAAACATTTTTTAGTAAATATCAAATAGGCATTTCCATTAAAAAAAGGTCAATATTTGAGAAGAGGCAATATGATCGACTGCTCTCCTGGTCCCTAGGCTACATCGCTGCATGTAGATTCTGTTTTATTTAAGTGGTACATTATTTTGTATGTTTTTCTCTTTTCTGTCTGTATTATTTATTTATCGACGGAAATGAGCTCTGAGGACAAACTTCGTTCTGGAGATACGAATGTGTGGTTTAAATGATAAGTAGAACGTTGAAGAGATTTGTCATAAAAATACCATCCCTTAAGTCTTTCCTAATGATATCACATTTTTCTTTTTGCTATTTTTGCTCCTTTTATTTTCTCTAAAAAAAGGAATACGTACTTTTAGATCTCTTACATTATTAAATTTATTTTTATTGCAGTTATTTTTCCGAAGGTTAAATCCAGAAAAGCAAAGAATTCTTACGAGAATTAGGTATATATAAAAACAAGTTTTTGTAAAATCCATTAGTCCATGTTACTAGTACATAAACTCGCCACCTTATTCATAAGTAGAGTACTGTAACAAAGGCTTCTTCTTGCTACCATATTGCGTTATAAGGTCGAAAATATATATAAACAAAGAGTTGATCCTCAGAGTTCAAGCACAAATGCAAAAAACAGTTTTTGGTCTGTGAACCTTTTGGTGTTTTCTACCTTCTAAGTTCCCTAACATATAACTTGGTTGGTTGTTGAAGTCTGAATACCGAAAGACGCGTACAGCAGTCATCTAGTTTTTACTGAAAAGCGAATTAAGAGAAACCTATTTTGACCTAAAAAAAACCATTTCGTTTCACATCCAATATAAATTGTTGAATGTGAAACAAAATAGGGTCTCATAAAATTTAAAATAATAAGAATTAAAATTTTCAGATAACGCCTCCTGCTTTTTTAGGAGCATTTTTGTCAATTTGTAGTCTCTTAGGTAGGAACCGTTAAATTGAAGTTTTATCAAACGAAGAAAAATTCATCAGAATATTGTTTAAATATCTTTAATCGGTGTTTATACCGGACTAGTCATTCGCGTTTTTACTCAGTTATTAACAAACGCGAAACTCATCTTACTGACAACTTTTTAATTTCCAGATGTCGTTTTAGCCGTCTACTGCCCCAAAAATTTATGGACTTTAAATCATTCCTAACGGTGATATACTGAATAAACTTACAGCATTATTTATACTCATTCAAGCACATTAAAAATCTGTAAATCACTTGCAAACCACTCTCCCTGAAAGTAAAAAACTAGCCATACTATTAATCTCGCTACAATTTTGTCTCTGGCATCATATCAAAGATATATTCTCCAACCCTCAAAATTTTTTTTTTAAGAAACACTGATTTTCGTTCACTTATGTATATAATCAAATTTTATCAAAATCTGTAAGATAACGTAGTGGCATCATACTTTCAATTTTCAAGAGTTTATACAAAATTGTCTGTATTGTAGTGCAGCTTATAAATGACTTGTTTGCTGTGACTAGATAGTTTGTATACTACAAATTACTTTAAAGTTACCTACGTTACAAGATAAACAAACCTAGGTTTTAGTTCTATGAAGTTCATGATATTTCCCAAGTCCTTAAGTTGTTCGCCAAAACAAAGTATTTTAAAAACTTTCTTCTGCTCTGTTAAGTCAACTATTGTAATGTATTTTGATAAAAAGAAACTTTTTGTAAAATACGCTTTCGTAACACTGTGTGCTTACCTAAAACTTTTTAGCTAATCTGCTAGTTGAGGATAGACTCCCTGTACTGCCTAAAATTATTATGGAGACTTTTGTGAACAAAAAAGATACAATATTTGTCGTTAATAAGCATAATAATAAATAAATATGTGATGTTCTGTATTGTCCCATAAGTATTTTATTACCTTATTGTGGCAAGGCAGAAGAATGGTTACGTATTTCATGTGTTCATTTGTAAGTACGTATTATATATTATGTATAGTTCCATAATAATATTATTTTATACCAAAAAAAGACTAAATATAAACCAAAACCTGTAAATCATTTAGATGCGTAACTATAAGACGGCTCAAGGACGATACTACCATCTAAAGTTATCTGTTCTAGTCTAGTTGAAGAGTTAAGATTTAGTGAAATTTTTTCGCCATATAGGATGGATTTGACAGACAAGAGAACAGCTAGTAAGCTGCTGGAATATGGCCTTCTGTCTGTTTTCAGTTGCTTTACAATAATTAAAATATTTAAATTGTAGGTCGACAATATTGATTTTATGTATCTGAGCGTTTTCTAATTTTATTTAATGTGACGTTATTATTGTGTAGCCTAGCATTTAGGATCTATATAAATCGCCCTCCTTTGAATATATTGTTAAGGAAATAAAAAAAAAAAATCAGCTAAACTTTCTTTGCAATATTAGTGAACCTTAAAAAGCGTTTCAGTTATAAGAATTTTAATAGGTGACAGCATAATAATGTAATGAAATCTATGAGAAAAGTGACAGATCAATATTTTTAAAAAAAGGCTGATTATGGACGTGTAATTAGATGGAACATGTTATAACATTCATGATGTTATTATAGAAACAACGCGCAGACGTGATAGTAAATAGTAAATGAGGTATTAAAAAATAATAAATTAAATATCATATTTTAATATTCGTGCATAGGGAAAATGAAAATTATTCATATTGGAAACGAAAATTAATTGGCTAAGATTTGCCAAATACTCCAAAAAATTTGCTCTCACCTATTTACCACCGTTAACGAAATTGGAAGCAATCCTCTTTAATTTACAAAAAACTAAAAACTCAAATTTTGCAAATATATAAATAATGATATTCTGACCAATGGCAAAACGAAAAAAATATGTATTGGTTCACTAAAAAGAAAAGCAGGGAAGCGAACTTGCCTTCATGAGCTTTCGTATTCTTTCCTAAAAATACCGAGAGGAAATCTTGTCCTACTCCTTCTATCCCACCCATCTACTGCCTTATCCCATATCATACCCACTCGCCAACCCACAATGAGTTTTAAAGCGGAATTGGACCCCAGGTGGGTGTTAAATCTCACACTTTTGATAAGGTCTGCCTTATGGAGTCTAGGGGAGGCAAAAACTTATTTCATAAGATACCTAAATCCCATTTAATCAAACTTTTAATGCAAGAACTTTAAGATCACAAGAACGTCTAGAAGAACTGGAAAAAGAAATATCGAAAATCAAATGACTCGGTCTAAGCGAAACAAGACAACAACAAGAGCAAAAACGTTCAATACTACAGACAGGTCACATATTATTTTAACACAACAATTATTAAACAACAAAGAAACACATATTGGAGCAGTAGGAGTCCTAATTAATAAGAGAATAAAACACTTAGTAACAAAAACGGCTGCAATCTCCGAAAGAATAATCTACATTTTGCTTCAGATATCCAAAAGGTACAACTTACAAATCATTCAAGTCTGTGCCCCAACCAGCCCTTCGGAAGCTAACGAAATTGAAACATGAGAACATTTTGAGAGAAAAATCAGAAAAAAAACCACACTTCAAAGTTATTCTGGGTGACTTCAATGCTAAAATAGGAGATAAGAAGATCGATAACATTCCTAACAGAGGAAGATTTGGACAAGGCGATGACAGAGGCGATAAATTCATTAATTTCCTACAAGAAGAAAGATTATATTGTATGGATACTTTCTTTCAAAAACCCGAAAATAGACGATCGACACAGATAAGTCCAAACGGAAAAACAAAGAATGAAATTGACTTTGATATAGTTAATAAAAAATCCATCATTACCGATGTTTCAGTTGTCAATGGAATTAATATGGCAAGTAACTACAGGTTGTTAAGAGCAAAAGTAGAAATCAACAGAAGATTAAAGAGAAAGAAATTAATAACACCAAAAAGATTTTTGACCACAGAAGATATAAAAACAACAAAGATAGCTATCAAAGAGAACTAAGGAAGAAACTATAATACAGAGCACTTAAGGTCAAAGATGATTTAGAAAAAGCAATAAGAAATAGCACACAAACATTAGTTAAGAAAATAAGTCTAAGAATATAGTCCAACGAAAGAAGCGGTATTATAACAGAAATTCTCTAGACTACAAAAAGCTCAACAAATTAATCAGAGAGAAAGCAAGACAAAATATTAGAAGCTATAATACCGAAAAAATAGAAAAAATAATAGAAAGTAATAAAAACATGATGGTAACCAAGACGCCAGGAAAGAAAGGAAGAGAAAGAATATATCGAATAAAACACAACAGGGGAGTTATCACGTATGAAAAAGATCAGATAACAGAAAGTATTGAAAATTACTATACAGAGCTGTACTATTCTACCACATCGCAGAAAAATCCTAATAAAGAAAAAAACAATTTAAATGTTGGCTCAGAAGTCATCAAAGGATAAGTCGAAAAACTTTGACCCAAATGAACAACGGAAAAGCACCTGGAGAAGACAATGTTCCCAAGAAGATGCTGATAATGAGAGGTGTAACTATTTTAAAATCTATTGGAATAGTTATGAACAAATGTTTTCACAATGACGTCGTTCTGGAAATGGCAAAATTCACAGGTTATCGTACTACATAAGAATGGAGATAAACTCAAACTAGACAAGTCTCGCCCAATAAGTCTTCTATGTCACTCTTGTGAGTTAATAACAAAATTAATACCCAACAGGTTCTTCAACAAATTCGATTATCATCAGCCAGTAGAACAAGTAGGGTTTCGCAAAGGCTACAGTACCATAGAACACTTTCAGACAATACGCACTTTGAAAAGGAAGTGCAATGAATATAATACACCTCTACACTTGGCCTTTGTGGACTATAATAAAGCTTTCGATAGCATAGAATTGTGTGCAGTTCTTCAAGGAATGAAAAACACAAGAATCGACTGAAGATATAGAGAACTTCCAAAATAAATTTATTATGTATACGTTACCATATTCCCAAAGTTATTTGCCCTTGTGCTGGATGATATATTTAAAACATTAAATTGGGTATGAGGGTATATGGAAGGTACCTAAACATCTTAGATTTGCTGACGATATAGTTCTTATAAGCGATATCGCAGAAGAACTACAGGTAATGCTAAAAGAACTAGATAATGAATCAAGGAAAGGCTTAAAAATAAATCTATTCAAAACTAAAGTAATGACGGATCCAAACTCAAATACTAAAATAGATGGCAAGAAGACTGAAAACGTAAATGATTAAACAAGCAGAACCAAACTGCAAAAATTACGAGAAGGATTCATATGGCCTGGTTCGTCATGAGAAAAATAAGCATGGTTCTAAAAAAATCCAGAAATGCTAGTCAGTTTCAAAACAAGAGTCTTTAATAGCTGTATCCTTTCAGTATTGACTTATGGTATGGAAATAATGACACTGAGAATGCAATCAGCCAGCCGATCACATCCGGATAGAGGAAATAAGAAAAAGAACAAGAGTGGAGGAGCAAGGTCACGGAGCTCAAATGGAGATGGTTGCTCATGTGACTCGGCAAGAAGATGATAGATGAACAAAGAACTAAGTGCAGTGCAGGCCGAGAGAGCATAAAAGGATTACCGGAAGACCACCGAAGCGGCATTAAGATGAAGGTAGAGCACAATTGGCTCAAAATCGGGAACTCTGGAAAAATGAAGGAGCTGCTTATATCTAGGGGTAGATGCAGAATAGCTCATGAGACGAAGAATAAGGAGAAGAAAAGGGAAATACTTTGATGAAATGGATATGCATAATATATTGATATTAACATATTAGAGTAGAAATCTTTCATGAAGAGGCCCAAAATATGTAATAGTAATATCGATTGTGTTGGTCACATGTATTATAACGCTGCGAAAATCATGTCTGAAAGTATTTAATTTAGACCCAAAGAAGGAATTTCACGATATAACCAAATCACTCTCGAGGCTTCTTTATAGAAGATTCGTATCCTTCTATGTATTCCTGGAGCCACTTTCTTTAGAATTTGTTATAAAACGTCTGTGGCAATTCGCAATAAGAGCAATAAAAAATCTATCGGGAATTTTGGCGAATGTGCCAAATTAAAATTTTAAGCGAAAGTCACATTTTAAGTGTAAAATAAGTTCGCTGGACTGAATATCACTCATGGCACATAACAAACATACTTAGAGACAAAATTATTTTAAACTAAATATTGGTGGAACTTCTAATATATAGGCATAAAAATAATATGTATTATATCACGTTGTTACTTTTTATTTATAAATTTTATGTAGTATTTTAAATTACTCACGCATTTTTTTTAAGATCTAACCTTGAATATGCTAATGTCGTTAATTTTTTATTATATTGCAAATTTGGAACATAATTCGGGATGAGAACACCGTATTTTCAAGGCTCAAATTGTCACATCTTTGTGTACGATATTTTCATCTTCTAATGGATATTTACAACAATAAAAATAATATGTTTGTTTTAGTGATTTTAAGATGGTTTAATGGTCCCTATCCTCTCGGTAAAGTCTTCTCAGAAAGCTGAACAGATGTTATGAAAAATTGTAATATCAAACTGTTTAATTAAAGTAAAAGGATTTTGTTTTTTTTTAATGATAAATGAATTGCTTGCAAAGTTATAAATAATTCCCGACGTTGCATATGTCACCTAACTGTATATGTGAGCGTGTAGTTTTGGACATCTATTAAAATTAACACTTGTAGCTGTTAACAATATTTCATGAGCTAATTTTGAGATTCTCATGTTTTGGAAATTAACAAAACTTTGAAGAAATTTCCAAAAAAAGTAATCTGAAAGGGAATCACGGATTTTTTATTTTTCAATTTTAAATAATGATCTAGGTAATTCTTAATTTAAAAATGCATCCTAAGAACTTAAACTCGTGCAATATTTCAGAAATTTTGCTTAATATATCATTTCTAATTTAGTACGACCCCTGTCGATCGTAAGGAGTAATGTGTTAGCAAAGAAATGGACACTTGCAACTGATGTATAATATATCACTATAAAAAATTGTGCTTAAAATTTATTCATTATCACAACTAACCTAGACCTAGACACTCCTAATTATATTCAAAATATACAAAATATGTCTACCTCACCACTTTTATCATTCACATAAAGAAATATCTCTCAAACTATACGTTTCATTCCTACTTCAAGTGTGTACACCACATTTAAAATCGATATCTAATTTTATTTAAGAGTTATTGTGTCAACAGACAAATAGACTGATGAAAATAAGCAATTGTTTTTTATGTTAATATTAATACAATAACAAATCTCTCCACAGATGGGACAATTTTAACTAGGCGAGAAGCATGCGAAAAGAATATAGCATCTTTCATATTTTTTGAGTTTTATTTTGTTTTTGACCATCGCTAAGTATCTAAAATACTTTAGTTTAAACTGAGGTCAATAGTATATATTTACGTAAAGTGATATTTTGCAGTTGGAGCAAACAAATTTTAAGATGAGTGCTTATGCATTTTATCTAAATTGCTATCGAAGAAAAAAACTAACAGTAGTTACTAGGAATCGGTCAATATTTCAGGTAAACCAGTCTGCCGGTTCTCTGCAAATTTGTATATTGTAAGGCACAAACACACAAACAAAACTTCCCGAATAATTAAAAAGAAAACATTTTGACTATTCTTGATCATTCTGTATAAACAAAAATAAAGGACAAGAACTTTATTAAATACCGCAAAAAATCAGTAAACCATATTGAATTAAATCTATTATTATCCAACTTAAAGTTATATCCCATGAGGTGTTCTCAGTAAAGAAACAATTTATGAGAAATGGAAAAACAATTGAATGAAGACAGGGGCTTTTCCCTTGAGAACTTGTGACGTCGTTTCGTGAATTATCTCAGTTTATAAAATAAGTTGCCTGTCTAGTCTTCGGCTCTAGTAAGTACTCAAAAGTAAACACAATTTAGGTTTCAGTTTTCAACTTTTCCTGTGCAAACTTTAATTTTTCTAAAAATATTCTAACCGTTTATGTAACTTCTTCCAAAGTTTATAAGTAAGTACTTTGTCCCTTTTATATACAGGTTGTTTTCTAACTTGGAACTTGTTTATAAATATGACATGAATGTTTTTCGACGTTGTCTGATGGTTAATTTCCATGTCTTTCTGATAGATTTCTCCGATTTTCTGAGCATGACCATACTATCTTAGATGTTTTGTTTCAATAACGATCATCAAAACCGTTCACTCTCATTTATTGTTGCACATATCTCTTTGGAATTCTGCCTCTCTAGCTAGTCCCAATGATCATCTCGAACATCTATGTATACCAATTTAAACTTTCTGCAGTAATTTTCCCTTATCCTAGATGTTTTTACCTCACAACTTAGACGACTTTTAATAGGCGATTCGTTCCAATCTCACAGCTACAGAGTACTTCATTTAGACATCTAATTGTTTTCCTTGTATGTGTCGTTATTATGCGTTCTATCATTTATTCCTGTTGTATGGAATTCTACTAAGTCATAATTAGTACAAGTTATTGTTTTCTTTAGTAGGATGTTTGTTGATTCTTAGTTCTATGGATAGTACTTTGTTTATTGCGTATTTAGTTCTAATTCCCACTTTTTGTATTTCTCCTGTAACTTTTGCATCATTTGTTACAATAACTTGGTAAGCGGCAAACTATTTCAACATATTTGTCTCTTATGGATTTAAGGCTTATGCAACGTACATTTTAGATAGTGTAGGTGATACACAACAGAGTCTTGATTTGTGTTTGACCTTTTTTCTATTAGTTGTTTTAAACAAAAACGTTAACTGTACATGTTCTCTTAATGAATATCAAATAAGGTTTGATAAATTCTTTCATATAGACGACTAAGAGTCTTACGAGTATTACTGATATATATCTGTAGTTGAAACAGCATAATTTATTATCCTTTTTGTGTATACTTGGGATGTATACATCTTTCCATTTCTAATATAACAGAACCATTTAGAAACTAATTCATACACCATGTCAGTGTCTCAAACAGTTTTGCTGCGCTAGATTTGATTTGAGTTGCAGGAACTTCTGCAGAACTAATACCTTATAGTACGGAAATAATTCAATTCACTTTGAACTTATTAAAAATTTTAATTATATTGTGTGTCATAACCATCCCCGTTCCTTTCCGTTTTTTATAATCATGGCATATATGCTGCAGGGACATCCCTAAAATACTAGAGGAGCGATTCAATCTGAATCAATGCAAATTATATTCGTATGGAAACACAGTCCTGTGCACTTTATTTCAGGGGGATAAAGTTCTCCATATAAAAGAACTTTCGAACAGGGTGGTACGAGGGGTGACATGTTTAACGTTATACGGATGCGATATATTAGCGCGATGTGTATTCTTAGCATGCAGCACCTTAGAAAGAATCAAACGAGCTATATCCATGGAGCCCTTCCGTGAAGGTACTAATAGTATATATTTAAGGTACTAACTGTTCTTCAATATTCCAAGGACTCTTGGAGTTTGGAGACTTGTGAGTCTCTAGTCAGGTGAAGAGCTCTCTTCTGAATAGAATCAAACAAATGCATATATATGGACATATTTAGTATCAAGTTAATATGGACATATTTAGTATCAAGTTAACACCCACCAAATCATTGCTAGTAAAATGAAGCACCTCAACATAACTGTGTCGATAACCTTTTTAGAAAAAAGTGTTGCCCAGGTTTTTATAACATTAAACTATACCGGGTTGCGTTCCCTAAGAAAAAAATTCTTCCAGGTTTTTGTTAAGTTGAACAACTTCCTGCTGTCTGCGAGAATTTAAGATCAATGTAGAAACAAGGATATTGTCATCAGCAAGCTTGTAGATTAGATTCTCCGTCATTTCTAAAAGATCGTTAATCCAAAGAAAAAGTGGATATGGCGCCTTGGGGTCACCGACGCTGATAGTGAAGGAATCAGAAAAAAATATGTCAACTGCCACTCGCAAAGAACTTAAATTTCCATAGGGGAAGGGGGTAAAAGAGACAGCAGAGTCTAGTTTCAATAGAATTATGATAAGTTGCCCAGGTTTTTTAGATGGCAGAACCATCAATTTTAAGCATAATCATGATTATTAGAACATATAAAGAACCAAAGGAGTGAAGAGGGGAGGTAGAAGAGTGACTTCATCTTTATCATGACAACATTACTTTTTTCATTATTTTCATTGTTAACATGGAAAGTGGATGAGAGGGGTAGGGGCCATTGCATCGTTTCAATAGTATTATCAGAATTTTCCCTGGTTCTTGATTGAATATTCAATATAAAATAATTTTTGTATAGTAACATATATAAAGGGTGAAAATTAGATAGGGGGTTAGAGGAGTATATATCATAATATACTGTGTGTGTGTGTGTGTGTTCTTGTTTTTTCAGTATTATCAATTTTAGGAGAAATATTGTATAGGAGGGATTTAGATCTGATAACAGAGTTACCTAGAAAAATGTCGAATTATATATACAACAAATATTAGAAATACAAACGGTTAAGTTGGCAGAAACGTACTTATGGCCCAGCAGAAAAAAATATTGAATTTGCTTCCCTTGCTAATGGGAAGTGTTGTATTTGTGACAAAATGACCCTCTGAAATTTTCGCATTTCTTCACGTCTTAGGGTTTTTGGATCACTAAAAATATTTTTGCATTTTAGTCGGATCTGGTGGCACTATAATTCTGGAACGAGATGATAATTAAAGAGTTGCCGTATTGATGAAAGCTAGAGAAAAAGGTAGGAATTTACTTACTACTGTTTACTTGAGAAAGTTAAATTTATCCTTAAATTAGAACTGGGTGTTTCCAAGTATAGTACTGGGTAAATCACTACCCATTTTTTTATTTCACTATATACTTTGTCAAACAATACGTTTATTTAAAAGATTTAGAAAATACATCGGGCTAGTTAGTAGATTATTGAAATTTAACATAATATTTAATTTCGTATTATTTAGGTTGGTTCCTTTATGGTTTCGGTTCAGTTATTAAAAATAAAAATTTTGGGCACTACCTGTTTGAGTTTACTGCACAAATGTTATAGACTATTACAAATGCACAAATGTTATTGATTATTATAAAATGCCTGCACAAATGTTATTGACTATTACAAACATTATTGACTATTACAAAAAAATAGTGTAGCGTGAAACAAATAGGTAGATATATATTTAAAAAATATATATTTAAATGCTGGCAAAATATGTATATATATTTTTTTTAAAAATTATTTATATTAAAGACTAAAAACATAGAGCAGTCATCGTGCGTAAAAAAAAGACTGTGGCAGCACGTGCTATATACTATATGTTGTTTCTTTAAGTTTTTCAATAACTTAGTAGGAAAATAAATTGTATCCATTATAATGGGTTTTAAAAACTACCAAGGTGATGATATTACAATTCAAACAAAGTTAAAAAATGTTGCTTAATCTATTCCATTACTGTGTTGGTTATAAAAGAAAATATACTGGACTAAGTGGTTTTAGGTTGGTATCCTCAGCAGACCAAACTGCTCAAAATGAAATGATATTCCTGTATGGGGGCTTCACTAAGCATATTTACCTATAAACCGTTCTCTTCCTGTGGTAACACGTAGAGAATAGGACAGAAGAAAGAAAAATGGAGACGCAAAAAAATGTGGTAGTGAAAACGTGACAAGAAACTTGCTAAAAGTAGACTTGAAGAAAATTGTTGATAAAACTGAAATTTTCAAATTGAAAGCACAATTGAAACGGAAAATTTATGGAAATAAACTTTTATTTTAGCTCCCTTATTAAATTTCCTAGCGCATGATGTTAAAGATGGCTTATGAAAATGCATTCCATTCTCACGAGAATAGTTTTTGTTTGAAATTTTAGGATGAAATTGACAAGTAATTGTGGAATAAGTGCAGAAACTTATTCACACACGTCCAGTGGAATAAGTATTTCATTCAAGATTTCAAAAAGGCCTTAATCTTGAATTTAAAGCGACCAAAAAACAGATGTAAAAAAACTATAACAAGTTACCGTTTCCAGCGCCTTCTTTTAGGAAACGGGAAAGACAAAGATGTCGTCAAACATTCACTACCGGACCTTAAAAAATCGCGATGTAAATACTAATCTAAACAATGCAGTTATATGTTAGTTGAAGATGTGTCCAGATCATGAAGGTACCTCCAAAGATCATCATTGATGTTAAATAAAAAGAAAGGAATAAACGAGGTGGGATATCTATATAAAGACGTTGTTTTAAATTCTCAATTAGAAAAAAGGACAACATATCAGCAAGTATATACATTTTCTACATGTAAAAATTACCGTATGAAATTTCGTTTTAGATATAGGTCTATTTTAGTATAGTAAAATATGCCTCAAAATGAAAAACCAGAACTGTCTAAAATTAACCTAAGCAAATATACCTAACAACACTAACAATGTTAACATTAAAAAGGCAGGTTTTATTTAAAAAAAAAAAAAATTAAACAGAACAAAAGGTAAAATTATAAAAACCCTCTCGAAGATATAAACTGTGAATTTCCACTAAGCTATGAATACGTTGACGAGATACCAATGAGGCTATATGTTATCAAAGTCGACCCTAGGACCTCTTCTAAATGGTAAATAGTTAAATATTATGTAATGTAATAACCATGTAGCGATCTGCAAACTCTGCATGTCGTATTTTAAACATTAGTGTTCAGTAATAAATAGATTTTCTATGTCTTATACTGCCAAGCCCGAAACCTTATTTTTGGCCTATTATTATAAAATATGCCCGCAACACCAACGTGTGCTTTGAAGCTGAACAACCAGGCTGTCAACTTTGCAGTTTGTTGTCGAAGGTTCAGGGTCATGCTGGTAAACCAAACTCTCATCTATAGCTACAAATCGATGCACAAAATCATTTTATTCTTTGTGAAACGAGCCAAATGTTGTTTAGAAAGTTTCTCTTTTTGTTCCGATGTTAGCAAGTGCGGCACTCATCTTTTGAATAGTTTTCTCATACCCAAAACATTAGTTTAGATCTCATGTATTGATTTGTGTGAGATGCCTATAGCCTCAGCTGCCCACGATTAATCGAAGGCCTTCCATTATCATATCTTGTACTTGCACAACAGTATATTTGTGCCTAACATGGAACGGAAGTTTTTACGGACTTAGTTAGGTGAGAAATCGTGGTTTTTGGGATTAAACTGTGTCGATTTGGAGTAACTTTCTGGCATTCCGTTTACAGTTATACGAGGCCTCGTCGGAGATTTTTACTCTTCGGAATTAGAAAATTGAATAAACTTGGAGAAGAACAAGTCAAGTATTAATAGCTTCACGGGTTACACCGAACCGTGATCGGTTTCCCCGTGTCATGGAAACCATAACCTGAGTCTCTGACAATTTTGATTAATTCCGTAGACATTGGTTTATAGAAATTAGAAACAGAAGAAAGAACTTTGGTTTTTCTTACATTGATGGTACGATCTGTAAAGTGTTGACATTAAAGTACACAAGATTGTACAACTTATTTCTTTTTGGTACATTTTTTATGTTTTGAACAGGAAATTTTTATAGATATCTTGTGTTTGTAATTAAATTGTGCCTATCGGTGATCGCAAGTACCAATTTTCCAAAAATATTGAAGATTGTGCGAATGCTGGACCTTTTAAATAATTGGGTTATTTTGCTTGTAGTATCATGTAATTAACATAAAAAGGCACTATTTGCTAATGGATCCCTATTACTTGTATGGAAGCTGAGTTTTTCGGCTGTGCGTAAGTCAATTAGCTCTTAGCCTAGGGAAACTGAACCTGCCTCTGAACCATCGAGGTAAATTATCGACTCATAACAAGTTGCTAATTTACAAAACGATTATCAGGGCCGGGCTTATATATGGTTGCCGGACATGATGCCAGATGTCTGGAAAGCGTCGAGCCAAAGTCCAGACAATTCAAAACAAGACCCTACGTCTCATAGTCGGAGCTCCCTGGTTTGTCCGCAACAACCAGTTGCCCAAGGTGTTTCAAATGTCCATAATAAAAGAATTTACTCGAAATATCCAGCTTCACTTTCTTGAGAAAACGACAGCTCATCCTAATCCTGAGATCGCTAATGTCTTCAGATACAACGAAAACGTCGGTCGGTAATCGCTACTTACGACCCTCAGACATACTACAAATAGACTAACAATAGATATGAATAAAACTCGACTATCAAGACGGACTATATTATGTACTTAGTATAGATATGAATATATTGTAGTGTAGTTGAGCTACTCCTCTCCAAAAAATAAGCTAAACATCACACGCCATTAACACTATTATAACACAACACTCCCGAAATAGGCGGGAACTTAGCTTTTAGTTTTTAATTAAACTTAGGTTAAGGTAGCATAAATCTACACATTACAAACTAACCCACGAGCTTTTAAAACTCACACCCCCTATATAAAGAATAATCGTCACATTATAAGAGGAGTAAAGGGTTGCAGACCCAGCTCACAAGGGGGTTTAGTGGGTATGCCAGCCACTCCGGCTGGAGAACCACCACATAACTGAAGCATTCTGGGTCACCCTTAAGGTGGCGCAGGCTGCTTTATTATCCATAAGGCGGATTTCTCCATGAAAAAAAGGAATTTTTAAACCGGTTAAATGGACGTTTCATATCGTCAGTGCAATATCAATTACTTTTTAAAACATTATGCAGTTTATGTCTTTCTGATGGTATAGTATGTTCATCACATATTAATAAAGCTTGAAAAACTGGTGAGTTAATTAGAAATAGTTTTTTAGAAAGATACTGGGAGAATTACCAATTAACTGTCAATTGGTATAAGTTAATTTTCTGCAGACAGAATGTCCCAAGATCTCGTTACTTTTCCTTTATTCCACTACATCTAGAGGGAAAAATATCACGGAATTTGGTTAAATTTTATGTTTGAATATTGTAGATTGAGGTGATTAAAAAGACACGCACATTTTTTTTACCATGTAGTTGGATAATAAATGTATTGTCAACATATATGCATCAAAATTTTGGTTCCAAGAACTCTCTTCAAAGGCTTTCATCAAAATGTTCGCCACTACATACATAAAATGTTCCTTGGAAAATAAAATATGCAAACGACAGACTTGCTTATATTAAATCTATCAATAATAAATCAAATTTGTACTGAAATCTCTTATAGCATAGAAACTGAATCGGTTATTAGATTGGCAATGGAAAGTTACTAAAATTTAATACGGTTCTAATTCCCAGAACCATGATGTTTCAATATTTATATTTACTATAAAAATACTGTTACTTTAGGGTAAGTCCTGGTTACGACTATCATAAAGTCAATGCATGTTATTTTTTCAATATTCACGACTCAAGCTAATTACTTGTCACTTCTGTTACAATATAAGATCACTTCCAACCAGATACGCTAAAAAGGTTTAGAATTTAAATCTTATCTATTTGGGCAAAAAGGACATGTTTTGATAAGAGTTTCTAAAATAAAATCAAGAAATTAAACTTGAAAATATAGTAGAAAACTTGGCGAGATGACATATCTTCACGCAAAAGAAAGTAGAAAGAGAATTGTTTGGATACACTCGTACATTTTCTTGTTATTTAAAGTGGAATTGTGAATGAAAACTCCTCTTATGATTATTTACAGTCATACTAAAAAATCGCTTCTTAAAAACAAAACTTTTCATTTTATTTAATCTGTAGACTAAGTACTTTCTAACAGGTATAGCTAAAATAAAGGAACTCTTTTAGATACCAGTAAGATTTGGCAAAATTTTTAAATGTAAAAATTTAATAGTTGAACGATACGACGAAAATTTTTCACCCACTTAAATCTAATTTAATAATGTAAGGTTAACACTAACTCCAAGAAACGGTTGAGTGGGAATACCAATCAGCTGTTTTTTAGTATTAGGTATAATTATAGCTTCGAGCTAGTTATAATTCCATATTGATTAACCTGCTCTTAGAAAATCCTTTATCACTCACGATAATGTGGCCGCACAATATCTTGTATATTATGTACTAATAAATTCGATTATTATTTTGAGAAATACATTTTTCTTCTCATCATTGTCTTATATTTGATAACATTACCAATCTTAAAATTTATTTATTGCTTATTTCGAATACTCAATTAGTAAATTATGCGTAAAATGCAAATATAATTTAGAATGACGTCAGTAGTCCGTATCTGATTAGATAAAATTGCTGACTTTAGTAGAGATATAATACAGATTAAAATAATAATTAATAAATGAAAATTATTGCTCACTAGATTCAAAGGTGTCCCATAAATTTGCTCCATGTAACTGGAGAAGCGCCGACTGCAATTTTGAGTACCTTATCAGATATAAATATTTTTTTTGCATAGATACATGTTAGGCAAATGAAAAATCGATTGTGGTGATTTCTGTTTTGTTCAATAAAAATTATTTTTTATAAAATTACCTTATAAAGTACATATATATATTATATATATATATATATATATATATATATATATATATATATATATATATATAGCAGTATTATGTTCTTGAGGTAAGCGGTCTTTAGAAAAGAACTAAAAAGTTTTTGACACCTTTTTAGCTACACCAAGCTTTCGAAAATATTTCATTTTCTTCATCAGGGCTACAATTATAGTAGAATATCAGTATTTTTGAGATTAAAAGTAAAGAACAACCCTATTTTATATGTAACATTAAAGTACTTACTGCTAAGTGGTGTGTTCAAAAAATGTCCTTTGTGGGGGCACTTTATTACACTTATTCATCAGAAAAAATATAAGAAAAAACTCGACATACTCAACTCTGGGAAATATAATAAACTTTTACTTCATTTTGTTAGTATGGTACAAAGAATTGTGTGGTTGTAAAGTGATTTTAATTTATAAAGAATTTTTTTTGTTATGTTTTCTTGTCATTTTGCTAAGGGCAGTGTGTTTCTATCTCTTAGTTAAGTTGTGGTTAATTTATATTTGAAAGTAGAATGACGTTGACATTTTGTTTGATCGTTTTAAAGTTGAAAAGTTAGTGAAAATCAGTGGGATTATTATCAAAGAGATGTCAAATATGTTGTAAGAGTTTTCATTTTGACTGCCTATTTGTAATAGATTGGAGAAAATTAAACTCAGATCTTCCATGTCAGTTTTTTTATTGATCGAGTTAGGTTCAAGGTGGATTTCCACCATCTCGCTAAAGATTTCTCTCTTTTACATAGGATTTTGGTTTCAGCAAAATTAAATTCATGTGAAAATTGGCTACTATGCTGGGCAAGCGCACAAGAGTTTTTTCTTTAATCTGCAATCACTTTTGTGGGAAGTGATTCTGTCTTATAGGACTCTAGATGTTTGTCTTATATAGATTTTTCACATTGAGAGCAAGGGATGCTGTAAACAACTTCTGAAACTTTTGTTATTTCATCTTTGTCTTTTAGACAAATGAAAATATTGTTGATAGTTTTTTTGTGTTTAAAAGCAATTTTGAAATTAGGTATTTTGTTAGTTGTTTTGGTGGAGATTTCTTTTATGTATGGAAATGAAAAATAACATTTGATTCGGTTTTCAGAGAGGAAAGCACTAATACCCGGTTTAAGATTCTTGTTGTGTTGTACGGTTGGTGTGGTTGAGTTAAATAATAATTTATTTATTAATTAGATTGGATAGGAGTTAGTGCGTAGAGTGCCTCGTAGTTTATTTAGATTTTTAAGCCTGAGGAGTGGATGAGAAATCCTTTCTATTCTTGACTTCAAGCCCAATATCACGTTTATTTTGATTTTAGTGGTATGAGAGGAATGGAAGTTAATGTATCTTCCTGAGTAGGTTGGTATGGTATACCAATCTACTATGACGGAGTTATCTTCTTTCCTGACTAGAAGAGTGTCTAAAAAGGGGATACTGTTGTTTGTTTCCTCTTCAATGGTGAACTGTTGTTTGGGATAAAAGTCATTAAAGATTCTGAGAATCTCATCCATTTTATTGTAAGGTGTCGAGGTAATGATATCATCAGCAAATTTTTCTATGAATGGTAAGTTGAAGGAGAGTTTAGGGATGGATTCCTTGAGGAGGTCGTCCATCACATATTGTGATATGATAGAAAAAAGAGTAGCCCCCATTGGAGTACCCATTATTTGTTTATAGAAAAGTTGATTGAATTTACAATATGTGGACTGAAAAATAAAGTTTAAAATTTCAAGAAAGTTGACAAGTGTTAATTTCGTGTATTTGCGTATGTCAGTCCAGTGCTCTTTGATGCTTTTGATGACTAATTATAAAGGGATATTACTGTATAAAGAGACAGCATCCAAGCTTATCAGTACGAAGCCAGGAGGGAGCTTCATGCCCGTTTTAAAATTGAACATTGAAAAATGAACAATTTGATGTCTGATAGACCCAATGACAACAGTAGCATCCAGTGCTTCCAAAGTAAGGTATGTCACAGAATTCTTTCTTATAAAATTTCTTTTACCATTAGAGAGATTAATAGTTTAAAATTTTTTCTCAATCGAGTTATCCACTCTGCTGAAGATAGAGTCCCAGCACAGAACGTGCAACGCTTCCGTTTCACTCAAGATAAATCATTTCAAACCCACTGTTAGATTTCTTTCAAATACTCTTTTTAATACATTGAATAATTTAATAAGATCAAAAGCCAGCAAATTAAAAGTCTGTCCCCATTGGTTTACCAACTTGACTACAGTTAATTTTCCTCCCAAGGTTCATACATTTCTCTCTTTAGGTCCAAAATTTGTTTGCGATTCCATTCCAAATATCCCTATTAAGACAGTCCTATCCGATGTTGAATCCTTCATTAAACTTCACCAGTTAACAATCAAGATATTCTCAGAGCCAAATGCACCAATGAAGTCACTAATTCTGTTTTGCAAAACCACAACACTTCTTTTGAGAAGACTTTGTTCATTAAGACACAGAAGTTCCTCAAGCAACATAGAGAGGTTTTAATCACTCCTTCAGACAAGGGCTCAGTCACTGTAGCTTTAGAGAGACAACATTATGATACTAAGATGTTAGAACAGGTTTACAAGAAGCTCTCTCATGACCCCACTACTCAACATCAAAATAAGAACAATAGTTTTGTCAAGCAAATGAAGACCAAAAAATGGATCGACAAACCTACAGCCAGACAACTTTACTTTACAATTACAAAGCGATCCCACCAAGAATATATGGTCTACCTAAAATACATAAAGAAGAGATACCTCTTAGGCCCACCGTCTCTACCATTAACTCTTCTACATCAAACCAAATTTTGTGCAAGTCTATTAGAGAAATCTTTCTCAAACTACCATACCTATGCCGTCAAGGATCCCTTTGCTTTTAATGCAGAAGTCAATAATTTTCAGTTACCAGAAAATTATGTCATTATATCTCTCGATGTGGTCAGTCTTTTCACTAATGTTTCTTGGCAGTTAACCAGACAAATCATTGATTCTGAATGGGCACTTATCTCGCCCAACACCAAAATTAATAAACCCTTCTTTCCATCCATAATGGAATTTCTCTTCCAATCCACCTTCAAAGATTATTTTTACTCACAAATATTTGGATGCCCTATGGGTAGTAACTTGAGTCCTACTCTTGCTTCTATAGTCATGTCTTATGTTCTGAAAAATTACACACAGAGATTATCTTTCAGACTTCCCTTCCTATTTCAATATGTAGACGACCTGGTTCTGTCCATACCAGCTGATGGCAAAGAAGAAGTTCTCCGAATTTTTCAATTCTTTTGATCCATATTTACAATTTACCATGGAAGAAGAAACTAACAATGCTGTCTCCAACATCATTAAACTTGATTGGTATAGAAAACCTACTTCTACTGGCAGATACATCCATGCTAATTCTGGCCATGATTGGAAGGTGAAAGTCAACGTCATTAAGGGCCTGTATAGAAGAGTGAAGACAATAGTCCCCCAGATTACCTGCTGAAATCACAGAAAACGCTCACAAACCTGTTCACAAAAAATGGTTACAACCGAAAACTCCTGCTAAAAACCAAGGATGAAGTTAACAAGCTCACTCATTTTCAACATATTCCTCCAGAGCCTCCCCCTCCCTCACTCAGACCCAATCCTTCCTTTCCTCTCAGCCTCCCAGTCGAAATGAATTGGTCGTTGCTTTCTGTGCCTTTCATTCCTGGTCTCACAAATAAACTAATCCATATCTTACGTACTGTTCCTAACATTAAAATTGCCAAATATTACTTTTTCAAAAATAGACGTGTTTTCAGTAAATTGAAGGCTCCTCTGCCGGTTCTCTCTATGTCAGACGTAGTGTATTCAATCACCTGCCTTAATTGCCCATCAATCTATATCGGTCAGACTTTTCAATCTCTCAATCGTCGTATTACACTTCACAAAAGTGACACTAGATGCCATCCACAAAGATGTGCTTTGGCAATCGATTCTGTAGATAATGATCATTCCTTCAACTTCAATGAACCTAAAATACTTCATTTCTCAAAAAATCTTTTCAAGAGAGAATTCCTAGAAATGTGTTACATCAATGAAAATCCCCACAACATCAATAAAAGAACCTATCTAGATGGTTTGAGTAACACATACAGTTTTCTCCTTTCTTGTGATGTTCCTATGCCATGTGACAACTCCCTGTCGTCATTCGATTCATGATATTTTATCTTCAAAATGGCAGTCCGTTATCTAACAGACTAACTCTCAATACTCTATTTCTTTTCCTTTATCTTGTTTCTATAGGTCCCTTGGTCCTGGGTTCTTAGGAATTGTTCCCCTCACTTGCCTAGATTCATCATTCTAACATGGTCGTTTTTTCCGTCATTGCAAAAGTCTAGTGATTTCCCCTTTCCTCCTTCTTGGAATTTGCATGCTTCAATACACCCTTTGATGAATAAACCTCCTTTCTCAAATTAATTTTTCAATAATTAAATCAACAAATTATATAAATAAATAAAATAAATTGATTCATAAGTTAATATAACATTCCATCCTTCCTTTTCTATTTCTCTTTTGCTAGATCTCTTGTCCCCTTTTTACCCATAATTTATGGTTGCTTTCGATCCGAATTTCCTTATCGATTTTAAGGTCGTTCAATTGTTAATTTCTTCTGCTCTTTATTTGACCATTTATATATTTTTCATTAGACCAGTTCTCCTTCCGATTGTTTACAATTTCGGTTTTTAGGTTTTCTGTCTTTTGTCAGTGGTATGTCAATCATTTTGTGCATGGCGCCGGCTACAGGTGGTTGGTTCGGGTGAATTAATTAATAATTAAAAATGTTTTCAGCATCCAGGGTTTTAAAACACATCCCTGTTATAAATTTGATCTTTTTAACTTTGTGTATTAGTTTATAATGTTTATTTTAATGGATTGTTAGTCGTTTCTATGTTACAAGCTAATTATGACTATTCATGTGAGAGTTTTTTCTTTTATATTACATCTTATATTTCATTGTACTTCTACATTAGTTTATTAATAATAATAATAATAGTAATAATTTGAATAATATAATTTTTGCCCAAGTTAGCAGACTAATTCTCCTTTTCAGTTCTTGCCCTGAAGAAGGTCCTAACCAAGGACCGAAATATTGGCTTAATGAACATTGTGTGAACTTTTATCACGCCCTCTGCCGAGTTTCACAACAAATTTTATATTTAAGTATATATATATATATATATATATATATATATATATATATATATATATATATATATATATATATATATATATATACTCCTGGACAAAATTAACGCAACAATATATTAAATCATACAAATCTCTATAATGAATTAATTTTAATAATTTTTTATGAACATTGGTTACACTAAAAGTTAGAAAAAACTTATTCGGATACTTTAAAGGTGAATTAGCTACCAAATTTCTTTATAAGATTCGAATCAAAATTATTCTTAAGACCTAATAACAAAATCGTTGAAATTATGTAATAATGAAAAAACTAAACTGGGACACTAGTAGCAAAATTAATGGTGTAACTGGGACACTAGTAGCGTGTGTTGCCTCCTCTACTTCGGATGACAGCGTTTATGCGCCTAGGCTTGCTTCTAATTAAATTTTGGATAAAATCTTGAGGAATTTTGCTCCCATTCTGTGATAACTGCATTTTCAAGTTCCCTCGGGTTTCTAGGTGCAGGTATATACCGCTTCACATTTTTCTTAAGGTGATCCCATACATGTTCTATCGGATTCAGATCCGGGCTTTTTGGTGCCATTGCATAATCGGTATATCAACTTGATTAAAATAATCGAGTACCTCCCTAGCCACGTGAGGTCGAGCGTTGTCTTGCATAAACAGGAAATTGGGCCCCACAAAATGACCGAAAGGCATCACATGTTCTATTACAATATTCTCAAGATAGTAGTCAGCATTCATGGATCTCGTACGGACAGGAACTAACTCTGTGCGAGCATCAAAGCAGATACCACCCCCAGAACATAACAGAGCCACCGCCGAATGGAAGCCTTGCAGAGATATTGCAAGGAGCAAACCTCTCTCCTGGTCTCCGCCATACTCGCTCACGACCATCTGGATGTTTTAGACTAACCCTAGTTTCAACTGTGAAGAAAACTTGTTTCCAATCATCCACAGACCAGTTTTTCGTGATTTCGAGCAAAACGTAACCTGACAACTCTGTTCTCTCTAATAAGCAAGGGCGCAGTGGCTGGTCTCCTACTGTTTAATCCAGCTTCATTTAACCGTCTTCTAACTGTTTTAGAAGAACTTGTGACATTACGAACAGCTTCGAGTTCGTTTCTTATTATAGAACTAGTGACAGTCCTGTTTCTTAAAGCATATTGTCTTATAAAACGTTCATCTAGGTCGCTAGTGCATCGTTTTCGCCCTTGCCCTAGCCTTCTAGAATAAGTTCCTACTTCATTCAAGCGTCTTACCATAAGACTTATTGTGGAACGATCCCCCCCCCCCCTCCGTTTGCCTAAAAAATTGGCAACATAACTCTGACAATATCCCTCGTCCAATAAAACTTAGGCTCGCACTACCTCGTGTTCAGTTAAATTCCTTGTTCGATTCATTTTTCTAATTCTTCGGGGTCAAAAAGAAAACAGTCTACCACAAAAACTTTAAAAAGGGAACAATTTATAAGCTTACTTTTAAAGAAAATCTGTCGCATTATTACAGAAAATTGTTTATCTTCTAAAAAAATTCTCTAAAACTGTAAATCTGAACGAATTGTTTTGATTTCTGTCATGAACAACGAAACAAAATATGCATAGCCTACTATTCAAATACTCGATAAACTTTAAAACTGACATAAAAAAAAATTAATTTTCAGATTGTTGCGTTAATTTTGCCCAGGAGTTTATATATATATATATATATATATATATATATATATATATATATATATATACAATATACATACATATATATATATATATATATATATATATATATATATATATATATATTTATATATACATATATATATATATATATATATATATATATATATATATATATTTATATATACATATATATATATATATATATATATATATATATATATATATATATATATATATGTATATATATATATATATATATATATATATATATATATATATATATATATATATATATAAATATATATATATATATATATATTTATATATATATATATAATATATATATATATATATATATATATATATATATATATATATATATATATATATATATATATATACATATTACCTAACTTTAATAAAAAAAAAATAATTTGACAGCCCTATTTTTATCCTAATTTTTTGTTAAAGCACCCTTGAGGTTATTATTTTAAATTGAATTGACTTTATAAAGCAAAAGTAAAAAATCCAAAGCAGAAAAATTTATTTTTCATCCCTCGTTCAAATTAAATTAGTCTAGTAATTTAATAATTGTTGTATCTCTGTACCAAGCTAAAATTTAATATGTTATCAATTGACTTGATATTAGAACATTTCGTATTGCAAAATCTTTTTTCCATAATATGATACTGTTTATCTTGGTAAATAATTAATAATAATCTTTCCTCCTTCAGCTCAACAATTTTAAAATGGGTGTAAACTTTGTATTGACATTGTATGACAAGGTTCTTTTATTGTGAAAAATGCCCCCCTAGTAATCAATTTTGTGTTTGCATTGTTAGGAAAGGGCTTTTAGAGTTCCAGTGTAACATTTTTTTTTTTCAAAAACCTCTCTCCCCATATTCTCAATTGAGGCGCCCTAGTTCGTAGAAGCGCACCTCTTTCTATAAACAGCTTCACCTTCAGTGTTTCTTCTTTCCTTACAGAAACACTCTTTGTATCAATATGCCCTCTTACGCAGCTTGAACCCAGCTACACCACTGAGTAAACTGCATGAATAACATGAAAAAAAATCAGTCTCGCAGATAAAAATAGCTGCAGCGTAGATTTGAACATGCTTTGATTTCTCAACTGGTTAACAATTGTACCTTCTTAGAATGCACATACTTTTAAATTATTTTATAATAAAAAATATTTAAATAAGTAGTTTTAAAGTAAAAAAACTTGTCGGAAACGTAATTTTAAGTACAATGAAATTTAAGTCGCACATCATAGACAGATGCACTTTTGATTGGCTTATTTGATTTTTTTTCTAAAATATAATATAATAACGAAAAGAAATGTAACAAAAAAAAGAAAAAGCATAAGTATTTATTTTGGATCACCATCAGAAATGTTCTTCTAATGCAGGATACCTTAGCTATCGGCTCACATCGAATACAACTTCCTATTTAATTTTTTTTACGACATAGTGAAGCGCATCCACTCTCCTACATTCACTTCTGGCGCGAAACAGAGATTATCGCATGATGCATAAAATGAATAAATTAATTCCAATCCGTCAATATGTTAAGCTCTTGTTACAATTTTTATTGAATGTGTGAGAAACTTTTAATAGCGAAATTAATCCATCGTTATACTGCCAGGTTCAAAAATTAAGGAACTAATTATCAAATCGTAAACATTTCTCATTTGCTTGGTTTAAAACGATCAAATTTATGAAGCAAAGAATTTGCATTAGATTTTATCTTAAAAGAAAAACGTATTGTACCAATAAATTAAAAATGCTAGAAAAGTGCTATGGTGATAAATGTTTAGCAAGATCAAATGTTCTTAATAGAAATCATTTAAAAGGGATAGAGAAGCCGTTGAAGACGAAACGCGATCGGGTAAGATTATGCACAAAATCTACAGAAGAAAATATCAATAAAATTAAGGATACTTTACTGACTACTTTCACCATTCTGTCTTTAAGACTTTACTGAAATATGAATTAAATCAATATGAACGGGTTTAAAGAACGATTTGAGCTACTCTCGTGTGTAACCTTGTCTTGTTAAAAAAAGATAATTTTTTTTGGAAAACATCGCCGAGTTCAGGTCGCTAAAGAGATGTTGTCTTTCGATGACTCAACTTTAATATGCATAATTACTGATGATGAAACGTGGAGTCACTCATATGATCCGGAAGCAGAGCAACAATCAAGTTAATATCCTGCGAATGGTGAACCAAATCTGCAAAAAAACCGCCAAGGTCGGTCAAAAATCAAGGCTATGTTTAATGAGTCATTTATGTATGTTAATCCGTAAAAGAAGCGTGAATTGTGGAAAAAAGGAAATGATGACTCTATCAAAATTCACCAGATATGACACAGTGTGATATTTTCGGGTTCCCTAAACTAAAATTACCTCTGCGTGGATACCGTTTTAAATATATAGAAGATATAAAAGAAAATTTGATGAACGCCTTGAAAGCAATACCGGAAATACCGTATAACAAGTATTTTGAATATTAGAAATAACATTGATATAAGTATATTACGATTAAAGGAGGTTACTTTCAAGGGGATGAACTAGATTAATGAATAATTAATAGTTTGGGTTTATTTAATCAATTTAATCAAGTTTCTTATTTTTTGAACATGGAGGATGGTTGAATCTCAATCGAAAATCTTTAATCATCGGAAGAAAAATTTACACGGTTTCCCGCAAAAGTCACACAAATTAGAATACAGTGACGACTTTGTTCCTAACTTTTAAGTAAAATATGAATATTCTACCAAACTTTCTTATCCAGAAAATGATTCACCATTATTTTCTAAAGAAATATATCTGGTGTACACAATGAAAAGATTCGTTTTTTTAAAATAATTGAAAAATACGATGTTCAGTCACCATTAGTAGTAGTTTAATAATAGTTATTGAATCGGCGTGAATACATTTTAAAGCTCCTAGGAATTAATAAGTATGCACTATTTTTTTTTAAAACACTGTAATTTCCGATTAATAGCAAAGGCTTTTTACTCTAATTCTCTAATTATAAAGAATAACAGTTATTTGTTCTTACAAATATTTATCTTAACTCTCTATCTCTATATCTATACAAAGCTTTAGAACTGCATCTTGTTTACTACACAACCTAATTGTTTGGTTGCGGTTGTTTGTCTAAACAGCAAAATCATCCCATCTCTTTGTGCCTAAAGCAACGCATCGACGCAAAACACATGAGTATAGGGGGAAAATAGAGAAATAAAGACTATCTAACTTCGAGCTAATTCTACAGTCATAGAGACAATTTATGATCATATTGAATATAATCTTTCCAAAGACTAAAAATCCAACTTAAACTTTAGTGTTCTTAAAATTATTATGAATGGAATTATTTCTACTTATTTATTATTAATTACGTTAGTTATATTGGTTTTTTCGAAAGAAATAACAAGTTTGACTGGATTAAGATTGGATTGAATTTTCCCTTTCTCTGGGAATTGAATCTGCTAAAATCAAAGATTCCTGCAGTATTTACACAATTGGCGACTGTTACTTAGTATTAGTTTCAAGTGGAGTAATAAACGTTTCAAGAATGAGATTTTATATATACATACATATATATATATATATATATATATATATATATATATATATATATATATATATATATATATATATATATATATATTTTATTTAGAATAAATGTTTTTTTAATTGTTGCTAAATTGGCATATTAGAGGTAACATAGTAGGTAGCAATCAGACAGCGTTTCTTGAGTTAACATTGTATAACCTGACACAGTTAGGTTGGGACGCTTCTGCTAAAACATGTTACATATACTACATTCAATGTCACTCGTACCTTTAAATGTTCCCCCCTTAAAGGGGGTATTTAGGCAGGTGAACGTAAGTCAATTTTTATTGTATTTCTTTATTTGAACATTTTTATATAACGTTAATGGAGTTTTAGTTATGATCTGTTACTTAAGACTAAAATTAACTACTCACTATCGCCTATACTTTTCAATATATATTTGAACCATTCCTTACAAAAATGGAGAAATAAATATCATGGAATGGGAATTCCTATCACAGACGAATCAACATTACATACACTACATTTTGCAGATGATCAGCCCGTTATAGCACATGATAAGGAAGACCTAGAATATATGAACAGAAAACTAATAGAAGAATATGAAAACTAGAGACTAGAAGTGAATTATAATAAGACCAACTATCTCTGCATTGGCGCACCACCCCAGTACTGGCCACTAAACGATGGACAAACTATAAAAGCATGTGAAGAATAGACATACCTTGGAACAAAATTAACGAGCATGAGAACAGAGGAAATCGAATGTATATATATATATATATATATATATATATATATATATATATATATATATATATATATATATAATATATATATATATATATATATATATATATATATATATATATATATATATATATATATATATATATATATATGTTATATATATATATATATATATATATATATATATATATATATATATATATATATATATATATATATATATATATATATATATATATATATATATATATATATATACTAGCCGAGTCCGCGGCTCCGCTCGCGTGGACTTGATTCATTACTATCGTCACTGCTTATTCCTTATGTTACCCAACGTAATAAAATATCTCGCAATATTTCTTCTTATCTTCCATTATCTCTACATAATTTCCATTATCTAGGCTTAGCTCTGTTCATCTTCCATTATTTCCCCTTATCTCGCAATATTTCTTCTTATCTTCCATTATCTCTACATAATTTCCATTATCTAGGCTTATCTCTGCTCATCTCCCATTATTTCTCCTTATCTCCCATTATTTCTTCTTATTTCACCTTATTTCCCATTATCTCGACTTATCTCGCAATATTTCTCCTTATCTCCCATTATTTCTCCTTATCTTCCATTATCTCACCATAAATCCCATTATCTAGACTTATCTCTGCTTATCTCCCATTATTTATACTTATTTCCCATTATCTCACCTTATCTCCCATTATCGAGGCTTACCTCGACTTATCTCCAATTATTTCTCCTTATCTCCCATTATCTCACCTTATTTCCCATTATCTAGGCTTATCTCGACTTATCTCGCAATATTTCCCCTTATCTCCCATTATTTCTCCTTATCTCCCATTATCTCACCATAACCCCCATTATCTAGACTTATCTCTGCTTATCTCCCATTATTTCTCCTTATCTCCCATTATATATACTTATCTCCCATTGTCTCACCTTATCTCCCATTATTTCTCCTTATCTCCCATTATCTCACCTTATTTCCCATTATCTAGGCTTATATCGAATTATATAGAACATATGTATAAATTTATAAAAACACGTAAATCGGATAAGTGGTTCTCGATTGATAAGGGCACTAACGGACAGACAGACAGAGAGACGTTGCATTTTATATATATTATATTCTTTGCTACATGATATTGTTCCATATTTAATGCTTAAGGCAGTGTATTGAAAGAGAACGCGCTAGCAACAAACATTTCTCCGACTTGATTCACTATTATCGTCACTGCTTATTTCTTATGTCACCTAATGTAATAACATATATCCTATAACCTGGCCAGAGAACATACGTATGTTTAAAAAAAAAGCACGTAAATCGGATAAGTGGTTCTCCAGTGATAAGCGCAATAACGGACATACAGACAGAGAGAGAGACGTTGCATTTTATATTTATTATAGATATTCTTTGCTCCATGATATTGTTCCACATTTAGTGGTTTAGGCAGTGTATTGCGGCAAACTTTTTTTCCGATTTGATTCACTATTATCGTCACTGCTTATTCCTCATGTTACCTAACGTAATAAAATATAGTTGATAACCTGGCCAGAGAACATATGTTTATTTAAAAAAAAAAGCGTAAATCGGATAAGTGGTTCTCCAGTGATAAGCGCACAAACGGACGGACAGACAGACAGACAAACGGACAGAGAGACGTTACATTTTATATATATTATAGATATAGATTATTATTATGATATACCCTGGCCAAAGAATATAAGTATGAATTTAAAAAAAGACACGTAAACAGACCAACAGACAGAGAGACATTACATTTTATGTTTATTATAGATTATAGATATACTCAGCTACATAATATTGTTCCATATGGTTTAGACTGTGTATTGCAAGAGAACGCGCTAGCGGCAAACTTTTTTTCTTCCGACTTCATTCACTATTATCGTCACTGCTCATTCCTTATGCTACCTATCGTAATAAAATATAGCCTATAACCTGGCCGGAGAAAATATATATGTTTAAAAAAACATATGTATGAATTTAAAAAATCACGTAAATCGGATAAGTGGTTCTCGAAGGATAAACGCACTAACGGACAGACAGACAGACAGAGAGGTTGCATCTTATATATTATAGATTTAGATTATTATTATTATTATTATATAACCTGGCCAAAGAATATATGTATGAATTTTAAAAAAAGACAGGTAAATCGGATAAGTGGTTCTCGCGTGATAAACGCACTAATGGACAGACAGACAGAGATTATAGATTATAGATATTCTCTACCACATAATATTGTTCCATATTTAATGGTGTAGGCTGTGTATTGCAAGGGAACGCGCTAGCGACAAACTTTTTTCCGACTTCATTCACTATTTTACGTCACTGCTCATTCTTTATGCTACCTATCGTAATAAAATATAGCCTATAACCTGGCCAGAGAACATATGTTTGTTTTTAAAAAAAAAAGTACGTAAATCGGATAAGTGGTTCTCCAGTGATAAGCGCACTAACGGACAGACAGACAGACGTTGCATTTTATATATTATATATATATATATATATATATATATATATATATATATATATATATATATATATGTGTTTATATATATATATATATATATATATATATATATATATATGTATATATATATATATATATATATATATATATATATATATATATATATATATATATAAATATATATTATATATATATATATATATATATATATATATATATATATATATATATATATATATATATATATATATATATATATATATATATATATATATATATATATATATATATATATATATATATATATATATATATATATATATATGTATATATATATATATATATATATATATATATATATATATATATATATATATATATATATATATATATATATGTATCTATAATCTATAATATATATAAAATGCAACGTCTGTCTGTCTGTGTGTCTGTCTGTCCGTTAGTGCGCTTATCACTGGAGAACCACTTATCCGATTTACGCACTTTTTTTTTTTAAAACATACATATGTTCTCTGGCCAGGTTATAGGCTATATTTTTTTACGATAGGTAGCATAAGGAAT
>CM032446.1:98235344-98290344 GCA_019049505.1 Pachyrhynchus sulphureomaculatus | reverse complement strand
AAACCCATATTTTTAAAAAGTGGGTCAGAAATATAAAATAATTACGAGCGCGCGCCGAGTCCAAACGTACCTAAGCTTGTAATCAGCCTTACTCGGCACGTTGATACATTTCGTTGTTTGAAAACGTAGTAAACGCATGCAACGCTTTTTGTGTAATGTTTATTATCAAAATTCAGTGAAAAGCGTGAAGTTTGAAGAATAAAATGCTAAAATCATTAACATCTTTAGAAGGGTCAAAAATCTGGACGGATAGATGTTTTAATCCCTTACGACTAATTTGTTGCCTCATCCAAAAATACGAAATAACAAGATTCTCAGGAAACTCCTGGAGCAACATTTATTGGCATTAAATAAGCCTGCAACAGAAGAGAGTCTCTCGAACAAAAAATTTGGAATACGTGCCGCCGTAATTTGTTTAAATTACGTGACAACAGTAAAAATAGCAATGAGTCTCAATCAAACCAAAGAGTGTGTTTCACTATCATTTATTCTTTACAATCACCTTTCTGAACTGGAATCCAAGGAATTTACGAGCTAATTACGTCTGTGTCGTGACCTATGTGAATGTAAATTATATTTTTTCAACATAACGAAACGTATTGGTTAATGTGTTATATTGATCCATAAGTATGAATCGAAATCTATTAAAAATTCATACGACAGCGCTTTCGAAATTGAAATAAAAATCAATATTTTATATTTTAAAATAAGAAAAATTCGAAATCAAAACTGTTATTTGTTTTAATACTGTACCCCGAATGATGAAAATAAAAATGCTTTTGAAAAAGAATTTTTTCAATAACAAAATTTTTAATGATTCAAGTAACCTTTTTTAATGTTTTGTGGATTAATTTTGATTAAAATAAAAAAGATCAATTAGTTAGTGCTTCGTTGATGTTATTTTTATTATCGCACAAGATGGACTAAATTTATTTCATACTGTTTTAAACAGGTATATTGATGTGGGTATAAATATATTTTTTAGCACGAAGACGTTAATGACCTTGACTCTAACGCCTGGACAAATAAAGAAGTGGACATGGATCATATCCCGGAAAGTCCTGTATCGTTTGAGGAAGACAAAGAAGCGATTTTTGAAGCAATTGATGCAATCAATAAGGGTTGAATTTGATCGGAACGTCACCTATCAAAAAAGTGCAATGGTGCAATGTTTTTCAGAAATGAAAAAGATACCTGAAGCAATGTCACAAAAAATTTTTTCGCATGCTATCATTGTAAAAGACAATAGCGTTAAGGAAAATGATGAAAATGATATACTGCAAACTTTAAAAGACAAAATAAATACAACCAAAGAACATGAAACACAAATTAAAATTTTGACCATTTTTAAAAACTGGTCTTTTCGAAACATTCAACATCATTTTCCTTCCGCCACGAATCACATAACCACCGTTTCAAAGAAAGGGAATCTTATCCAATCCTAGCTCAAAGAGCCATTCGTCATTAGAAAAAGAAATAGTCGATATAATAATCAGCTTTCATGAACTTGATGAAAATAGCCGTATGATGCCAGGAAAAAAAGATTATGTTTCTGTAAAAGTAAATTGCAAGCGCGTTCACGTGTAAAAAAGATTACTGTTGATACATTTATTTATCAACTGTTCAAGAAAAATTACCCTCAAGTCAAATGTAGTTTTTCCAAATTCGCAGCTTTTCTGTCGAAACATTGCGCACTAGCAGGTGCAAGTGGCACCTATTCAGTCTGTGTTTGTGCTATCCATGAGAACATAAAATTATTATTAATCGAAAGGTCAAATATTAAAAAACTACAGCCTATATTCTCGACCCAATAAAAAAGTTATCATGACTGTTTGAGATGTGTGATTTGCGTTGAAGCATCGACAAATTGTTATTTTGGAACGTGCTGTGAGTGTGCAGGTGCAACATATGTTATAGACGAATTAGAAAACATTTTTGAGTAAAATTTTACTGACGTAATCACTTACAGACAATGGACAAACGTCGATAGAACCACCTTACAAGTTGTGATATCCCCAGTTGAATATTTACAAAAATTAAAGACAGGTTTAGAAAAATGACTTCTGCATTCATCCTTGTAAAAAACAAAACGATTTTATGAAAAATAAAAGAAAGTTGATAGAAAAAAGTGTGTTGTAATCTGTGATTTTTCTGAGAACTATGCTTTTATTGTTCAAGATTCTGTGCAAGGCATTCATTGGAATAACAACCAGGCAACAGTGTACCCATTTGAAATTTACTACACACATGATGACGGCGACACTCAAATGAAAAGTTTCGTAATTATATCAGAATGTTTGCATTACGAAAATATTGCCGTTCATGTGTTCCAAGAACATTTAGTAGAATTTGTCAAAAAAAAAAACTTCAACATTTAAAAAATTACATATTTTTGTGCGAAATACAAAAACAAAAAAAAAATCAATTTTACTCATCATCTAAAATATTTTAGTTTAACTGTAGAGTGGCACTTTTTTTCAACGTACCAGGGTACGTGCAATGGCTTGAGTCGGACTTTGAAAAAGGTTCGCTGCTAGAACCAGCCTTCAAAGAATAGTCAATCCAACGGAAATGCCAAAAGAATTATTTGAATGGGCAACTGAGTGTCTTCCTAACATGTCATCGAAATTTGTAGGGAATAAAGAATATATTGAAGAAGCAAAAAAATTAGAGGCAAGATTTAAAATGGCTATAACTATAAAAGGGACGTTGACATATCATTGCATGATACGAATCACGAAAAAAAAAAGCAAAAACGAAATATTTTTCTTCGCAGAAACATTCAACTGAAGTTGAAGGTATGACATAACTACTTACTTTGTAACATATTGTCGAAAATTATATTAGATGTATTATTATATCATATCCTTGAAAATAAATGTGCTTATGATAATATTTTATAGTCTCTTGATTTATTTTAATATTCCGATCTTTTGGGTCATAAAAAAATCATAATATTCGATTTCAGCTGAGTTTGTCTTTGTTCTAGTATTCAATAATTACATTTCTAAGTTTTCTATGAGTATAAATTTGAACATTTAGTCTAATAATAAGGATCACTTTCTACTTATCCATTTTTTGGATAATTTTTACATAATTTTCATATAGAAGTACTGATATAAAAGGATGATCTTTCAAAAACAAGTAATGGCCACAAATGTGAACGAGACTCCGTTAGAACACTACGCGCGCGCTGCGTGATGCGCGTCGTAATTATTTAATATATTCCAATCTAATAGAGACCCCACTTTTCAAAAACATGAATTTTTTAGATTAAAACAGAACGAATATAACGGTATCTTTTTCGATTTTATAAGTTGTGGGGGCAAGCATGAAAAAATTATTAAAACAATTTCATTGCTATTATTTTTTATAAATAAACAATTAAAAAATTCCACGGTTATACATTGCGAAAGAAGTTTATAAGATAAATAAAACAGGAGATATTGCCTTTTTAATGTGCCGCCGATTAGTGGACAACGATAATTTATAACATCCATATTTTCCAAAATATACATTTGGAAAAAAAAATGCTGAATAAATTTAAATATGCAGTTGATCGTAGGTCGAAACAATCACCAACTTAAGTGAATTTACGAAAAAGACTGGAACATTACAAAACGTAGAATCCAAAATTACGATCAAGAAACAGGCTTAAAACCAGCAAGCGATGAAACTTTTTTCCCTAAGACAAACAATAAATAGTTATTTAAAACACTCACAGGACCAGGACTCAAACTGAAAAACCCAATATAACAAACAGCAGGCAGAACTTCAACAAACAGCGCTATTTAGGATACCAATAAGACAATACTTTGTCTAAAAAGCATAATGTTTATCCAGTAACTATTAGAAATAAAACTCAATGTAATAAATATAAATGATAAAAATAAATACCTCGAAAATAACAACATCAAATTTAGTAAAGCAATGAATATCATTGAAAGTATTTTTTAATTTTTTTTTATGGTCTAGAACACGTGCTGCAGAGAAGTCCGTAAAGCGCTACAAGAGCGACATGTGTGCGGAAAAAGTAATTCACGTTGTTCTTGAATCGCTATAAATTGTACTCGGTGGGAAACACAGTCCTGGGCAAATTATTCCAAAGGAATGATGTTCTCCAGGTAAAAGACTGCTTGAAAAGCGTTGTACGAGGAGTAACAAGCTGAACCTCATACGGATGTGAAGTATTAGCGCGACGTGTGTTTCTAACATGCACCGCTCTGGGAGGAATTAAGCGGCTTACATCCTTAGAACACTTTCCATGAAAATACTTGTTAAATAGGCTTAAGTCGCCAATCGTTCTTCGATGTTCCGGCGAAACAGCCGGTCAGTTCTAAGTCTCCAATCAGACGAACAGCTCTGCTCTGAATAGAATCCGACAAATGCAGTGTATGTTTGGGAGCGGAGCCCCAAACATGGGAGCAGTATTCCATAGTTGGACGAATTTGAGCTTTGTAAAGAATTAACAGTTGTTGTGGAGTGTAAAGCTTTCTGGTTCGAAATAATATTCCCAACTTTTGAGAGGCTTTTGCTATGCCTGCAACATGTTCCCAAATTAACGCCCAACAAATTGAGTGACAATGTTAGGGGAACGGAGTGCCCCGACATAAGTATGTCGGGTTCAGCAACGTTAACTTTTTTAGAAAAAACTGCCGCCTGGGTTTTTGTAGCATTAAATTGCACTTGGTTACTGACACCCCAAGATAAAATTTCTTCCAGGTCTTTGTTAAGTTGAATGACTTCCTGCTGTCTGCGGATATTCATCTGAGTAGCCGATGTCCGAGCGTTCAAAGTGAATGACGTACTGTCATCTGCAAAGCTGTAGATTGGATTCCCGGCCTTTTCCAGCAGATCGTTAATGTAAATAAGGAAGAGAGTAGGAGACAGTATGGAGCTTTGGGGCACATCGGCGTTGATAGTGAAGGTGTTAGAAAGAAATCCGTTGACTGCCACTCGTAAAGAACGGGGCACTGGGAAAACATGATAGCCACAATGGAAAGTATTAAACTATACTCGGCCATTCTCAATGATTACAGCAAAATGGTACGGTCGCTCAAAGGAATTTCATGACGTAATTCCGGAAGTCAAGATAACCTGGGAAACTGAGAAAATCATGAAAGATCTGCATGAACTAGCTTAGGTTCAGATGGGCGTAAGCGGTATCCTGACGGTATAGGTTTTAGTTTTTTTTATCTAAAATATATAATCTAGCCTTTTCAAGCACTATGTCTATAAAGGTTGAAGCGCAGGAATTTAAAATAAATACAACTAAATGCCATCGATAGTAATTATTTGATCATTCCCGATATAGATGCAGAGTTCCAATTCAATATTTAAAATGTGTAGGGAGCTACTTCTATTAATATCAAGAAACAATTTAACCGGACCACTCGGCTAATTGATTAAGTTATAAAAAATACTGAATTTATATGAGGCCAACAAAACAATAATTCATTTTTCAATGATAGTAATAATATTTATTCAAGTGTATCAATGCTTGAAGTCTTTGAAGCAATACTGCAGAAGATCTTAAGAAACCGTTATTTCTGAGTTTACAAAGGCCATGCAGACTAAATTTCAAGTTTTACTGACCAACTTAATTGCTAATTTGGAGAATTAGTGGGTGCTAGAATAAAATGGTAAAAAAGTTTTTTCAAATTAACATCAACTACTAAAATGGAACAAGTCCATATTTCAGCAGTTATACACTATTCTCTATGTGAATCTATCTCGGGACGCGATTCCCTGTATCGCAGCTCATCAGCCAAGCTAGAATTGATAGAAAAAGAGAACAAAATTATGATGATTTATCATAGTACTAGCGTAAGTTCCAAGTTCCAATAATTTATATCTCTGGGTGCTGTAAACCTAGTTATTAAGGCACACCTGTCCTCTATCGGGAGATGCTTAAGACCATAAACCGATAGAAGAAGATTTCAGTGAGTTGCTAACACAACTCTGTTGTTCTGTAGCTATAAACAGTTCCCAACAGAGGGCAGGTGTGTCTTTAAAAGTAGGCTTACAGTAGCCCTAGGTACAAATTATTGTAACTTACGTATTTCTTACAATTGGTTTCATTTAACGTTAATAATATAAAATATAAGACGCTAGAGATGAAATATTTTACTGAAAGAAATGGCATAGATGTTTTTCCTTTTTTAAGAAATCTATTTACAAGTGGATAAATTTCCTTTTCCTAGTTTTCAAATTTTTTGAAACGACCTTTTAACACGTAGGCTGAAAAGTTTTTGGTCTGACACATATGTAGATGTCTCCCTTTTCAAAAAAATCCATATGATTTTTTGAAAAGTGGTTTTAGTGATTCTACCTTCAATAATTTTAAAATAATGGAAAAATCGTATTTATGTGTTGATTAGACACTGTTTTTTGATGGGAAAAAATACCGTTCAAGCAAAGCAATGGCTTGCTAAGTGTTACGGAGACTCTGCCCCTGGAAAATCACTCATCATTTACTGGTATGCTGAACTTAAACATGGTCGTACAGATACAAATGATGCTGAATGCTCTGGACGCCCAAATGAGGTGGTTACACCGGGAAATATCAAAAAAATCCAAAAAATTGTTTTGGATGACCGTAAAGTGAAATTGCGTGAGATAGCTGACACCCCAAAGATAAAAAAAAATGTGTTGGTCATATTTTGTATGAACATTTGGGCATGGGAAAGTTCTGTTCGAATAGGGTACCGCGTCTGCTCACAGTGGACCAAAAACAACAATGTGTTGATGATTCTGAGCGCTGTTTGGACCTGTTTAAGCGTAATAAAAGGGATTTTTTCATGCGATATGGGGCAATAGATGAAACATGGATTCACCACTACACACCGAAATCAAATCGGAAGTCAGCTGAGTGGACAGTAGCCGGAGAAATCCGCCCGAAGCGACCAAAGACACATAAGTCGGCTGGCAAGGTTTTGGCCTCTGTATTTTGGGATGCGCATGGAAAAATTTTCATCGAATATGCTGTGAAGGGAAACACCATCAATAGCGAATATTATATAACGTTATTGGTGCGATTGAAGGCAGAAGTCGCAAAGAAACGGCGCCAAATGAACAAGAAAAAAAGTGCTTTTTTCATCAAGGCAATGAACCTTGTCACAAGTCAATGCTTACGACAGCAAAATTGCATGAATTGAAATTCGAATTGCTTCCTTATCGACCGTATTCTCCAGATTTGGCCCCCAGCGACTATTATCTATTCGTAGACCTCAAAAAAAATGCTCGCGGGAAAGAGATTTGGTCCCAATGAAGAAGTTGCCGGCGAAATTAAGGCCTATTTTGAAGGAAAAGACAAAACCTTCTACAAGAAAGGTATAGAATTGTTAGAAAGGCGTTGGAATGATTGTATCGCTCTTGAAGGAGACTATGTTGATGAATAAAGTCGAATTTGGCAAAAAAAATGTGTTTTAAGTAGTTAGACCAAAAACTTTTCAGCCTACATGTTAAATAGACAAGCCAGTAGAATCATGCTTTTTGTTTTTTAACAACTGTCATGAAACTGGGGGTTTTTTAACTCCATTCCATGCTTTGAAAGACTTTACTTATATTAAGGGTACTTATATTAAAATAAATACTATAGATACAGTAATAAGTTAGCATTGAGATTTGTTTATTTCAGTCCCAATACTAAATTTAATCGATAAAATTTTTAATAACTTCAGGCTTATACGGAGTTGGCATCTTTTCTTGTTGAAATTGAAAAATATGTTTACTACAATCGTTTATCTTTTTTATTTCTGGAGAGAAAAAGATAAATAATAAACAAATAAAAAAATTTAAAATAGAAGAAAATCATTTGAGAAATTCTTTGGGCCATCTCGAAGATTTTTTTACGTTTTTAGAAGACGAAAAAAAAAAGAATATTAGGAAAGATTCACTAAGAGAATGGAGAAGGATATGTATGAAAGCCAAAAGAAAATATGGGGAATGTTACGAAGAAACAAACAGGAAGTGAAGGATGTACACACGAACAGTACAGTAGAAAAATGGACAAAAAATACTTCAAAAGTCTATACTAAGGAGTAGAAAGTAGAGAATCACAAACATTTGAAGAAGAGGAAGAAACGACAATAGAAATAACAGACAATGAAGTTATGGAACTCCTGAAACAATTTAAAAATCGAAAAAGTCCCGGACCGGACAGCATAACCAACGAATTGCTGAAATATGGGAGACAACAATTACACAACAACACACGTTTTTTTCAGAAGCGTTACAGAACAGAAAACCATATCAAAAGAATGGAAAAATAGCATGACGATCCCCATATTCAAAAAGGGACAGAAAGCATCCTCCGAAAACTATCGTCAAATAACTCTCCTAAATAGCATCTTGAAAGCACTCACGAAACTTATTTTGTAAATAATGACAAAGAATATTAAGATAAAAGAAGAGCAACAAGGATTTAGAAAAAAAAACAGGTTCACTATCGATGCTATATTTATCCTAAAACAAATAACTGAAAAGTCACTAGAGTTTAATAAACAGCATATATGTATTTTGTGGACATGACAAAATCATTCGATAGAGTACGCTTCATAGATATAATAGAAATAATGAAAGAAAAAGTAAATCAAGGGATAATACACAAAGTAAAACAGCAATTAAAGTAGGATATATGACAAGCTAACAAATAAACATCAACGACGATTTTAGACAAGGATATTCACTGAGCTAATTTCTTTTTAAAATGATTATGGATAAAATCATAGAACAACTTCTCAAAAAAGCAGGATATAAGATGAGAAACACTTACTTTCATATTATATACTATGCGGACGAAGCTATTTCATACCTTCAACCAGGAAGCTAAATGCTTCAACATGGCAATCAACACCGAAAAAACACAATGCCAAAGAATCCATAAAGTGTAAGCTTGAAATCGATACAAAAATTATACAACAAATCATGAAATTTAATTATCTGAGATCAGAAATAACAAGTAATGGCAACATAGAACAAGAAGTCAAAAAGATAACGATGAAAGCCTCGCGTATTTCAGGAAGCATGAAAGACATAATATGGAAAAACAAATACCTCAACAACGAAAGTAAAAAAAGAATATATAAGACAGTCATAAGGCCAATCTTGACATACGCGGCGAAAACCAGAGCAGAGAATTCAAAAACGATGCAAATGAAGGTAATAAGAACGATGCATAGCAAAACACTCCACGACAGAATTAGAAGCGAAGACCTAAGAGAAATAAGTAACATACAAGACGTAGCGAAAGTAGTACGACAAAGGAGAAAGGAATGGAATAAACATGTCGATAGAATGGACAACACTAGACTAGCCAAGTGTGCAAAAGCTAACAAATCAGTGAGTAAACGAACACAAGAAAAACCACCGGAACGATGGCGAGAATGTTGGACATCAACATTAGAAGAGGCTTAAGAGGAGAAAAACAGACAATTGTCTACCTATATGGGTAACCATATATGAAAGAAGAAGAAGAACTCATTACTCAAAAATATTGAGTAATTTTATTGTATAATCCTTTTTAAGAATATATGCTCTATTATTAAAAAAATATCCAAGCAATGAAAACACTGTATATTTTAAAGTATCCGCCAAAAATACAGAACGAGCAGCTCCAACAATCTTAAAATGGTTGACTTCGATGCATGATTTTCAAACTAAGTTAGTCTAATAACTTTCAGAGCCACATTAACGAAAGTTATAACCGCAAACAAGAAGTTGTTATTAGAGATATTTAATCTCTCACGACGATCAAAAAAATCAGGAGATTTGTAGTTTCTAATTTCTTGTTAAGGCATAATTTTATCAAAATAATCTTCATTGGTTAGCTTGTATTATTAAGTATAATATCAACACCACAATGTTAACACATGTTACTACCAGGATGAACGCAATTTGATGGCAATTCTTCTTTTGCATATTTTTTCTTCTAGTTTCGATTCGTGGTCGTGAAGCCGACTCATTGTCAGTAATTTGTGGCTTTACTCAGCTTATCGATGAATCGACACGAATCCCTGATCGAGATGGAAAGTTCGCCAGTATTCTTGAGTTGGTTTTGACCACCAATCAAGAGATTTACGTTGTTACCGTAAATGCGCTGTTATGTTCTTTCGACCATAAACTGTTTTCGACATCGAGTATCCTACCTATCAGTAACAAGGAGGCGCCTAAACCACGTAAGATTTGGCACTACAAAACTGCTAAATGGGAGGAACTCATGGAATATTTTCGAACTTTCTATTGGTTAGACATTTGTTTTAGATCCAACGAGCCATCTGGCTGCGCTAAGGAGGTTTCCGGTGACATTTTGGCTGGTATGAAAGCTTACGTATGATAGAGTATCATAAAACGTATTTTAATAAAGTTAGATATCAAAAAAAGCTTCTGGCGCTGACGGAATACCAGCCATAGTACTTGAAAAATGCACGAGAGAACCAACTCCAGTTTTCTGTAGACTTTTCAACCCATCCTACAAGAAAAGAATATTTTCTTCCTGTTGAAAATGCGCTACAGTTCAGCCGATACTCAAAAAAGGCAAAAGCCTTACCAAACAACTACTGCAGTACGCTTATTTCTTCATTCACTTTGAACTCTCGAGCATCAGCTAGTCATGCAGATATCCGTAAACAGCAGGACGTAGTTCAACTTAACAAAGACGTGGAATTTTTTTTTTATCTTTTGTAGATTCAAATAGATTTTGTCAGAAAAAAATTCAATTTCATTTCAACTGTTAACAGAGATACACCCCTCAAAAACAAAGGCTGATGAAAATACAATAAATATATTAGATTTGTTCCTAACTCTATTTTAGGTTTAGTTAATCTACATTTTCACTTACAATAAAATATTTCATAATGCGTTTAAATATTGTATTTTAAACTTTAAATAGCACAGAATATGTAAGATGAGCAAATCCTTCTATATAGTATAACTGAACTTAGTATAAACTTTACTACAAGTCTCTTAAGAATATTTTCGTTTTAATTATATATATATATATATATATATATATATATATATATATATATATATATATATATATATATATATAACACATGGGCTGAAAAGTCCCGGGCCTAACAAAGAAAACACGGTTTTTTTTGGTTCAAAATTAGCTTTATTCATCAACGTAATCTCCATCAAGAGCAACGCAATCATTCCAGCGCCGCTCTAACATTTCAATACCACTTTTGTAGAACGATTTATCTTTTGCCTCAAAATAGGCCTCAGTTTCAGCGATAACCTCTTCATTCGTGCGAAATTTCTTACCGGCGAGCATTTTTTTCAGGTCTGCGAACAGCCAGTAGTCGCTGGGAGCCAAATCTGGCGAATACGGTGGATGTGGGAGCAATTCGAAGTTCAATTCATGTAGTTTTGCCATTGTTTTGATTGACTTGTGACACGGTGCGTTGTCTTGATGAAACAAAATTTTTTTCTTTGCCATATGCGGTCGTTTCTTTGCAATTTCGGCCTTCAAACGCTCCAATAACGCTATATAATATTCACTGTTGATGGTATTTCCTTTCTCAAGATAGTCGATGAATATTACACCACGCACATCCCAAAATACCGAGGCCATAACCTCTCCAGCCGATTGTTGTGCTTTCGGGCGCTTTGGACGAGGTTCACCAGTTGCTGTCCACTCAGATGACGATCGTTTTGATTCCGGAGTGAAGTGATGGATCCATGTTTCATCCATTGTCACATATCGACGCAAAAATTCCGGTTTGTTACGTTTAAACATGGCCAAACACTGCTCAGAATTATCAACACGTTCTTGTTTTTGATCAACAGTGAGCAAACGCGGCACCCACTTTGAACAGAGCTTTCTCATAGTCAAATGCTCATGCAATATAAAGCCAACACGTTCTTTTGATATCTTTACGATGTCAGCTAGTTCACGCAACTTCACTTTTCGATCATTCAAAACGATTTTATTTGGACGTCCACTGCGTTCTGCATCATCGGTGTCTCTACGACCACGTTTGAAGTCAGCAAACCAACGTTTTATTGTTGTTTCTGATGGAGCGGAGTCCCCATAACACTTTTCAAGCCATTGCTTCGCTTGAACGGTATTTTTTTCCCATCAAGAAGCAGTGTAAAATTAAAACACGAAATTGTTTTTGATCCATTGTTTTGAAAATAACAAAAGTAGCGTCACTCTTAGCACAATAACTCACAAACTAATGAATAGAATATCATGAAATTTTAACAGCTGTCTTTTGAAGGTTAGTATTAACTGAAAAAAAGGTGACTGCAATAAAAACTAGCGCCATCTATGTGTTAGGCCCGGGACTTTTCAGCCCATGTGTTATATATATATATATATATATATATATATATATATATATATATATATATATATATACATATATATATTTATATATATATATATATATATATATATATATATATATATATATATATATATATATATATATATATATATATACATATATATATATATATATATATATATATATATATATATATATATTACATATATATATATATATATATATATATATATATATATATATATATATATATGTATATATATATATATATATATATATATATATATATATATATATATATATATATATATATATATATTGCTCAGCAACTAATCTGACAATCTAGTTCTTATTCAGTGGGTGGTAAATTTTAATACACAAATAACATTCTATACGGAGAAAAAAATTAAAAATTGTCGGAATTAACACATTAAATATTAAATAATAATGGTATTTTTATTTAGAAACGTATAATTTGTTCATTTAAATGTTATTTTATCACTACTGGTATTTAGGTTAGAAAGCCTATTTTACACTTCAAAATTTCGACTACGCATTCGCCAAAACTAGCGTCGGCTGATTGACTGTTGCTGAACATACAGTTTGGGGATGTCATGTAACTAATGCAATATTGTTAGCCTTATATAACAACTCATTTTATTTACGAAGGTGTTATGTTATTTACCTCATATAAAAAAATTGCTGGGATGTTAAATTATTGTTGTTATTCTGGATACTTTGAAGTTGTACGAGTTCATTGCATTTTGGAGCGATTTATGAAATATATTTAAAAAGAATCCACAATTTATGGAGAGGTTTACAGAAGAACGATCCAAAACCTGAAGCAAGCCATTACATGAAAATATCCGAATTCATTGAAAACCCAAATTTAGCTGTTCCATGACAACTGCAGAGTGAATAAGACTTGCACAGTTTAAGTCATTACCGAAGACTGTAGGCATCTAGTTACCATACTACGTTTTTATTTAAATATCTGAAGAAAGGCATCAGGAGATGATGAGTTAAAAGCCACTGAAGCGTCGTTTTTTGAAACGCTAATAAAACGAATTTTTTTTTGAACGAATTAAAATGAGTCAAGAAATATTGGAGTGTATTAACGTAAACGGAAGTTATATTATGTGGGTTGTTTTATGGTTCATTGCTAGGTGGATGATGTAAAAAAAATATTATATATTACTTTCGGGATATGCATACATATGTATAGCATAGGCCAATCAGAAATATTAGATTTATCTTTGTTGAGAAATACAAATAAAATAACACAACTAATTGTAATTAAGTTCAGAATTCAGCAATAATACAGTTTGAAAATCCTTAGAATGGAAGCCAGAGGTTCATATTCAAAACTGAAACTAAGTGATACAATTTTCAACATTTTATCGAATAAAATAAAACGACGTAGGCAATGATGTCTCTACTATAATAAATAACATTAATATATCTATAGGACCTTCTAGACCAGAAAAGACATTAAGATGCTCCAAATATGGAAACGTCTAAGATCAAACAAGCCAAATCAGATCAAATAACCGCTCAAGTGCAAGTTGAACTTGCGCAATTAGTGTTCCGTACGTTGATTGCTTTTAAAATAAAAAATTTTGTTACGGAGGTATAAAATGATCAGTGACTTCACAAAACACACCCCAAATGAGTTTTCAACAAAGTTTGTTTCCAATCTTTACTGAAAACTGATGACCTTGAAATTTTTGTTTTTTTATATACCAGAATTAAAGGTAATGCACTCGTGATAATTTTCGTTCAATCTACACCCGGCGGAGAATATTCCAGAAGTTTTTGATAAGTACTTTACGAGATAAGGCGGGTGGACAGCGATTTTTTCGCTATTTAAAAATAATACAAAGAATAGTGCGCGTAAGTAATATATTATATATATATATATATATATATATATATATATATATATATATATATATATATATATATATATATATATATATAAATGTATTCCGTGACATCAATGTAAAACTGGAATTATTTAATACTTATCTTACCGGACTTTTTGATTTACATGCACCAATACAAACAGCTCGTATTACTAAAAGAAAAGCACCCTGGCTTACCCAGGAAATAAAAAAATGCTATGTGCATATGAAATAAAGCCCTACATACAAACTAATTCGAAACCAGGTGACAATTGCAGTGGAAAATGCTAAAAAACAGTACCTTACTAACAACTTAACACCTAAAAACTCAAAAAAAAATTGGAAAGTCTTGCGAGATCTAAACATTTACTCTAAACCTAAAAACACAATTACGGCCACATTAAACGATGTTGAAAAGATTAGCCGGTACTTTATTGACGCGGCTACTTCAAAAAATCCAGATGCAGACACGTTAAATTTTTATTTGCAAAATAAAAAAAAAGACGCTGGTGATTTTAATTTTACTTTGGCAAGCATGGACGGCATTGAAAGGGCAATGAGTTCCATAAAATCGGAGGCCATTGGTACTGACGGCATCGGAATTAAAATGATATGCAATTGCTGTCCATATATTGTACCCATTGTTTTGCATCTGGTCAACAGTTGTATAGAAACCAAAACGTTTCCTAATCGGTGAAAAAGCTGGTTTTTACTCCCGATTCCAAAATCTTCCAACCCAAGTGAACTAAAAGACCTGCGACCCATAAGCATCTTACCAACTATGTCAAAGATCCTTGAAAGAGTCCTAGATGCTCAAATACGTAGATACATCGAAACCCATAACTTGTTACCATCAACACAGTCAGGATTGCGCAAAGATCACAGCTGTACCACTGCTCTTCTAAAAGTGACCGATGACATCTTCGAGGCTACCGATCGTGGTGAGCTTACTATGATTGTTCTGCTGGACTTCTCCAAAGCATTTGACAGACTAGATCATCATCTGCTTATTGCTATACTAAGATATCTTGGGTTTAGTGGTGAGGCTTGTCTTATGATTGGGAGTTATCTTGCAGGAAGACTGCAGTGTGTAAAACTAAATGGACAAGAGACCAAGCCAATAAAAATCTGTAATGGTGTTCCACAGGGGTCTATCTTAGGGCCTCCATTTTTCACTCTATATACATCTCAGCTTTGTACCTATCTTAAATATTCAAATTTGCATCTTTACGCTGACGACTCACAAATCTACTTGTCTTTCAAGCCTGAACAAATTATTGAGGGTAATAATAAAATTAACGAGGATCTTGCACTTTTGGTGAGTGCCTCCGAAAAACACTGTTTGGTACTAAACCCAAAAAAATGTCAGTTGCTATTGTTTGGACGTATCGCTTGGAGAAAGCAATATTCTAACCATTTAAACATTATTGTAGGTACTGAGCGGCTAGAAAACTTGAATAAGGCTAGGAACTTGGGTTTGATAATGGATATAGAGTTGAGATTCACAGCACATATAAATAATTGCATAAAAAAGGCGTTTACTAATCTTAAACTTATATATAGCCAGCGTCATTTATTAAGTGTAAATTTGAAAAAACTATTATGCGATAGCTTAGTTTTGTCCCACTTCACATTTTGTGATACAGTGTATGGTCCCTGTCGTCTGGAATGGGATGCTCGGCGTATTTAGCGCATTCAGAATTACTGTGTCAGGCTGATTGGTGACTGCAAAGATGAAAGAAGTTGGGTGGCGTTCCATGAAAGAAAGGAGACTTCTTCATAGTTTAGTAATATTTAATAAAATAATTTGTAAAATGCGCCCAAATTACTTGTATCAAAAAATTAAATTTAGACATGATGCTCATAACCTAGACTTAAGGCATAAACAACAAATATCACCACCCTTGCATAGAACAGCACAATATCAAAGATCATTCAGTTACCAGGTCTATAGCATTTATAATAAAGTTCCAGATAATTTAAAAAGTCTTAACGGCTTGAAATTTAAAAACGAAATTGGCAAAATTCTATCATTATTTTTATGAATTGTTTTCTTATGTTTACATGATACATCCGAAATATGTTTGCAACAGTACATGTATGCCCCATAATTATATATGATACATAAGTAATATAATAATTCTTAGGTTAGGATAGGTTAAGATAGGAAGCCAAGCTTCAACTTCGCCTTTTGTATATTATACAATAAAGTCATCATTATTATTATTTTTGTTATTTTTTTTCTCACATTTGGTCAATGTGGTTCCATGTTTGGCTGACGGGCGCAAACCAAGTCAGCACAAACGCATTACCATTGTGTATTAAGGAATGATCTGACAATGTTACATGTTTTCAAAATCACTGACTTCTGAATGTTTTTGTGTATGTTTGTGTTGAGTCCTAATTGTACTAAGTGTGGTGTGAATGTTGTTGGTGTAAGGCCTGTGGCTGATATAATAAGGGGGACAATGATGACTTTTTCTTGTTTCCATAGCCGTTTTATTTCCGTTGCAAGGTCATCAAGGTTGCATCATTATTATTATTATTATTATTATATATATATATATATATATATATATATATATATATATATATATATATATATATATATATATATATATATATATATATATATATATATATATAGTTTTACCCTTGCTTTCACAAGCTTTCATTTGACACCACACTCGATGAACTAGTTTAAAATTTTTTTTTTCACTTCCGATTTCACCCCCCAAAACTAACCCCTTAAGTCAAAATTTAACTTTAAAAACTAAATGGCTCTGATGATTATTACCAAATTTCAACTTTCTTTGACAAATAGTTTCGGAGAAAATCGGGTGTGGCAGACAGACGGACAGACAGACAGATGGACAGACAGACAGACAGACAGATGGACAGACAGACAGACGGGCAGACACCGAAGTCATCTTATAAGTGTTCCGTACGGAACACTAAAGATAGATAAAAATTTAATAATATGGAACTGGTTACGTTAACAATAAAGGGAAAGTCAACAGAGCAACCTAAGTTGTTAAAAACATGTTCAGTAACCAAGAGTCTGAAAGGTAGGTAAATAAAGTTCAAAGTCTGAGAGAAGTGGGGGGCACATTTCAAAATATGTCTTGCATGATGGAAATTGTCAACAACGCCTACGTTACAGATATTCGAAAAAACTGTATATTTTGGTTACCTACTAAATAATCAATTTTTGGATAATCCATAAATAGATGAACAAAAAGAAAATAGGATGATCAGAACGATAAGGATTTGCAAAATTACGAGCCATCTCCCTAGACAATTACTGCTTGCTAATATTTATTAAAAATATTCTACTTGCAGAATAATTTGGATTTAGATCGAAACATTGTACCGTAATGCAGTACACGGCGCTAGCCTCTAACATACTAAACCTTTAATACAAGACATCACAGTAGGCTCAACTCTGTAACGTATCTTTAAAACAACCACATATATGTGGTTGTTTCAATGGTGTAGAGAATATTTTAATATTTTAATTTTTCTTTAATACATCTTTAAACACTTACTCCTAAGCTTGTAACAGTATTAAGTAATCCTTAACCTGTTCCCCTTAATAATATTAAATATAAAACTAAATCTAACCTATATATTATAGTGAAATAAGCCACATATAGAGGATTAAAAGACTATCTATATTTGGAAATGTAAGGAAATAATAAGACATGAAAAACAAACTATTTAAATAAATTATAAACATTAATTAGATAAAATTTTGGCCAGAGAATGGGACGATACTTTCGTCTCCCCTCTGAAATTAATTTTTATCACGAATCATGATTTTTCAGACTACTTAGATGACTAAATTATTATGTAAATCGTAAAAGTCATCCATTACAAATAACTTCTACTAAGTAACTATTAGGTTAGATTACTTTTTTGTGAAAAAGAAACTAACTAAAAGATAACAAAACACATCATTTATTGAAAACGAAAAACATTTTAATGTGATTTACAATCTGAAGATGATTTTTCGGATTTAAATTTTGGATTCGCGTGAATTAAAATTTTAATGAAATTGTTGTTCATATCACCTGCAACTTTAAAAGCTTCTACTGATTCTTCTAATTTAAAGTGATGAGTAACTAGAGGTTTTGGATTAATTAGCCCTGATTCCATTTGATCAATACCAGTTTGATAGTCATTTACATAACGAAAAATTGCTAATACGTCAATTTCCCGACGTACGACTTCAGAAATAGGAAAATTAGTGAATTCGGATACCACGTGACCAATCACAATCATGCAACCCCCGTTTTCAACAGCGTTTAGAGCCACCTGAAATGCTTCTTTATTCTCAGTACAATTAATTGTTTTATTTGGTTTATGGCCTAACGTAGTATGAATAGTTTTGACAATATCTTCCACTGAGCAACCTTTAACATTCAAAGCAAAATCAGCTCCCAGTTCCATAGCCTTTTTTAGTCTAAAATCATTGACATCTATAATTATGATATGACAAGCACCATATGCTTTAACTGCTAAGAGGTTTACTAGTCCAATTGTACCTGCGCCGAGAATTAAAACTGAATCTCCACTAGTAATTTGACTTCTTCTGCAGGTATGCATTGCTACTGATAAAGGTTCCATAAGACAACCATGCTCAAAATCTAAATCTTAGGAAGTTTGTAACAGAAATCAGCATCGTGGACATAGTATCTGCTTAAGTTTCCATCGTCAGGAGGTGTTGCGCAAAAAAATAAGTCTGGACAAAGATTATAATGTCCTGACTTACAGTAGTAACAGTGTCTGCAAATCATTTGAGGTTCAATAGCTACTCTGTCACCCGGTTTAAGATGTTTAACCTTTTTTCCACATTCCAAAACTGTCGCAGAAGCTTCATGACCTATTATCATAGGTTTTTTGACTATCCAGTTACCAATTTTACCATGCAAATAGTAATCCACGTCTGATCCACATATGCCTACGATTTCCATTTGAAGTAAAACCTGATTATCCTTAAATTTTGGTATGGGTCGCTTCTCTATTCTCATATCTTTAGGTCCATGTAAAACTACTGATAAATTTTCACCATATTTGGAATCACCGGCATATAATCTTCTATTTTTCCACGGGTAATATCTCTGATACATTAACTGAGGAATGCGCTTAAGAATTTTGGCTGCCATTGTATTTTTAATGAAGAAATAAAAATTTTAAAACCGAAATTTTGATATATTGTCAAACAACCAAACTCGCTTACTTAACACTGCAATCTATAGCAACTAGCATAGGTAGGATAACTAACAATTGGTAATCCGCATACACGAATAAAGTATTTGTCATGGGCACTAACATTTTTAGTGTTTAGAGATTTTGATTTGCCTTGATAAGCGTGACTAACTAAATGATGAATCTCAACAATTTAGAGAATGTTTTATTTTTTGGATTAGCAAAGTTTGTGATGATAAATTCTAATATTACAGTTAGAAGACATCACTTAAAAACATTATGTGCCAGGCAATTTTATAAATTTTGCGTTATTGTATTTTATTTGTCTTAACTTGTTATCTTGTCCTTGTTCAACCACCTTTTTGGTTGAGAGTCAATTAATAACCTAGGGACTTTCTTTAGATTATAGAAATAAAAAACACTCATGGATTTTGGCTAAAGCTGCAGCTTTTAGTTTATTAGTAGTCCAGTCATATAAGAACTGCAGAAAGATGCAGTAATCGCTACAATTATCATGGGTAATAATTCGAGATAGCTAGTCTGCTGGCAGTAAGTATTGATATTATTGAAGCATGTATACGAAAGTCTATTAAGTTCATTGTTAGAGATTAGTTTTTCCTAAAAAAAAAATTAACGTGAGAGAGAGAATCAAGAAATTCTTGAATTATTTTTATTTAAATTTCTGTGCATTTCTCCAGTTGAGGTGAATCTGGGGGCGTTAAGGAAAGTCTTAAATTATTTGAGTTTTTGGAAGTTCGGCACTGCTTGTGGTGCACCAAGTATAAACACAACAAATCAAAGCTTAGAAATATTTGCTACAGAGTCAATTTCACTCTAGAGTTAACGTAACTTCTCGTTTATTTTAATCCTAAATAGCAAATAACTCCTTTAAAGCATTTTTTATAATGATATTTGTGTCATCTTTCCAATTAAGCATTGGATGATTTTTACGATTTACTTAATAACTACTAGTAGTCTGAAAAATTATAATTCGTGATAATGAGCATGCCAAATCAACATCAAATTTCAGGGGGTAGGCGGAACTATCGCCCCGCTCTTTAGGCAAAATTTTATCCGTGAAAGACCCATTTAAATAATTTGTTTTTTATCTCTTATTATTTCCTTACATTTGCAAATATAGATAATTCTTTAATCTTCTATATGTTGCTTATTTCAATTTAATATATAGGCTAGATTTAGTTTTTTTATTTAATAATATTAAGGAGATTGGTTAAGGATTACTTAATACTGTTACAAGCTTATAAAAATTAGTATTGATCAGATCTAAGAGTAAGTTTTTAAAGATTTATTGAAGAAAAATTAAACAAAATATTAAAGTTTAAACGTCAACGGTTATGGAGTTGTTTCAAAGATATATTACAGTGGTTATAACTATCAAACTATATTTTTTACAAATTTTTAGTGGGCTATATTTTTTTGGATATTTTTTAAAATCCAGTGCGTGATATTTTTGAAACAAAACTCAACGCCGATAAATACTACCTAAATATTCCCTTCGTAAATTTTAATCTTGGAAAATTACCATACGATAAGCGAAACAATAAATATTTACTTTGAAATTTCATAAAAAAATATTATTATACTCGTATTGCAGAATAGTTTGACCCAGGTGTTACAAAACTCAAAGATTACAAATTATTTATGATTATCTCTACATTCACCTTGATCTGACCTAAAATTACAGAATTTTCAGAAATGCTATTAAAAAAAAAAAAAAAATTAAAGTTAAATTTAATTAGTTCACATGATTAATTAGTTCTTTTATTGGCACATAATAAATAAACTAGTAATGTAGGTGTGTGGCAACAGCAGCAATATTTCAAGACCTTTGCTAAATATGCATGGTGATTTTCTCCGTCAATTTACTCAAAACTGGGCCAACCAATTTTCCTAAAATTTTACTGGCCATTGGAACATATCAACAGCTTGGGCGCATACTACAATAAGATATATATATATATATATATATATATATATATATATATATATATATATATATATATATATATATATATATATATATATATATATATATATATATTAAAGGACATTCTATAGGCGATAAATCTCGCTAACATGCGCATAAACTAAATTCCACATTTATTCCCTTTCAGACTAATAGCCATGGAAAAAAGTTGTCATACATTTCTAGTACGGAACTGAAAAAGATGCTGTTGGTGTCATGATTTTGGACCTAAATAAATATTTTCGTTTTTCCTTTTCATTTGGGAGAACAACTAAATCACCAATATCATTATTAATATTCAGATTTATTAGAATTATGTCATTTTTTTTTCTTTTAATATGGGTTCTCTGAAAATGTCGTAATTTTAGGTTAACTCAATGTGAAATATTCCCTTAAAATAAAAATAATTTAGACATTCTAAATTTCCCGCCTATGTCCGATTTCTATTTTGAGGATCTAATATAAAAGCACGTTTTTGTGTCATTTGCCTAATAAAATAAAATATATCGGTGGTAAAAACAAAAGATGACTGGAGATTTAGAAGTTTTAAATTTCTTGACAACTAGGGAGACGAACTTTAAACTATTTTAGTGAATCTGGCTAATAATGAATAAATAACACACCAACTGACAAAACATTGGTTTTCATTTATTAAATAAGTTCAACAAGAAGTTTTTGCAAGAAAAACTTAAGTCAAGTGATACCTACATGTCCATGTCATACCATGAAGTTAAGGAAAATTATATAAGTTTATAATATTTCAATACTTTTCATATGAGTGTGTAACATTTACGCTATAAAATACTTGTAAATAAATAAGTGAATTATGTCATCTTTTTGTTAGCTCTTATTGTCGAGAATTCTTCGGTGGTCCTACTGATCCTGTCGATAATTGAAGGATGGTGGCATCTCAAATTATTTATACGCACACGCACGCGCACGCGTACGCGCACACGCACCCGCACACGCACCTGCACCCGCACCCGCACACGCACATGCACACGCACACGCACACGCACACGCACACGCACACGCACACGCACACGCACACGCACACGCACACGCACACGCACACGCACACGCACACGCACACGCACACGCACACGCACACGCACACGCACACCCACACCCACACGCACACCCACACGCACACCCACACCCACACGCACACCCACACGCACACACGCACACACGCACACACGCACACGCGCACGCGCACACGCACACGCACACGCACACGCACACGCACACCCGCACACCCGCACACACCCGCACACACCCGCACACACCCGCACACACCCGCACACACCCGCACACACCCGCACACACCCGCACACACCCGCACACACCCGCACACACACGCACACACACACACACACACACACACACACACACACACACACACACACACACACATGTTTTTTAATGAAAAATGAAGTTTGAAAAAAAAAAACTTTTCACACGGCACTTAGGGAATCTTCTATATGTCAATAATAATCATTCAATGTATCCCCCATTAGCTTACATAATACTCTCCATTCTCGATCTGAGGCGCCGGCACGCTCTCTGTAATTCCGCGCTGTTCATATTGGCGAGCGCTGCCTCAATTAAGGATGCCGAAACATCTTTGTGATCCTTTCAACTAAGTATCATACGTAGTAGTCCAAGAGATTCAAATCTGGACCATTAGGATGACTTCAGGGGTCCTCACAGTACATTCTGTCAGGCGACGGTTCCCTTTCGGCGTCCTAGAACCATCTGTGGACCGTTAGTGAGCTTTGAATTTGGCTACAACATCATAAATAGTTGATTTTGAGTATCCGAAAACCCGGATTATGTTTTCCACCGACAACAATTTTAGATTAACAGTTAACACCTTAGTCAGTTTGTTACTCGGACGCTAACGGCGACCTCCGGGGGAAGCATAGTAGGAGATTTCAATTGAAATTTGTTCACATATTGGTAACTATAAAAATAGAAAAACCATCAGTTATTCGTTTAATTGTATACAAATTCTAGAACCTATCAAACTTTAATGTAAATTTCCATAAATATATGTAAACAAGATTACATAGATATGCAGAACATGCCACATAAAAATTTGTATTGTAATTCACATATTTAACGATTACTACCAACATTTGGTATACCAAAACAGGTGGTAAAAACAAAAATCAACAGATGTTTATACCAGCATTATCATAATAACCTCTTCTTCAAATATCAGACAGGCTTTCCTAAGGTACACAGTACAACAACTGTTCTGGCAAGTATGATAGATGATATAATACGAGCAGCTGATCATGGTAAGTCAGCAATTTTGATCCTTTTGAATTTCAGCACATCCTTCGATACTATAGGGCATAGGTCTGCAAGGACCGTGGACAGTGGTGTATCGCAGGGTTCCACACTGGCTCCGTTACTTTTTATGGTATATACCATGGGCTTGGTTAAATTTGTTAATAGTAATTGCTCAATTCATCAATTCACTGAAGATATACAAGTTTATGCCACTTACAGCAGGGAAAGTAGCAAAAGAAAGCAAATGTTTGACAGCTTTAATAGTACACTCAAAAATATCCGTTTATATTCTATTAAGCACGGTCTTGGGCTGAATCTATAAAAGTCAACTGTACCCAGTTTTGAGAGTACACTCGTTGGACTAAATTTAGATATTGTTCTGGATGGTATTCACATAGAATTGAGAGAAAATGTGAAAAATCTTGGGCTTGTCATTGATTGGAACTTGACTTTTGAAAGTCAAAATTTATAGTTTAGAGGGTATTCGCAGCTTTGACCAATTTGTTTTGGAGCAAACCTAGTTTAAACCGAGATTTGACGAAAAAACTGTGTGGGATATTAGTATTGAGTCATGTAAATTATGCCGATGTGGTTTTTGGGCCATGTCTTCACATTTGCTCAAGTTCCAAAATCTAAAAATTCAGGACTCCTGTGTGAGGTTTATTTATGGCTTATGAAGAAGGGATCATGTCTCTCTTTAAATATTAGAGATAGGTTGGCTAAATACGGTCAGTAAACGGACATTATACATGGCAGCGTTTGCCTATAGAATTCATGAAACAAATTCTTCTCTATATATGAGAGGTATCGAGTATGTACGCATGGTATGAGTGGTCTAAATGTCTATCATTTTGAATGCTTAGGCACAGAAAAGCGATATTACAAACATCTTGTACTTCTAAATGCTTATAATTCAGTTCCCCATTGTATTAAGTCTAAGTCAACTCAGCCGTAAAATATGATTTAAAATTTTTTCTTCTCCCTCTTTGAAGTTTGTTGTTGTGTTCCTTATGGTCGACTTGCCTTATTATGTCAACTTGCCTTATTAGTAGGTAAGGATTTGAAAGGTTTGAGACATTTATGTATACTTTCCTGAATAAGCAATGATTATAAATGAACGTGGGATTATTTATATAATTATTTTTTGCATAGTGAATTACTATGGAGCTTTACGTATATTATTTTACCATGTAGAACTAACAGATTGAAAATTTAATTGAAGATTTAGTTTAGTATATGTATTGTTGAAATAGGTAAGTTTTACATAGGTTTGTGTGTATTTTTTAATTAAATATGTAATGTATATTTTTATAAAGTGTATTTCACATATTTATGTAATCTCATTTACAAAGTTTAGAAAGTTTAAGGCATTTGTGTATAATTACCTGAATAAGCAATGATTATAAATGAACGTAGGATTATTTATGTAACTATTTTTTGCATAGTACTGAATCGTAGTAAAAAGAGTTTTTAGTTAGAACATAACATATTGTAAAAAAATTTTAAATAATTTCATACAGTTATATTTTGTTAATTATTTAACTTTCATATAGTCTTTATGTGGCGAAAAGATTTATTGAATTCCAATTTCGATTATTGATAAAAGGGGTAGGGCTGAGCCCTTGAACTACTATTACATGAGATGAAATAACATGGGTGTACAATTTCGGTCTTAAGATATGTACATGTCACTAACCTAATTAACTTAACCTAGGTAAAGATTTTATATAAATAAAATAAAAAAACATAAGATTTCTGACCCTTCAGATATTTTAACTTACAGTATGGAATTTCAGAAATTTGAGAACTTAGGATCTTTCGTGACTATTGCTAACTTAAAACTAAATCTAGTCTAGTACCATTGTTGGTGGTCCTAGGGTAGACAGTCTGAGGATATTGGGTAGCGAGTCCTGTTGTTGGGGGAGGTCCATAAGCATTTCTGACGCTAAGGTTGGGGCGGGAAAGGACTTTGTTCAGGAATCTGAACTGAGCCGTGCTCATGAATTTGTGGATGGTAGATATCTAAAGGTCGCGGTGGATAACTTATTGAGTGAGTAATCTATGACTCAATTCAATACCTCAACCCAGTATGTTTATTATATCTAATTAACTAAGATAATGTACGATGAGAAAACATATATAAGTCAGCAATAAGTTTTGTAGCAAAAAGCATAAATTATTAGGAAATAGAAAAATTTTTAGTTATATCGTACCACCTACATTACCACTGAATTCTCAAAAAATAATGCAGAAGTGAAAGTAACAAAGTAAATATGTCTTTAGGTATCAACTCAGCTAGAAACATCATTGTAATTTAGCATGCAACAAATTGCTAAAAACCAAGGAACTGTTTTACAGACTCTCCTCATAACAACTTAAGTATGGAGCACTTATTTATTGGTATTTTAAATGTGATAAGTCTAGACTTAGCATCTTAAAAACTATTTAATATGTTCAATAAGGTTATAGAGTAGTTCCAAACCATCCTTGAAGAATAGAAGTGATCATCAAAATCGAAAGACGGCCTCTTACCGAACACTCTAGAGAAAACAAACTTTTTCAGTAAGTTAAAATTACTTAGTACTCGTATTATTACTTTTATACATATGTTATACGAATTATCTAAAACTCGGAAAAAATAAATTTGTCTTGTGAGTTTATTAAATGAAACTAAACTACTTTTAAAATTATTTCAAATAAAGTAACGCTAATGGTTGATAAAATGAAATAACATTTTGCAGTACTGCAAATACTTTTACTTTCAAATTTATTATAACATTCACTACTGCAGTAACTCGATAATTCTTCTTGGCCTAATATAGCACTTGGAGAAGCAGGGTCGCTAGCATATCCTATTTTATTTTCGTTAACTTCATTTTCATCAACAAAAAGATTAGTCGTTCCTATTTTCAAGAAATCGTATGCAACATTTAAACACAAAACCTAATCTTAAAAATTAAACCGGGGAAATTTCTCTTTTAAAACTCTTAGTGTTCTTTGTACTAAGTTTCTCGATTTTTATGGGATATTTTACTGCATCAATATTTACTTTATTTTGTATCATGAACCATTCTAATAAAGGAAAGCCAGGGTCAGCTAAAATAACTATACTTGGAATTGGACGCTAGCCCTCTTCCATGGGTTGAAAAGAGCTACTGTTTCGCATAACTCGAGTAATCTTTCAGAGAAAGTAGCACTAATATTGCAGATCTCCCAAAATTAATTCATGAACAGTGGTACAATTAATGGAATAAGTTAGCGATTAAAGCAATCATATATCCTATAGCTTAGGGAATTCCTACCATAACAAAAAAAATCGGCATAGGTGTTTAGAAATTCAATTTGGTTAACTGCATTTGAAATGTCTCTAATAATAATGCATTTCCTGTGGCATGACATTTACTAAGCTCCAGTACCTAGCTAATATAACATTATATAGAGCTGCATTTTTGTTGTAAGTTCATGTAATCGGTTAATTAGATGAAGTAGTATGTAGCCAGTGTCCATTCTAAGTTTATGAGTAGAATACAAGAAACTGCACCTTAAAACTCCAAAAATTGTACCACTGGCTGTAAAAAAAGCTTTGCCGCGTATCACCACTTAAAGTGTGAGTTAGGGCTTTCCATCCTGTCTTGCACTTAGCAGAAGGCGGAGCTTTACGCCCAGATGAGAACTATCTTGACTGGCACTCACGAAAAGAACTAATACTACGACGCGTCCTAGAATTTTCTCCGGTTTTCTAGAAAGCTTCTGACTAACCTGAACTAATTGCCACAAGTTTGTGATAATGCTTGAATTTTGCAAGAAGGACCTCCGAGAAAAAAGTGGGGCGTTGATATAAGAAACGTCCGGAAAGACCAAAAAAAAAAAGGAAATTCGTTGAAAATATTCACACAAGAGGGACATGTAAGGGTCATGGAGAGGAAATATCCAGATTTAGAAAGAAACTCAGATGGAGTGGTGGACTAGACACATAGAGAACCCGAAAGTATTCAAAACTTTAATAAAAGGTGCATTAATTATTAACTACCATCTTGAAAAGCCACTGGGCGTAGCAGTAAAGAGTGCTTTTTGTAAAATATATCATCACGGAGAGAATGTGTCTAGAGTAAATAAATTTTAGTTTCTCTTTTGAATGATATTCACTTGACGGTCATATTGTTTCTAGATCATATAAATAGATCTATGTTTTCTTTCTAGTAATTATGCATATCAGAGTAAAGTCATCCAAAGAAAACAGTAGCGGCCTCAATACGACAATATTTTTTAAGAAAATTCACTTATTTTGGAATACACGAGACAAGCGAAAATTGTTATCTTCTTTCTTATATGGTGTGTCATATAAGTAGGCATACTGCCTGCCGATGTGGACGTCCAGCATTCCTTCCACCTTTTCGGAGGTCTGCTCCTAGTTCTTCTACCGCAGAATTTGTTGAGTTTGGCCCTTTTTACCAGTCTGTTGTTCTCCATCCCATCTACGTGTTTATTCCATTGTTTTCTTCTAGTTCTGGTCCATTTGGATATTTCCTGGATCTTACTTAGTTCTTGTAGATCTTTGTTGCGGATTCTGTAGTAGATAGTTTTTCCATGTACATTTCTGTTGTCCTCAGCATGTGTCAGCTCGTGTTTCTACAGCATATGTGAGGATCGGTCTCACTGTTGTCTTGTATATTCTTATCCTACCTTCCATTGTGAGGTATTTAGTTGTCCATGCTATATCCTCAAACAACCTGCAATTAGTGATGCCTTCATAGACTGTTGTTTTACTTCCCTGTTTAAGTCTCCGTAGCTTGTTATCATTGTTCACAGGTATTTAAAATTATTAACCTGTTCAATTCTTCCTTCCTTGGATCTCCAGCTTGCATGTTAATAATTCTTTTGAAGCTAACATACATTTTGTCTTGTTGTGTTGGTAATCATGTTTAGTTTTCTCGCTTCCAATTTGAAGGCATGAAAGATCTTCTGAAGGTTGTCTTCAGAATCGGAGATGAGGACTGCATCATCGGCGTAGCAGATTGTGTGGTAGTGTATGTTGCCCATTTTGTATCTTCTAGTTTTTGGAAGATTCTCCACTATTCTGTCCATGACGAGGCTGAAGATAAAGGGATTTAGTGAATCGCCTTGTCTTATTTCGGCGTTTATTTTTATTTCCTTGCTCAGTAGCTGTCCCACTTTTAAATTAGTTCTACATTCTGTGTTAATGTCATGTATGATTTTATTAGCTTCTGGTTTGTCTGCTTTTCCTGTAATAATTTTTTAATATCTCTTAATTGCACTCTATCGAAGGTTTGAGCCATGTCGACGAGACACATATAGGTAGATTTGTTAAATTCTTTAGATTTTCCCATTATCTGCCTCAGTATAAATATGGCATCTATGGTCGATGAATTTTTGCCGAATTCCAGTTGTTCCTCTCTTATTTGAATATCCTTGCTCATTTCTTTCCGTATGATTTTTGTTAATACTTTTAAGGTAGTATTTAAGAGCGTTATTCCGCGGTAATTTTAGGGTGACGTCTTTTGTCCTTTTTTGAATATTGGGATTGTTATGCTAGTTTTCCAATCTGTAGGTATTTGTTCATGTTTTACTATGTTTGTAAAGAGCTGTGCTGAGCTGTTATCTAAAATTAACTATATTGATACAATTGATATTTCAGTAAGATTCACAAGATCTCTAACAAGATCCTTCATTTTGTTATTATTTTTTTTTTTAAAATTGCAATTTTTATAATTTGTTAAACATTTATCTAATATTTTTAAAGTATATACGAGTATATCAGAAATTTCGTTTTCTAAACAAAATTTACTGCAAAATCTGCATACAACTTTAAAAACAGGTTTTTATTTCTAATCTAGTAGAGCAAATGTCAGAAAAACTTTTGCCAGATGTTAAAAAACAGTTCTACCAACCTAAAATTAAATGCTTTTGCAGATAGTAATAGCACATGAATTTTTAAAAAACGAATTCCCTTCATTATTGAACATTTTTTTAAATTTTTTAATTGAATATAAGTATCCAATGGCAATATATGCAGCCGAAACCTGGACACTAAAGCAAACTAAGAGAAAAAGAGTCGAAAGTTTCAAGATGTGGGTGTATAGATGGGTTTTTCGGATCTACTGGTTGGGGGAGATGAAAGTGAAAACTAGGTTACTCAAACGTCTAAACCAAGCCTACCTCACATATTTTGGTCACATCGCCAGAAGAAGAAAAAAACTGGTGGTCGAAGCTAAAGTCAACGGCAGAAGATCAGAAGGCAGATCATCAAAAAGGTAGATAGACCAACTACACTCTCTTGTTGAAAAAACATGTGAGGAGGGTCAAATGGCCCTAGACTGAAAGATCTGGAAGGGTTCAGTGTCAAGAACCAGCCCATGTCAAGGGCAATAGGAGAGAGGAAGAGGATATTGCATTAAAAGAAAAAAAAAATAAACTAAAGAATACTACGACATTTTGTGGAAAGCGGTGATGAAAAACTTTTTTTTCTAAAATTATACTTTTGAATATATTGCCAAATCAGTTCATCAGATGGGTGTTTTTAAAAAAATAAAAATAAGAAATTAAAATTTTTAAGATAAAAACATGGGTATGGACATTCCTTTTTTAGTGTTAGATGAAACGAAATGAAAAATAGTTTCTTTTCCGAAATTTGAAGCAAACTCATGCACCAGCAATAATAAAGGCTATTTTAATAAAAGAAACAAATAAAATTTCGCATTCTATCAAATCGTAATTTTTGTTGATAGTTTTAGAATCACTTGTAAATATTGGAACGTGAGTTGTACTTTATTAACCCTTGTCATATTAAAACAACTGGGAAAAAATTATTACTTTGCCATCAAATTCGTACGTGTAAATATCAATAACAAATAAAAAACTGTTTGCAACATCCGAGCTTGGTAGTTTCGACAAAATAATGAAATAGGCACGATTTTGCATTTTGTGATTAAATATCAGGCCAAATATTGATTGAAACTTTTAATTTTTGGTAAAAAGTTGTCACTGAACTTTATATAAAATAACAGTAAGCCTTATCAGTTAAATGTGTTGTTTCTGATAAGAAAGGGAGAATAGCTAGTCTGAGATTAATTTTATTATACTCTTGATTATTAGCTTCTACCAGTTAATTAATTTTAATTTTTAATCTAAATACGTAATGATTTTTGGATTTTTCTAAGAAATTAAAAATCTGCTTCTCCGGAAATGTTGACGGAAAATGCATTTCTTACATGTTCGCAAAACTATATATTCATTGTACTCACCTGACCATGACTATGAATTATGCTAATAAAAAAATAAAAAGATATCCTGCCACAGTGGTGCCTTTTATCAGTTATTTTATGAATAAAATAATCAAGATTTAAAAAATACTATCATATTAAATATATCACGTTTGGTGGCAAGTTTTTCATAATATTTAATTTTTTGATCATTCCTGATATGTACAAGATCTATCTGTTTAAGTTTTAAATTATTAATACTCTTAATGTTTGAAAAATTTCTAAAAACAGACTTTGGCCTTATCAAGAATATTTCTCATCGGTAAGCCCTCAGTTACTTTTGTAAACTTAAATGTTGTTGATAACACTGCGACACAAAAAAAGTTGAGAATCTCTAACCAAAATACATGGATTTAGTGTATTTTTCGACGCTGAATTCGAATCCGTAGTTAAAAAAAGAAAGATATATCGTGTCATTTTTTTTTTGATCAAAAACATCCCTTGAAATGGGCTAAAACTATAGTAATAATGTAATGACTCTTAATGAAGTGTGAAAAATGGTAAATATTTTATAGTCTAGAGAAGAGAATATGCCTTCAAACCACATTATGTTATTTCTATTAATTAAACCAAAATCCACCTTTATAGGGTGTGAAAAGTACATCTAAAACTCAAATAACGCACGTGCGTTTAAATGACATGGACAAAGGACAAATTGTTGTAGCTTTTAGGAGAAAATATCTGACTTCGGTATGACAATCAGATATTACTCTTAAAGGGTTGAGACTCACCCCTATAGGGTGTAAAGACCACCCTCACCTACGGAGGTATCTCATAAGTTTCAATAACGACGAAAAAAGTTCAGGATTTTGTAGTTTTAGGCTGGGTGAAGAAATATGGAGTAGATTCACTTGAACCATCGATAGAGGTTTAGAAGGTGGTAGAAACTACCCCTGCGCTCTAATGATGCACATGGATATTATTGAAATTCGGAAAGGATGAAGTGCTTTTATCTCGTTTTGACAAAAACATTCAAGACAACGGGATTATCTTCCTAATAAGGTTGAAAATTATACCCAAGAGGGGGGGAACTACCTCTTGAGGTGGATGAATCTTAGAAGTTCTAGCATCTGAGGAAAAAAATACAGGCTTTCGTAGTCTCAGGCAGGATGGACAAATAGAGCCTGTATTTTTTTTCTCAAATGCTAGAACTTTTAAGACTCATCAGACTCACCCAGGGGGTAGTTCCCCCCTCCGAGATGATTTTCGACCTTATTAGGAAGATGATCTAGTGGTCTTGAATGTTTAGCACAATGAGATAAAACTACTTGTTCCTTCCCGAATTTCAATAACATCCATGTGCGTCATTATAGGATAGGGGTAGTTTCTACCACCCTCCAGAGGTAGTTTATAGTCGTGTATCGGTGGTGCAAGCTAATCTACTCCATATTTGTTCAACCCTACCTAAAACTACAAAAGCCTAAACTTTTTTCGTCGTTATTGAAACTTACAAGATACCTCTATAGGTGGGGGTGGTTTTTACACCCTATAGGGCTGAGCCTCAACCTTTTAAGATTCAGATATTTTTTCCTAAGAGCTACAAGAATTTGTCCTTTGTACCTGTTATTTAAACTCATTTGCGTTATTTCAGTTTTAGAGTTAGTTTTCACCCCCTATAAGGGTAGATTTTGGTTTAATTAATAGAAATAGCTTGAGTTCTGCGACAGTTGATCCGTAGTTGAGGATTAACAATTGTGGTCTCAATTAAATCAAATTCAATTTTTCAATACCCAATTGATATTAAAATAAAACTAAATTAAAACATCTACACATATGAAATTAGGAGCTAAAATTAATTTAAAATTTCAATAGTATTTTCGATTAAAAATGATAAATTGATTTGTAGTAAAGTTTAACTTTACCTACCTTCCTAAATAGCTATAAAAGGATAACTTCACATTAGGCAAACATTACAAGGGTGGATTGAAAAGTCTTATGAAAAACAGTAAATAACATCAAAACACAAAAATTCGAACGGTGCATAATACTCGTTTTCAGTACGGTCATATTTAAATATTTTAAATTCAAAAATATCTTTTTTCGTCATTCAACGAAAAATTTTCCCTCTAATCCAATTTTTGAGGTCCAGAAACAAAAAAAAAGTCAGTTGTGGTAAAATTTGGGGAATAGGGTGGATAGCGAACTATTTCGAAACTAGGCTCATGCACTTTTGCCATTGCAATGGCCAATGTTCGAGCAGACACCTTATCCTGGTGAAGAAGCACTTGCTTGTGCGTTAGTTTCGATCGTTTCTACTTTAACTCACTATGCAAATGGCCCAATAACGTCACTGTTTTACCCTTTTCCAAATAATTAATCATGTTGATATCCTGTAGATCCCGAAAAAGTTGTCATCATTTTTCCCGCCGATATAACTGTTTCGGCTTTTTTCGGTGCACTTTTACCTTCGCCAACCTACTGTTTTGACTGCTGTCTTTTGTCCAGGGTATAGTGGTGAATTCCTGTTTCGTCTGTAAAACGACTCCTGAAGTACTTTGGATTATGCTGCAACTTTTCCAAATACGATTCTAAAATGCCTTTCCTTGTGTTTTTTGGACTAGAGTCAACAATCACGGCACCAATCGCGCACTCAGTTTTTTCATTTTTAGAGGTTGATGTAGGATATTATATACCCGTCCTTACGCGATGATCTTCCATCACAATACCATGATTTTTATTGACCATTTCTTCAAAAGAAACCTGAACGTTCAATATCTGCAGTGCTCGCGTGGCCACTTTTAAATTCATTTATCCATCATTTCCGAAGTTGGCAGCTACTATCTTTTGAACACGGCTCTTAAATCTTTTCTGCTGCCGTGATTATGTCTGCGAGTTGCCGACCCTTGCCATTCAGATGGCATATTCTAGTTTGTTGCTTGATAAACATTCACGCCTGGGTTGTCTAATGTTCTCGGACCTCCCGTACTTTTAATACAATTGCAAAACTGACGGCCTTAATTTGATTAGCCTTTATATATTTTTTCGCCTCATTTTGTAAATTTAAAGCTTTGTTTCTCAAAATTACTTTAATACCGTGTGTCTTACAATAAGATCTTCAACTGTGCAAATTGTAACTGTTATAGAAAATGTCGGTGTACCATTCGCTTCGTAATATTTGCTGTTACCCGAACAATTTTTATGTCACTTTGGACTCATTTCGCAAATAAACCACATTGACTAATAGTCTCCAATCGAGAATTTAAAACAAGAGTGGAAGTAAGGGAGTAGACCACTGTCAAAGGCGCTAACACAAAGTCTGGTTTTGATAAGAGTAATTGATTACATAAAAAATTTTTGCCTAATTTTTAGTGTTCCGTACGGCACACTTATAAGAACACATCGGTGTCTGTCGGTCTGTCTGTCCGTCTGTCAAACCCGAGTTTCTTCGAAACTATTTGATATAAAAAGTTGAAATTTGGTACTAATATAGGAATTGATGGCCCCATCAGAGCCATGTAGCTTTGAAAGTTAAATTTCGAGGGTTAGTTATGGGGAGCGAAATCGGAAATGAAAAAAAATTACCAGGTCATCGAGTAGGATGTCAAATGAAAGCTTGTGAAAATACGAGTTCAAATATATATATATATATATATATATATATATATATATATATATATATATATATATATATATATATATATATATATATATATATATATATATATATAAATATATATATACCTTGAACTTCGGTGGTTTACTTTACTATGCCAAAGGAAACCCGCACACAAGAAGGCTTGCTAACTTGTTAATTTTTTTATTTGGTTGTTTATTTGTGATTTTATTATTTATTAGGTGAGAGTACGTTTTTAGTGTTCCGTACGGAACACTTATAAGATCACTTAGGTGTCTGTCCGTCTGTCACACCCGATTTTCTCCGAAACTATTTGTCATAGAAAGTTGAAATTTGGTAATAATATAGGAATTGATGGCCTCATCAGAGCCATATAGTTTTGAAAGTTAAATTTTGACTTAAGGGGTTAGTTTTGGGGGGTGAAATCGAAAGTGAAAAAAAATTTTTTTTTACTAGGTAATCGAGTGTGGTGTCAAATGAAAGCTTGTGAAAACACCAGTAATATATATATATATATATATATATATATATATATATATATATATATATATGTATATATATATATATATATATATATATATATATAACATATATATATATAATGTAATACTTGCGCGTACTTTTCTTTGTATTATTTTTAAAAAATCGCGAAAAATCGCTGTCCACCCGCCTTATCTCGAAAAGTACTTATCAAAAAATTTTGAAAAAATTCTGGAATATTCTCCACGGGGTGTAGATTGAACGAAAATTATCACGAGTGCATTACCTGTAATAATTTATCTGGTATATAAAAAAAAAAAAACAGAAATTTCAAGGTCATCAATTTTCAGTAAAGATTGGAAATAAACTTTGTTCAAAACTCATTTGGGGTGTTTTTTGTGAAGTCACTGATCATTTTATACTTCCGTTACAACATTTTTTATTTTAAAAGCAATCAACGTACGGAATACTAATTGCGCAAGTTCAACTTGCACTTGACCGGTTATTTCTGTTTAATACATGGTGAGAATAACTATTCTATTTAAGTAAATTGGTGTAAATATGACGTTGGCCCGATCGTTCACAGCATCTTTCTCTTGTTTTATTTCTATCATTTCTTTTACTGATAATTTACTATAATTTTGGTCTCGATTTATAATTTGAATGTATGACCTAGTTCTGTCGTGTGTTGTGTAGAGCTGTTGAGGTGTTTTTGGTGTACTTATGTCCGTTTAGTCTGTTTTTTGACAGCTGACTTGTCATACCTATATATCTCTTCGGACAATCTGCACATAGTATCGAATATATTTGATTGATTCATGGTCGATGTTTGGCTTTTTAGATTCGTGAATACAGATCTTAATTTGTTGTGGGCTTTATGACAGACTGCTATATCATACCTCCTTAGAGCATTTTTTAGTTTTTCTGAGCGTTCTTTTGTATATGGAAAGGTAGGAAGTATTATTTTTTTGTTTACTGTTTTGCTGTTGATTATTATGGTTATTATAGAACTTCTGTGTTATTTTTTTTATCGTTTTTATTATGTCGTTTATTTTAAAGTTATTTTGCAATAAAACTATGTTGACTTTATCTAGCACCTTGGGGTGACAGTAACCAAGCAGAATTTAATGCTATAAAAACCCAGGCGGCCATTTTTTCTAAAAAAAAGTCCACAACTGTTAATTCTGTACAAAGCTCAAATTCGGCCAACGACGGAATACTGTTCCCATGTTTGAGGCTGTGCTTCCAAACATACACTGCATTTATTGGATTCTATTTAGGAGAGACCTTTTCGCCTGACTGGGGACCCGGAACTGGCCAGCAACCTTGATTCATTGGAACATCGAAGAACGGCTGGCGACTTGAGTCTATTCTACAAGTATTTTCATAGAAAGTGTTCACCCGCTTAATTCTTCCCAGAGCGGTTCATGCTAGGAATACACGTCGCGCTAGTACTTCTCATCCGCACGAGGTTCAGCTTGTTACTCATACAACCCTTTTTCAAGCAGTTTTTTATATGGAGAACCTCATCCCTTTGGAATAATTTGCCCAGGACTGTATTTCCGACCGAGTAAAATTTACAGCGATTCAACGTGAATTGCTTTTTTCGCACACATCTCGCTTCTGTAGCTCTTTAGGGATTTTTCTGCAACACGTGCTAGACCCATAAAAAAATGTACATTGTCCAATACCTCAAAATTAATATTTTCTGAGATATTTATGTATAAAAGTTCTACTCCACTCCAGTTCTTTTCATCCAATCAGTCTAAACAATACTTTAATGCTGTGCTTTATTCTAAAGTCGCTATTTTTTATGAAGATTGGGTTATGGGATTTCGATCATTTCACTGGTCATAATTTAAGCTGTTCTTTTGGCCTTCATGAGTCGTAAATTAAGACTCAATTTATTCCTTTACGAAATATTGTAATTATAAGTCCTATTGCTCAAATTTTAGTTAAAATGCCTGTGTTTTTTCCCGAGAGTGTCATATTAATATGTTATTTATACACGGTGAAGCAAGAAGACATCTAGGAGACGCGAGAGTATTGTGGGTTGAACGGTATCTAGAGTGGGATCCACCGTGTGAAAATGATAAATTTAAATAAAGCTATTATTTTCTTATTTAAAATGATTTTTTAACTATGGAAAATTATTTTAACATGGTGGATCCCGCTCTGGATACCTTTGAACGTACAATGATCTCCATTTTTTCTTTGTCTCTCCACGCCCTATTAACATACCAATTTGAGGCTCCGGGATAAAACTAGACATTTTAATTCAAATTAATGCATTAAAAACGTCATTATAAGGAAGGAATAAATTCAGTCTTAAGTTACGACCTATGACTGTCCAGAGAATAGCTTAAATTATGCAATAATAATGATGGGATATGCAGAGCTACCTTAGATTAAAGCACGGCATTAAAGTATTGGTTAGATGGATTGGATGAAAAGTAAGAAAGTATTGGTTAGATGGATTGGATGAAAAGTAAGGGGCATCAGAAAGTTTGTTGAATTACCGATTTCCCAGAAATATTAAAGCTGGCAAAAAAATATACATAAAAAAACTTTTTTTTTTTATGGGTCTAGCACACGTGCTGCAGGGAAGTCCTTAAAGCGCTCCAGGAGCGGCATGTGTGCGGAAAAAAGCGATTCACGTTGTTCTTGAATCGCTGTAAATTGTACTCGCTGGGAAACAGCGCTGGGCAAATTATTCCAAAGGGATGATGTTCTCCATATAAAAGACTGCTTGAAAAGCGTTGTACGCGGAGTAACAAGTTGAACCTCATACGGATGTGAAGCATCAGCGCGACGTGTATTTCTAACATGCACCGCTTTGGAAGGAATTAAGCGGGCTACATCCTTCGAACACTTTCCATGAAAATACTTGTAGAACAGACTCAAGTCGCCAACCATTCTTCGATGTTCCAGCGAATCAAGGCCGCCGGTCAGTTCCGGGTCTCCAATCAGACGAACAGCTCTTCTCTGAATAGAATCCAACAAATGCAATGTACGCTTGGGAGCGGAGCCCCAAACATGGGAGCAGTATTCCATAGTTGGTCGAATTTGAGCTTTGTAAAGAATTAACAGTTGTTGTGGAGTGTAAAGCTTTCTGGTTCGAAATAATATTCCTAACTTTTGAGAAGCTCTCCTTGCTATGCCTGCAACATGTTCATGCCAGGACATATTTGCTCCCAAACTAAAGCCCAACAAATTGAGCGACGATGCTAAGGGAATGGAGTGCCCCGACATAACTATGTCGGGTTCAGCAACGTTAACTTTTTTAGAAAAAACTGCCGCCTGGGATTTGTAGCGTTAAATTCCACTTGGTTACTATCACCCTAAGATAGAATTTCTTCCAGGTCTTTGTTAAGTTGAACGACCTCCTACTGCCTGCGGATATTCTCCTGAGCAGCCGATATCCGAGCGTTCAAAGTGAATGAAGAGATAAGCGTCGTCTGCAAAGCTGTAAATTGGATTCCCGGTCTTTTCCAGCAGATCGTTAATGTAAATGAGAAAAAGAGTAGGATACAGTATGGAGACTTGGGGCACACCGGCGTTGATTGTGAAGGTGTTAGAAAGAAATCCGTCGACCGCCACTCGTAAAGACCGCTTTCTGAGGAAACATGAGAGCCACAAACAGAACTTTTCAGACATACCACAAGAGCGCAGCTTAGCCAACAGTCCATCGTCCCAAACACGGTAGAATGCCTTGGATATGTCAAGAGCAACCGCTCGAGATTCTCCAAAGTGTTCAATTGCGTTGTTCCAAACATGTGTTACATAAGTCAGAAGATCTCCTGTTGATCTATGTTTACGAAAGCCATATTGGTGATCGCTAATAATATTGAATCGTTCAAGATATTTTAGAAGATGCTGATTGATAACCTTTCCCATGACTTTCGATATTATTGAAAGCAGTGCGCCTGGTCGATAGTTATTTGGCAAGGTCTTCTTGCCTTTTTTAGGTATCGGCTGAACCGTGGCACATTTCCAGCAGGACGGAAATATTCCCTTTCTGTAGGATAGGTTGAAAAGTCTACAGAAAACTGGTGTTAGTTCCCTTGCACAGTTTTTGAGAACTAAGGCAGGTATTCCGTCAGCGCCAGAAGCCTTTTTGGTGTCTAGCTTCATTAAAATACGCTTTATGATACGCTGTCTGAAGACAACCTCGGGCATCTTTGACTGCAATATGGGAATTGTAGGTGGTGTTTTTCCTTGGAAATCGACAGTAGAATGTGAAGCAAAGAGTTCAGCCAACAAGTTCGCTCTCTCAACAGGTGTGGTTGCAATGGAATTATCTGGCCGTGTGAGTGGTGGTATGGTGAAATTTTGACTAACTGCCTTAGCGACTGCCCAAAAGGACCTGGAATTGTTGGCACAAGCGAGAAATTTGTTTCTAATTAGTTGATTGTGTGCCTCCTTGGTTTCGTCGATAATTCCTTTGCATCTGTTCCGGGCACGAACAAAGGTGTTACGATTTATGGTGTTAGGATTTTCACGCCATTGTCGGTAGGCAATATATTTAGAAGCAACAGCTTCTTTGCATTTTCGGTCAAACCAAGGCTTGCCGTTGGTTTGGCATTTCTTCGAAAAAGGGATGTAAGCTTCCATGCCAGCCGAAATAATATCGGAGACCTCCCTGGCGCAGTCAGATGGGTTGTCGGATCGAAAACAAACGTCCATCCAAGCCGTCCATCCATGGTTAAAGTTCTCTGTAGAATATAAATATTTAGCAAACTGTATTCTCAATCCATTAAAGTTATTGAAGTTATTTGACCTTAAAAATGGAGTTCCGATACTTCTTCAAATAAACCTGAAGTAATTATAAGTAACCTCAGTCATTAATACTTATAAGTACAAGTAATGATACTATTTTATTTATTTTCATTTGTTTTTGTCAAGAAAACAATATTGACTCATTATTTGTCATTTTCATCCGCTATTCTTCCAAAAAAATTTAAAAGAGAAGTACACGATATGATATATGTTTTAGAATTACCTTTTTCCATAGAACATCAAAATGATATAATATGTAGGATGTTCTATCAGAAATAAAGAAGATGTTTTTGTTTACGTCTGATAGTTACTTGTTTTTATGATCAACAGCTTGGATAGTAATTTTATGGTGACTCACTCGGTACATATATAATATATACATATATATATATATATATATATATATATATATATATATATATATATATATATATATATATATATATATATATATATATATATATATATATATATATATATATATATATATATATATATATATATATATATATATATATATATATATATATATATATATATATATATATATATATATATATATATATATATATATATAAATATATATATATATATATATATATATATAAAATATATATATATATATATATATTATATATATATATATATATATATATATATATATATAAATATATATATATATATATATATATATATATATATATATATATATATATATATATACATATATATATATATACAATACATATATATATATATATATGTATATATATACTTCACAAGTCCTCACAAACTTTACGATGTCAAAACGCATTTTTGGCCAATAATACTGTTCCTGAACCCTGTGAAGAGTTTTATAAAAGCCAAAATGACCAGAAGTAGGAGGAGTGTGACACATGTCTATAACTTCCTCTCTCTGTGGTTTAGGAACTAGTATTTTCCACTCGGGTACATTAATTTTTAAAGGCAACTGGTTTGGGATAAATTTGTACACGAAATCATTTTCCACCTTCCACTGTGGAAAATTTTGAGGAGATTCTTTAATTTGCTGCCGTAAATTGTCGTACCATGGGTCAATGCGATCTACATCTACTGTATCAATTCTTACGCCAAACTGTGCATTAAGACTGCTTTCGTCCGCTGTATGATCTGGGATTCTTGACAAAGCGTCAGGAATAACATTGTGGACTCCTTTTCTATGAATTAAAGTAAACGTGTGTTGTCTCAGCCTAATCGCCCAACGCGCTAGTTTGCCACTAGGGTTTTTAATAGAATTAAGCCACAATAAGCTATAATGATCTGTTATGACCGTGAAAGGAACACCTTCTATGTAAGGTCGAAACTTTTCGATGTTAAAGAGTACTGCTAAACATTCTTTTTCAACAACCGAATAGTTACGTTCAGCCTTTGATAAAGTTCTACTGGCATACGCTATCACCCTTTCCTCACCATTGATTTTCTGTGTTAGGACGCCCCCTAAACCAGTATTAGAAGCATCACTAGAAATATAAAAACTGTTGGGAAAAGTCTGGTTGGGATAAAATGGGAGCTGAAACCAATAGTTCTTTAATCTTTATAAAAGATTCTTCGGCTGCCTTTGTCCAATCTATCGATTGTCCTTTTTTCCGTCCTTTCAAAAGATCATTAATAGGTGACAACAAGGTAGAAAAATTCTCGATAAAACGTCTATACCATGAACACATTCCTACGAAGCGCTTAACTTCCGTAGTATTAGTAGGTCTCGCATAATTAACCATGCTTGCTACTTTATCCGGATCGGTACGCAAGGAATTTGAGCCTACAATATAGCCTAAAAACTTTAGAGAAGTTTTGAAAAAAAAATCACATTTGCTCAAATTTATCGTCAGTCCGGCCTCTTTCAATTTATCTTTTACTTCCTTAAGTAAGCGAATATGCGATTCGAAGTCTTCCGATGTTACTAAAATATCATCGAGATAGGTAAAAATATGTGGCTCATATTTCGGACCAAATATAGCGTCCACTAAACGTTGCTGAGTTTGAGCAGCGTTCTTTAGACCAAACGGCATAGTGACGAACTGAAATAGACCTCGGCCTACTACTGCAAAAGCGGTCTTTTCCTTAGAGGATTTGTCTAAAGGAATTTGCCAGAAAGCCTTTCTAAGGTCTATCGAAGATACATACTTAGCATTCCTGAGTGATGTCAAAATTCTGTCGATGTTCGGTAATGGGTAGTTATCAAATTTGCTGACCTCGTTGAGCTTTCTTCCGTCAAAGCACAGACGATACTGTCCATCGGCCTTTTTCACCAATAAGATTGGAGAACACCAAGGACTGTTTGATTCTTCAATCACTCCGAGTTTCAACATTTCGTCTAACTCTTTATTTAATACTTTTGACATATAAGGAGACATGGCGAAGGGCCTTGTCTTTACAGGACTGGCATCAGCCGTATCTATAGACATCTTGATTTTATTCGTTCGGCCTAACCTATCTTTACTACTTATTTCATTGAAAGAGCTTATTACTTTTTCTGCTTTTAAGCGTTCCGTCCGCGAGAGATCATCTAGAGTACATAGACGCGAGAAAAGGTTTTCAAAAGAACTTTCTGAATAACAATCTTTAAAACTTGTCTGAGAATTGACTTCTAGGGACTGTGGATACCACGAATTATTTTTAAAATTTACTAGAATTCCGAATTTTTGTGCAGAATCACATCCTAAAACCAAAGTATGTGATAGAGAAGGTACTACTAAAGCAGAAATTACTAAACAATGACCATTGCAGGCTAGCGGCAACTCAACCGTACCTAAAACTTTTTGGCAGCTGCCATCTGCAGTGGTAACACTTCTATTTTTGACGTGGCATATTTTTATACTTAAACGACTTAAAAATTTTATACCATTCTGACCTAAAACGGAGGCATTTGCACCAGAGTCAAGTAAAGCCGAAAAATGGGCACCTAATAGATATATCTTTATATGCGGTCCATTATCTAAATATTTATGCACGAATAAAGGAGACATGTGACCATTTGGAGAAGCAGGAGTTTTAATTTGAGAAGGAGAATTTTTATTAGACTTTTTTTTAAAAAAAAATCAGAAACTTTTTGTAACTATTTAGTCCAATCTGATTTATTGGAGTATTTCTTTACTTAAGATCCTCGTTAGAATCTTTCTTTTATCCGCGACCGGACGTTCTGAGAAAGTACGACGGATTTTCAGTTCATATTCTAACTCATATTCCAGTAGGTGATTGACTTTAAAATTGAAGGCTTCCATGGTAATTTAGTTTATAAAATTTAAAAGAACTGTTTTAAAAAAATCGTAAAAATATTTCTCCTGTGCTCCCAATAGTCTAAATAAAAAAATACGTAAAGGCACTTAAAATATGTAAACTTCTTTATCAAACATTTAAAAAATCTTTGACAATTTCGAAAAAAATTTCTAAGTATTGCCTTCTATTAACATTCCTTTACCAATTTATCTTAAGAATTTCCTATAAAAAATCTCTAAATACCGTTTCGTATCAGCAAAGTATTTTTAATATTCATGCAAAATATAGGTGAGAAAAAAGAACAGTTTTTTTGTTCGGTTAACCGCAAAATAAACAGTGCAAAATTAAAGTCGACCAACACATTTGCTAATCAGAACTATAAAGCTAGCTGTTAAGAAAAAAGTAGGAATCTCTTATCTTAGAGTCAACAACTAAATTCAAATATCTATATCAGATAAATTGAAATAAAAAAATTCTACAAATTTCCTGCTTTTGTCTTACTGCTATAGTGTAGTTTCGTTTAATAAGTATTATGAAATAAAATATCTGCAAAGTTAGAGCTTTTTATTTTGTTCGAAAGCTAGTACACTGAACCCTTTTTTTTAAAAAAATAAAATTCCAAAAGCCCCGCGTTGACAGCGCTATTTTTATGACGTCTTCTTATGACATGCTAAACTGTCCTCAGTTTGAGGCATCTTTTTCCGTACCCTGTGAGAAGTTGTTTGTCCCACGCTTGAGCGCAATTTTGTAAGGTGTGCTAATTTTGCTTTATTTTTCGCCCCATGTAGACTGCGTCATTTTGTAACATTTTTAAATACTGGACGCCCCAAGCTTGAGCACAATTTTCTTGCAGCCCCGCTTTAATTTCTGATAATGAATTGAGTGAAACCTGATTTTAAAAGAACTAAAGAAATTAAAGAAATACTAGCTCAGTTTTCCTTGGTGGAGAGATATGGGTAAGAGATAATTTTTGTACGTCTTTTTTGGAATTTAATTCTATTTTTAAAGAAACCTCAGTTGTACGACTTTTTTTTGGGCACCACTCATTTTAAAATAGAAAGGATTTAACTTCAGCTAAGAAAAATGAGAAAAAACTGAAGTGTTTTATGGATATTACTAAAAAGGAATTAGTCTAGCACAACTGATCCTGAAAAGAAAAATAACTATTCAGTGAGACACTAGCTTTAATCAACAAAAAAAGAATTTATTCATATTTTTAAAATGAAAATAAAAAACGTTCTAACCTTTACAGTTATACCAAAAAAATCCTAGCCTAAATAGTAGTTGTTACATTTAAACTTTAAACTTTTACAACCCCCGAAGGCGAGACATCGTGTTTTACACTTCACTTTTTTGTCTGCTATTCATTGCTGTTAATGCACTGCTCTTAAATAAGTCTATTGGAGGGAGTTTTGTTGACTTACTGTTTTTCAGTCCTGCTGTGATGGACTACGCCCGATTTCACACTTTTTCTTAACACTTAGAAAGCTCACTACAGCTTTTATTGTCGAAACTGGTACTTTTACTTTGCGGCTCTGAAGAAAATTAGCCTACTTCGGCTAGATGGAAAATAGCCTCTCGGCTAGACGGTACTGCCTGGTCTGCGGCTCGATCGAAAAAAGCCCTGGTCTGCGGCTCGATGGAAATAAGCCTCGCTGGTAGTTTCTCGGACGCTTAAATAGACCGTGCAAATTCTGCCGGTAACATTGCGACGCCGGAACCAAAATAGCGGATACAAATTTTTCACCAATCGCGGCTCAGCGATATGTTCGGTCAGGAACACGCACAACACACTATACCGGACGTCTTGAAATCTCTGTTTAATATACCGTTCGATATTTTAAAATAAAAATAAATACAATTTGAAGTGAAAAATCAGTAACATTACATGGTCTTAAAATCTAGGAAAAAATGAATGTTACAATATATATATATATATATATATATATATATATATATATGTATATATATATATATATATATATATATATATATATATATATATATATATATATATATATATATATATATACATATATATATATATATATATATATATATATATATATATATATATATATATATATATATATACATATATATATATATATAATATATATATATATATATATATATATATATATATATATATATATATATATATTGTAACATTCATTTTTTCCTAGATTTTAAGACCATGTAATGTTACTGATTTTTCACTTCAAATTGTATTTATTTTTATTTTAAAATATCGAACGGTATATTAAACAGAGATTTCAAGACGTCCGGTATAGTGTGTTGTGCGTGTTCCTGACCGAACATATCGCTGAGCCGCGATTGGTGAAAAATTTGTATCCGCTATTTTGGTTCCGGCGTCGCAATGTTACCGGCAGAATTTGCACGGTCTATTTAAGCGTCCGAGAAACTACCAGCGAGGCTTATTTCCATCGAGCCGCAGACCAGGGCTTTTTTCGATCGAGCCGCAGACCAGGCAGTACCGTCTAGCCGAGAGGCTATTTTCCATCTAGCCGAAGTAGGCTAATTTTCTTCAGAGCCGCAAAGTAAAAGTACCAGTTTCGACAATAAAAGCTGTAGTGAGCTTTCTAAGTGTTAAGAAAAAGTGTGAAATCGGGCGTAGTCCATCACAGCAGGACTGAAAAACAGTAAGTCAACAAAACTCCCTCCAATAGACTTATTTAAGAGCAGTGCATTAACAGCAATGAATAGCAGACAAAAAAGTGAAGTGTAAAACACGATGTCTCGCCTTCGGGGGTTGTAAAAGTTTAAAGTTTAAATGTAACAACTACTATTTAGGCTAGGATTTTTTGGTATAACTGTAAAGGTTAGAACTTTTTATTTTCATTTTAAAAATATGAATAAATTCTTTTTTTGTTGATTAAAGCTAGTGTCTCACTGAATAGTTATTTTTCTTTTCAGGATCAGTTGTGCTAGACTAATTCCTTTTTAGTAATATCCATAAAACACTTCAGTTTTTTCTCATTTTTCTTAGCTGAAGTTAAATCCTTTCTATTTTAAAATGAGTGGTGCCCAAAAAAAAGTCGTACAACTGAGGTTTCTTTAAAAATAGAATTAAATTCCAAAAAGACGTACAAAAAAATTATCTCTTACCCATATCTCTCCACCAAGGAAAACTGAGCTAGTATTTCTTTAATTTCTTTAGTTCTTTTAAAATCAGGTTTCACTCAATTCATTATCAGAAATTAAAGCGGGGCTGCAAGAAAATTGTGCTCAAGCTTGGGGCGTCCAGTATTTAAAAATGTTACAAAATGACGCAGTCTACATGGGCGAAAAATAAAGCAAAATTAGCACACCTTACAAAATTGCGCTCAAGCGTGGGACAAACAACTTCTCACAGGGTACGGAAAAAGATGCCTCAAACTGAGGACAGTTTAGCATGTCATAAGAAGACGTCATAAAAATAGCGCTGTCAACGCGGGGCTTTTGGAATTTTATTTTTTTAAAAAAAGGGTTCAGTGTACTAGCTTTCGAACAAAATAAAAGCTCTAACTTTGCAGATATTTTATTTCATAATACTTATTAAACGAAACTACACTATAGCAGTAAGACAAAAGCAGGAAATTTGTAGAATTTTTTTATTTCAATTTATCTGATATAGATATTTTGAATTTAGTTGTTGACTCTAAGATAAGAGATTCCTACTTTTTTCTTAACAGCTAGCTTTATAGTTCTGATTAGCAAATGTGTTGGTCGACTTTAATTTTGCACTGTTTATTTTGCGGTTAACCGAACAAAAAAACTGTTCTTTTTTCTCACCTATATTTTGCATGAATATTAAAAATACTTTGCTGATACGAAACGGTATTTAGAGATTTTTTATAGGAAATTCTTAAGATAAATTGGTAAAGGAATGTTAATAGAAGGCAATACTTAGAAATTTTTTTTTGAAATTGTCAAAGATTTTTTAAATGTTTGATAAAGAAGTTTACATATTTTAAGTGCCTTTACGTATTTTTTATTTAGACTATTGGGAGCACAGGAGAAATATTTTTACGATTTTTTTAAAACAGTTCTTTTAAATTTTATAAACTAAATTACCATGGAAGCCTTCAATTTTAAAGTCAATCACCTACTGGAATATGAGTTAGAATATGAACTGAAAATCCGTCGTACTTTCTCAGAACGTCCGGTCGCGGATAAAAAGAAAGATTCTAACGAGGATCTTAAGTAAAGAAATACTCCAATAAATCAGATTGGACTAAATAGTTACAAAAAGTTTCTGATTTTTTAAAAAAAAAAGTCTAATAAAAATTCTCCTTCTCAAATTAAAACTCCTGCTTCTCCAAATGGTCACATGTCTCCTTTATTCGTGCATAAATATTTAGATAATGGACCGCATATAAAGATATATCTATTAGGTGCCCATTTTTCGGCTTTACTTGACTCTGGTGCAAATGCCTCCGTTTTAGGTCAGAATGGTATAAAATTTTTAAGTCGTTTAAGTATAAAAATATGCCACGTCAAAAATAGAAGTGTTACCACACTGCAGATGGCAGCTGCCCAAAAAGTTTTAGGTACGGTTGAGTTGCCGCTAGCCTGCAATGGTCATTGTTTAGTAATTTCTGCTTTAGTAGTACCTTCTCTATCACATACTTTGGTTTTAGGATGTGATTCTGCACAAAAATTCGGAATTCTAGTAAATTTTAAAAATAATTCGTGGTATCCACAGTCCCTAGAAGTCAATTCTCAGACAAGTTTTAAAGATTGTTATTCAGAAAGTTCTTTTGAAAACCTTTTCTCGCGTCTATGTACTCTAGATGATCTCTCGCGGACGGAACGCTTAAAAGCAGAAAAAGTAATAAGCTCTTTCAATGAAATAAGTAGTAAAGATAGGTTAGGCCGAACGAATAAAATCAAGATGTCTATAGATACGGCTGATGCCAGTCCTGTAAAGACAAGGCCCTTCGCCATGTCTCCTTATATGTCAAAAGTATTAAAATAAAGAGTTAGACGAAATGTTGAAACTCGGAGTGATTGAAGAATCAAACAGTCCTTGGTGTTCTCCAATCTTATTGGTGAAAAAGGCCGATGGACAGTATCGTCTGTGCTTTGACGGAAGAAAGCTCAACGAGGTCAGCAAATTTGATAACTACCCATTACCGAACATCGACAGAATTTTGACATCACTCAGGAATGCTAAGTATGTATCTTCGATAGACCTTAGAAAGGCTTTCTGGCAAATTCCTTTAGACAAATCCTCTAAGGAAAAGACCGCTTTTGCAGTAGTAGGCCGAGGTCTATTTCAGTTCGTCACTATGCCGTTTGGTCTAAAGAACGCTGCTCAAACTCAGCAACGTTTAGTGGACGCTATATTTGGTCCGAAATATGAGCCACATATTTTTACCTATCTCGATGATATTTTAGTAACATCGGAAGACTTCGAATCGCATATTCGCTTACTTAAGGAAGTAAAAGATAAATTGAAAGAGGCCGGACTGACGATAAATTTGAGCAAATGTGATTTTTTCAAAACTTCTCTAAAGTTTTTAGGCTATATTGTAGGCTCAAATTCCTTGCGTACCGATCCGGATAAAGTAGCAAGCATGGTTAATTATGCGAGACCTACTAATACTACGGAAGTTAAGCGCTTCGTAGGAATGTGTTCATGGTATAGACGTTTTATCGAGAATTTTTTCTACCTTGTTGTCACCTATTAATGATCTTTTGAAAGGACGGAAAAAAGGACAATCGATAGATTGGACAAAGGCAGCCGAAGAATCTTTTATAAAGATTAAAGAACTATTGGTTTCAGCTCCCATTTTATCCCAACCAGACTTTTCCCAACAGTTTTATATTTCTAGTGATGCTTCTAATACTGGTTTAGGGGGCGTCCTAACACAGAAAATCAATGGTGAGGAAAGGGTGATAGCGTATGCCAGTAGAACTTTATCAAAGGCTGAACGTAACTATTCGGTTGTTGAAAAAGAATGTTTAGCAGTACTCTTTAACATCGAAAAGTTTCGACCTTACATAGAAGGTGTTCCTTTCACGGTCATAACAGATCATTATAGCTTATTGTGGCTTAATTCTATTAAAAACCCTAGTGGCAAACTAGCGCGTTGGGCGATTAGGCTGAGACAACACACGTTTACTTTAATTCATAGAAAAGGAGTCCACAATGTTATTCCTGACGCTTTGTCAAGAATCCCAGATCATACAGCGGACGAAAGCAGTCTTAATGCACAGTTTGGCGTAAGAATTGATACAGTAGATGTAGATCGCATTGACCCATGGTACGACAATTTACGGCAGCAAATTAAAGAATCTCCTCAAAATTTTCCACAGTGGAAGGTGGAGGAAATGATTTCGTGTACAAATTTATCCCAAACCAGTTGCCTTTAAAAATTAATGTACCCGAGTGGAAAATACTAGTTCCTAAACCACAGAGAGAGGAAGTTATAGACATGTGTCACACTCCTCCTACTTCTGGTCATTTTGGCTTTTATAAAACTCTTCACAGGGTTCAGGAACAGTATTATTGGCCAAAAAATGCGTTTTGACATCGTAAAGTTTGTGAGGACTTGTGAAGTATGTGGAGCGCAGAAATCTCCAAATACACTACCTATGGGACTGATGGGAAAAGAGGGAGGAAAACGGTTAATTACCCTTTTCAAGTCATAGCAGCTGATCTAGTAGGCCCATTCCCACGTTCAAAAAAGGGAAATAAATGGCTTCTCGTGGTTTCTTGCTGGTTTACAAAGTATACCATGCTATTTCCTTTGAAAAGCTCTAAGGCTGGATATATAGAGAGAATTTTGGAAAATAATGTCTTTCTAATCCACGGTGTTCCATCGCTCTTAATATGCGATAACGGTACTCAGTTTACCTCTAAGAGTTTTAAGAGCTTAAGTGAAACTTATGGTTTTAACATCCGTTTTAATCCCGTGTACTCTCCCCAATGTAATTTTGTGGAACGTAATAACCGAACAGTCGGGACCGCTTTAAGAAGTTACGTGGATTCACATGACACTTGGGATAGCAATATTTCCAAAATCCAACGAGCGATAAATACGCGAGACACGAAGTAACAGGGTTCACACCGTCTTTCTTAGTTTACGGCAGACATATACCTCTATCTGGATCATATTATAAAAACTTAGACTTGGATGTCAATGCTGACAGCGAAATAATTCCGGGTAACAGGGGCGCGTACGCCGAAAATTTAAAGGGTTTAAAAGATATTTTCACCGACGTGCGCAGTAGGATACATAAGGCTTATGAGCGGAACAGTAAGTCTTACAACCTTAGAAAAAGGGATTTTTCCTTTAAGATAGGTGATCACGTTTGGCGAAAAAAAAAAAATTCTTTCCAGTGCAGCTGATAAATTCACATCTAAGTTGGTACCTAAGTATGTGCATTGCGTGATTTAGAGAAAAGATTTCGGATTTAGTTTATGGTTTAGTTAATTTAGATGGGACTAAAGTAGGACGATGGCATATTAAAGACTTAAAACCATTCAATGAACCTAACCCTAATGAAAGTTTGTCAGAAGAAGAATAATTTATATTTACACTATCTTAATTGCTTTAGTTTATTTTTTTTTGATGTTGCTCTGTAGAGGTGACGACCTCGTCTTTTTTGACTGTTATAAAAGTTGAGCTGAGGATAGCTTACTTTTATAGTTTTTGCTAAGGTTTTGGGTATTGGCCATATCCCAAACCTAGGTTGATTGTAGTTGATGTTTAGCATCGACTCAGCTGTTGCGAGCTTGCGAAAGAAAACACTCAGGATATATCATAAGACTGATATGTCGGTGGTCGCGGGATTTGATTTGCTTATGACCCCAAATAATATCCAGTTCTTGACACTTGGAAGCGAAATTTTGATTAGAGGCAATCCAAGGTGATCTTGAGTTAGGACAAGCGCAGGATGAAGCTCGTGTTGTATGATGTAGAGTCAAAATGTAATAAGAGCAATTTCAAAGTTTGCTACCCGAGAGGGTGTATTTTTATTACCTTAGTGGTATATTTTGGGTGCAATCAAGAGTAAATTGATTTTGGTTTATCCAGTAAGTCTAAGACTTGGATTATTTTGATTTAGATCTTCTTCTGAATTGACAAACTAAGGGTATTTTCTATTTTTTTTCAGAGCCGTTTAAACGTTACCTTTGAGTCACAAATTTTTTTAAAATTTTTTTTGCATAGGCTCATAGGCGTCTGATGAGTTTTTTCGGTTTACTATCAGATTGATAGAAAATTGAAGTTCTGCAGGAGAACTAAAGGCTGATCATTTACAGGAGATGAGAGCAGAGTAAGACAGTCGTTTCACAAAGAAATGATCAAAATCTGATACCGAGATGAGAACCTTGTCAAGAGAGGCTAAGCGCAGTGAAGGAAGATTCCTAACCGAATTTTTAGATTTCCAAGAGGTAATCTAGAAGTTTGGGCTGACAGAAAACGGTTATGCCTGATACCTGTAGCAGTTTCTTCTAGAGGCTATTGTTTAGGGAGACGATTAACACCATGATCGAATATTTTAGCTGTCAACGATGTTTTTCTTCTTGTTTCTGATTAAGCTGGGAAAGCTCTTGTCGTCTTCAAAAGTTTTGTTGCGTTGCCACCGGAAAATTGAGCAATTTTTGTTTCATGTAGCCTTTTTAAGCTCATTTTCGTTTTTTAAAATTTCGTTAGAAGCTTGGTTAAGTCAACCTTGTAAAACCTTTTAGGTTGTATCCCATGAGTTATCTGTTTTTACAGGCTGTGATGCACCGGGTGCTAACAGATGCCGTTACGACGTTTGGCAGGGAGTTAGTCTTCCTGAGGAACAGACTGATTGGAAGGGTAGTCTATGGGGGGTGAACGTTTTGACCTTTGGGACCTTTAAAGGTTTTGTTACCCAATGGTTATTTCTATTTGAACCAAAGGAGAGCCTAACTACTGTAGTCGACCTCAGCTCCAATTAGCCTATTAGTGGTGACAGGCTGTTGGCAGTAGTGTATTTCGGAACACCCTATTGATTAATTTTTTTTTGACTTATGGTGGTGTGGTAGACACCGTTTTAGTTTAGTGGATGCTATAATCTACTCCCTTTTGTTGGTGGACTCCAGGGTCACCAATTCTGTATTTTTTTTGTCTCCACCATTCAGTATATCGTGGTGAAGTGTTTGTCTCCTGTTATGTGGGATGGATTGAATGTTTTTCGTTGTTGTTCTAGGGCGAGACCAGTACACGAGGGTTCTTCATGCAACTTGAAGAGGCGCAATGCTGGTTAAGTTTTATTTCTCTGTGTAGCCACCCTGAAGAATGACGGAGAGCGTTTTTTTTTGGGCTCATGTTTCTAGGCAGATTTGTCACTTTGGTGCGATGTGCCGAAGATTTGATTAGCTTTTGCTAAGAGCTTTCACCAAGCTCAGTATGGAGTTATCATAACCAAGAGTTTGGGATTTGAACTCCTGTATGTATTTCTGTATATATTTCTGTACATATTTCTGTATATATTTCGGTGTATGTTGGTTGCCTGAGGGCATGTGCTCAAAATGCGAGATTTTGAGTCGTTTTGCTTATGGACTCCTATATAGGATTATGACTTTAGGGAGGTCCTATTTCGAGACTTGCTGTCTCATATAGTTATGTTGGGAATGTTTCCTAGAATGTTAGTTGCGCGCGGACTAATCATTCTGTTCTTAGTGAACATTGCTTTTTGAAGCAGGATCATTCAGTTTAGTGAATTTTAGCTTTTATAGCTATTCACGGTGTTTAGAGTGAATTTTAGCTTTTATAGCTATTCACTGTGTTAAGAGTGAATTTTAGCTTTTGTAGCTATTCACTGCGCTTATAGTGATTTAGTTAGCTTTTATAGCTGCTCACTATGTTCATGGCGAGTTTGTTCTTTTAGAACGCAGACTTTGTGTAGTCGAGGACTATTTACAGAGTGTTTTTTCTTGGCGAGGAGCCGAGTTTTTTTCTGGCGATACCAGAGTGTTTTGTTGGCGATGAGCTGACGTGTTTTCTGGCGATCAACCAGAGCGTTTCCCTAGCGACTTTTAGCATGTCTAGATGTCTTAGGACGTCGACATTGCGATATAGAGTGCGATTATTTTCTGAGTGCGACTAGTAGTGATACTAGAGTTAGAATGTCCTCTTAGCGATGAGCTAGAGCATGGATAGCGATTTTTCCCCCGAGCGTTTGTCTGGATATTTATCCAGATATTATTTTTTTTGGCCTTGTGCTAAATGGTCTGACAAGACTTTTTCTTTTTAGTGTAAGTGTTTGCACTAGAATCATTTTTTTTATTTTTTTTCTTTATTTAAGAATTTTTTATAAATTTCTTTTGCTGAAATAAAAAAAATTTTCAGACAATCCTTAAAAGATTTTTAAGGGGGGTGTTCATATTTTATTTCAGTTCATTTTTTTTTGATTTAGACAAGAGTCTAGACAGTTATTTTTTTTGTTTTGGTAACAATAACAGAGCTGATTCTTTTATATAAGAAGACCGCGATTGTTACTTTGAACAGGTATTTCTTATGTTCATGCAAGGATTTTTATTTGCTTTTTGATGTACTTAACCTTAGTGCTTAATTAAGTTAAGTCTAGTTATAAGATTCTTGTGTACATGCAAAAATTTTCATTTGGTTGTCATTGTACTTAATATTAGTGCTTAATAGAATTAAGTCTAGTAGTAAGGACCGAAGTTTGTAATTTTGTTTTAAGTTCTGACCTTAGTATTAAGTGATAGTGTACCACTTTGTACCTTTTTCATAAGTAGCCTAAGTTTAATAGACTAGTGTAGTCTATTTCTTTTTGGAAGGGGGTAAATGTAACATTCATTTTTTCCTAGATTTTAAGACCATGTAATGTTACTGATTTTTCACTTCAAATTGTATTTATTTTTATTTTAAAATATCGAACGGTATATTAAACAGAGATTTCAAGACGTCCGGTATAGTGTGTTGTGCGTGTTCCTGACCGAACATATCGCTGAGCCGCGATTGGTGAAAAATTTGTATCCGCTATTTTGGTTCCGGCGTCGCAATGTTACCGGCAGAATTTGCACGGTCTATTTAAGCGTCCGAGAAACTACCAGCGAGGCTTATTTCCATCGAGCCGCAGACCAGGGCTTTTTTCGATCGAGCCGCAGACCAGGCAGTACCGTCTAGCCGAGAGGCTATTTTCCATCTAGCCGAAGTAGGCTAATTTTCTTCAGAGCCGCAAAGTAAAAGTACCAGTTTCGACAATAAAAGCTGTAGTGAGCTTTCTAAGTGTTAAGAAAAAGTGTGAAATCGGGCGTAGTCCATCACAGCAGGACTGAAAAACAGTAAGTCAACAAAACTCCCTCCAATAGACTTATTTAAGAGCAGTGCATTAACAGCAATGAATAGCAGACAAAAAAGTGAAGTGTAAAACACGATGTCTCGCCTTCGGGGGTTGTAAAAGTTTAAAGTTTAAATGTAACAACTACTATTTAGGCTAGGATTTTTTGGTATAACTGTAAAGGTTAGAACTTTTTATTTTCATTTTAAAAATATGAATAAATTCTTTTTTTGTTGATTAAAGCTAGTGTCTCACTGAATAGTTATTTTTCTTTTCAGGATCAGTTGTGCTAGACTAATTCCTTTTTAGTAATATCCATAAAACACTTCAGTTTTTTCTCATTTTTCTTAGCTGAAGTTAAATCCTTTCTATTTTAAAATGAGTGGTGCCCAAAAAAAAAGTCGTACAACTGAGGTTTCTTTAAAAATAGAATTAAATTCCAAAAAGACGTACAAAAATTATCTCTTACCCATATCTCTCCACCAAGGAAAACTGAGCTAGTATTTCTTTAATTTCTTTAGTTCTTTTAAAATCAGGTTTCACTCAATTCATTATCAGAAATTAAAGCGGGGCTGCAAGAAAATTGTGCTCAAGCTTGGGGCGTCCAGTATTTAAAAATGTTACAAATGACGCAGTCTACA
>CM032446.1:98210255-98232755 GCA_019049505.1 Pachyrhynchus sulphureomaculatus | reverse complement strand
GGTTGACGGAAGAACTGTATAAACCATTAGAACTGTTTTTTTTTTTTTTTTTTTTTTTTTTTTATGGGTTTAGCACACGTGCTACAGGGAAGTCCTAAAGCGCTACAGGAGCGACACGTGTGCGGAGAAAGCGATTCACGTTGTTCTTGAATCGCTGTGGATTGTACTCGGTCGGAAACACAGTCCTGGGCAAATCATTCCAAAGGGATGATGTTCTCCATATAAAAGACTGCTTGAAGAGCGTTGTACGAGGAGTAACAAGCTGAACCTCATACGGATGTGAAGGATTAGCGCGACGTGTACTTCTAACATGCACCGCTCTGGGAGAAATTAAGCGGGCCACATCCTTCGAACCCTTTCCATGAAAGTACTTGTAGAATAGGCTCAAGTCGCCAACCGTTCTTCGATGTTCCAGCGAATCAAGGCCGTCGGTCAGTTTCGGGTCTCCAATCAGAAGAACAGCTCTTCTCTGAATAGAATCCAACAAATGCAGTGTATGTTTGGGAGCGGAGCTCGAAACATGGGAACTGTATTCCATAGTTGGTCGAATTTGAGCTTTGTAAAGAATTAACAGTTGTTGTGGAGTGTAAAGCTTTCTGGTTCGAAATAATATCCTCAACTTTTGAGAAGCTCTCCTTGCTATGCCTGCAACATGTTCATGCCAGGACATATTTGCTCCCAAATTAACGCCCAACAAATTGAGTGACGATGTTAGAGGGATGGAGTGCCCCGACATAACTATGTCGGGTTCAGCAACGTTAACTATTTTTTGTTGAGGATTCGTTGCTGAAGGAACGGCGTATGAAGATCTCAGTGGTTGCTCTATCTGAAACTACAGTTTTCCAGATTGTGCAAGAATATATCTTCTTCTTCTCATGCCTTCTCCTAATGAAGGTTCGCGACCACTTCTCTAAATGTTGCTCTGTTCCTCGCAACATGAAACAACTCCCCTACATACAAGCCGGTCTATTCTCTGATAGTTCTCAGCCAAGACTTTTTCTTTCTTCCGACACCCCTTCTATCGTCAACTCTTTCCCGCATGACAGATTGCAATAGTGAATATTTATTGATTCTGAGTACATGACCTAAGTGGGATGTTTTTCGTACTTTCCTGATTGTCAAGGAATCTCTGTCTTGGGCTATAGTTCATAGAACTTCCTCATTAATAATTCTGGCTGTCCATAGGATTTTTAATATTCTTCGATTCAATCAGATTTCAAATGCTTCCAGCTTGTTAGTAGTATATTGCTTCAACGTCCATGTCTTGACTCCATTCACAACTTGGGACTACACGTAGTATTCCAGGAAATGCAATCTTAGAGCGAGGGATTTAAAAAAATGATTTTCTTGCAACATTTATTCTGGTTTTAATTTCAGTGTCTTGGTCAATGTTGGATGTGATATATACATGTATATATATATATATATATATATATATATATATATATATATATATATATATATATATATATATATATATATATATATATATATATATATATATATATATATATATATATATATATATATATATATATATATATATATATATATATATATATACATATATATATATATATATATATAAATATTTATATATATATATATATATATATATATATATTTTTATATATTTTTTTTATTATATATATATATTGGATATATATATATATATATATATATTATATTAAACAACTACATAACATACCTGGAGATGTTGCTTTTGTTACTAAAATTTTCAAAATGTTAATGTTTAATTAATTAATTGGAACTGAAGAACTACATACATTAAAAAAAAACACGTTATAATCAGCCACATTTTATTAAGCTATCTATTGCTCGCTAAATTGAAAACAAATGAATAATTTTCGGCCATACTCTATAAACTGTCACTTGTTGCTAGTAATTTTGCAGTGGGTTTTCAAATTAGTATTAAAAATGATGAGCGAGAAAATTGTGAACTTCCATTTCAATTTCAAAAGATCATAATTGATTTGTTTGAAAGATGGAAAAGCGTACAGAAAGAGAGGAAAAAAATTCTTAAAAAGTCGCATGCTACTGTTCAGTACATGTGAACCAGTATAAATCAACGGGTTCCTATACAATTCGACCACGCTCCGGTTGTCCCAAAAAACTGACTCCACGTGAAGAGGCCAGTATTGTTATACAAATAATTATAGATCCCAAGAAAGGTGCACCAAAATTAAAAGGAGAAGTACAGGAACTATTTTCGAAAAGTATTTGTTCACAAATAGTGAGAAATTGTTAACACAGGGCAGGCTAAAAGAGGTGTGCCCAGGAAGAAGCCGTTAATTTCGGAAGTTTAAAGCAAAAAGCGGTTAGCTTTTGCTAGGGAATACGTTACTAAACCTCCTGAATTTTGGGAAGCCAGAATTTTTAGTGATGAAACTAAAAGTAACCTTTTTGGGTCTGGCGGCAAAACTAAAGTTTGGAAAAAAAAGAATACCTCATTCGATATTAAAAACATTTGTTTCACGGTGAGCCAAGGGGGTGGCAGTGTTCTGCTTTGGGGATGCATGTCAGCTGGAAGGGTTGGAAATTTACATTTTATTAATGGTACCATGGATCAGCAGATTTATCCGAACATTTTGAGAGACAATTTAAGAGAAAGTGTCCAAAAAATTAGCACTCGAAAAAAGATACATCTTCTAACAGGACAATGATCCGAAACATACCGCAAACTTGGTGCGAGAATGGATGATCCATAATATGCGATAGCACCCGATGTTAACCCTGTCGAGCATTTATAGGAGGAATTTCAACCGGCGCGTTCGCAAACATAGTATTTCAAATAGAGAAGAATAAAAAAACAGAATATTGAACGAATAGGGGAACATGCCAGCAAAAGTTACTTAAAAGCTGGTTGCAAGCATGACAAAAAAATTACGGGAGATTATCAAGGCCAACGGCGGTCCCACTAAATTATTAGTTTAAACGAAGTTGTTATTTTTCGTTAAACGCCGTCAAACTAATATTGGTAATTGTTAAGTGTATTGAGACTTTTTTGATATTAATTTTGTTTACATTTATATAACAATGATACAACTTCTAAATAAAATGTTCCGTAGTTGTTTTTAATACTAATCCTCGTGGTTAAGATTTAAATATTAATTTAAACATGATTTCTCGTAGTTCCAATTAATTAGTTAAAAATAACAGAAAAATAGTAAAGAAAGGTGATGTATGGAGACTTTTTGGACTAGCAAAATTCTGGAATATTCTCTACCGAGTGTAGATTGAACGAAAATTATCACACGTTTAATAATTTATCTGGTATATAAAAAAAAAAAACAACAAAATTTTAAGGTCATCAGTTTTCACTAAAGATCGGAAAAAAACTTTGTTGAAAACTCATTTGGGATGTGTTTTGTGAAGTTACTGATCATTTTGTACTTCCATACGTAAGTCCAACTTGCACTTGACCGGTTATTTTTTATTTCAGCTATCGCAATGAAACTTATCAACTATTTTAATAGACATATATCCATATTAGAGGACTAGACGTTATATTGATGGCTTTGGACATTATTTAATGCCACTGGGCGCAACTAATCTCATGCCCAACTTTTTAGGCAAGACTTCTCATATCTGCGGACTAATCATTGACAGACTGGATGGTTAGCTTGTGTACAATGATCATGGGTTTACTTTTACTAGTACTACTACAACTAAATCGTTGTCATATGATTATTGTTTAGGTAGTTTAGGTCTTGGCATAAGTAAAAACTTACGCTTATAAAGCTGTCTCGTGGGACTAGTTGCATCGAGTTACATTTTTATCCGAAGACCATTAGAGTAAAGTTTACCTTTCCGACTATGTGAGATAATGCATGTAATTTCTTATCACTAACTTAAACAGATCGCACTAATATTTTAAAGGAAAATTATTTATTGAAGTTTTAGTTTGATATTGAACTTTGGCATTAGTTTTTGCTTTAAAAAAATTGTGGCGACGGAAGGAACAAAATAATACTATATTGAATACTAGCCGTGCCCGCGGCTCCGCTCGCGTGGTCTTCATTCACTATCATAATCATCATACAGGCGAGACGAGTATTTTATAGAAAGATATAGCATATATATAAATATATATATACCAATATATTATATATATATATATATAATCTTATGTTATGTATATATATATATAATTATACTAAGGTATATATATATATATATATATATATATATACATATATATATATATATATTATATATATATATATATATATATATTTTTTTTTTTTTTTTTTTTTTTTTTTTTTCTACATGATATTGCTCCATATTTAATGGTTTAGGCAGCGTATTGTAAGAGAACGCGCTAGAGGCAAACTTTTTTCCGACTTGATTCATTATTATTGTCACTGCTTACTCCTTTTGTTACCTAACGTAATAAAATAAATCCTATAACATGATCATATGTACGTTTAAAAAAATCACTTAAATACTATTTCTATGAAAATTGAAAATAATGAAAAAATAACACAATTATTAAATACCGCGATTACAAGAACCCTTAAAATGACATGATATGCACAAAGCAACTCCTATAATATTCGCCCTCTCTCAGCCTCTTACATATTTAATTTGAAATAATTATGTTTTAAATTTGTTCATTATTTCAACCAAAAACCAAGAAAAGATTTTACGGAAAATATACAAAATTTACACTAGCTCCCTCTAAAGCAATATCGCATATAAACAATAGATTTTTCGTTTTGATTGGAAACTTTCACAGGTTAAAGAGCTTATAGGTATAATTCTTCTGGATTTATTTTATGACACTTGACGAAGTGACGCTAGATCCAGTAGTTATCCTGCCAACAAATGTATAGACAGACAACTAGATAAGCCAACGAAAGTAAGAGACTGTTTCCGTGATTTGGAAACCATGAAATATAAAGAAATGGAAAAATCTCCGAATATATGAACACCCTTTCGTAAGGGAAATTTTGCGTGAATTCCGTTGCTTATCATAATTGTTATATTTTTTCTTAAAAAATTACTTGTTAAAATTACCAAAAGTTTATGACGACAAGTTTTTTTTATTATCAATTATATAATATATATGAACACAAAATTTTACCTTTTTTAGTGTTTATGATATTGTGAAAAAATATTTGTTACAAACATCTGACCTTAAAACAAACTTTTATTATCAGAATCAAATTATTACGTTTTTTTTTTTTCGTACAGCTCTTTTTCAATGGAAAAAATCTGTTAAAGAATCTGTTACATTCGATTGCAATACCATAAGTTCGATTCGAACCTTAAGAACATTGCACCAAGTACTCATTGAGTCGATCATTGCTTCTGACAATGATCGCGCGTTAAGTGCATAAATAAAGTGTTAAGTGCATAAATAAAGTGTTATACTGGTAACAGCTGTTGCTTAATCTTGAAAATAGACTATAAAATAAATCATATTTACTTTTTCTCTAGTGAATTGAGGTTAATATAAGAATAAATAAAAATATCATCAAACTCAATTCTACATCCAGTGCAGTTTTGTGAACTTTTATTTATTTGTTAATACAACATACAATGTAAATTCCATGAAATTTTTTTTTTTTTATCAAATCAAAAAACATTCTACCAGAATAATTATCAATCAATAATGTGTGCCTAGAAAGATTTAAAAAAATGATAATCAATTATTTAATTCAGTAGAAAAAAACGAATTGTGAATTATTAAAAATATTTTATTTTAAAAAATATTTGATTAAAAAGGATGATATTGTTAAAGATATTGCAACAAAGAAAGAGAACATTGGTTCTAAATCAATGTTCTAATTTTTATTAAAAATATTACGTAAAATATTTACAATTTATAAATATTTGATTACAGCACACCAACATGCTAATATTAAATATATAGAATCATATCACAAACTTCAAGTTTATTTATGTCTTAATATTTATTAGCTATGTAAATGGAAGTAACGATACTATACTTTTAATTATTCTTACTTTAACTGCTGAAAAGTGAATTTTATATTATAATTTTAAAGGGTTATTTTTTTCTATAAGGCTTACTATAAGCAGCATATAGGTTCAAAAAAGTAATGATGTTACTTCCAAAAAAAAAAATTAAGATTAGAGAATTTTACGGTTCTTCTAAATCTTCCTAAAAAAGTTCTTAAAATTAAAATATTGGATTCATCACTTAAATTTTGTACACTAATTTAAAATTAATAAGAAAAAAACCTTTCGTCATATAACTTATTCAAATTTTAACAAATGATCATTTTTGTAAAGAGAATATCTATTTTCACATTCGCTTTTTAATTAATAATGATAACAAGAATAAAACTAGGGGGTATAACAGTTCTTCTAATGTTTGGACAGGAGTCAAATAAATAAGATTTTTAGGTATTCTCAAATAAGAAATCGAAGGGATTGAGGCCGGGGGATAAAGATGGCCATTGAAATGAACCACTCCGACGGATCCATTAATTATTTAAATATTCTGAAATGTGGCGGAGCCCGGTCATGCATCAGCCACATATTACGACGAAGTTGTTATGGAACGCCTTTCAATAAATTGTATAGGTTGACCCAATGAAACTGTAAATAATAATAAATCGGATGTGGCCCTATCAGATAATTTCCAATAATTCTCATCCAGACATTTATCAAAAATTTACGTTGATTTTTAGCTTATATAATCGCATTAAATAATTGAAGATTATATGAATTTGTTACACAATCCCTGGAAAATTCTGATTCATCCATAAAGAGTACTTTGTCAACAAAAACACATTATCTTTTTGTTATTTCTGAAAAATCGATTAGCATATTCTAATCCTCCATGATAATCGTCTATGGACATAGAGTGAACTTCTTCAATGTAATGTGGATGGAGTAATTACTCTTGAAGTACATTATGTACCAAAGATTTTGAGGTAGGAAGCGATGCTTCCAATTTTCTTATACTATTTGTTTCATCATCTGCCAACAAATCTTAAATACTTTCTTCTATTTCAATAGTAGGAGCATTTCTTAGACAAACTACTCCTCGTGGTTTCGATACAATATTACTTACAAAATATTATGGTAGTGTAGACTTACATTCACAAGACAAACTGAACCTATTCGTTTCCCGCAGGCTGCGATCAACACGTTCGGAAGTTTTACGATCGGGTAATTCGCGATCAGGAAATCGATATTCGTATAATCGTGCTGCTTCGGTTGCAGTACCAAAAGCTAGCCCGTACGTTAAGTGCATGTCTGCATACTAAATGAAATTACCTACTTGTTTAGAATACGTTATAAAACTAAATTTAATTATTTTCTTTAATAAAAATATTGGATTTTTAGTAAAAACACACATAACCAACAATAATCATAAAACAAAAATCAAAAAGTGCGCGGTTTTCCCTTTAAAAATGTTGACTTGAAATAGAAAAAGATAAATTTCAATGTACAAAAAATTAGGTTTCTTTTTACCATACCTTCTACATTTCAGGTTAAAATATCCACAATTTTAGTACCACGAATTGAATTGTGTATGTAGCTTAGGACAGTGCCTAAATTTTAAATTTCAATCTACAACGGTTTCGTAAATAATGAAGAAAAAAAACGATTTTTCGGTGTTCCCTTTGGGGGCTGTGGCTAGGTTATGAGGGAACTTAAGATAAAATTTTACATGAACTAAGATATATATATATATATATATATATATATATATATAAAATATATAAATATATAGATATATATATATATATATATATATATATATATATATATATATATATATATATATTTATATATATATATATATATATATATATATATATATATATATATATATAAATATATATTATAATATATATATATATATATATATATATATATATATATATATATATATATATATATATATATATATATATATATATATGTATATATATATGTATATATATATATATATATATATATATATATATAAATATATATATATGTATGTATGTATACCATATATGTTACAGGCAATGTGTATAATAGGTATTGAAAACAATAAGCATTAACTATTTCTCATGTTGTGGGTGCCGGAATAGCGTGGTGGAGGTGAAGTCAATACGTTATAACCTGAACTAACAGAAGTTTGTGTCTTAAGAAGAGGGTCCTGTGTCCTTTCAAGTGTAATATAAATATATAATAATAATCATAAAATAAAAGGCATCATATGTTCTGTTTATTCAAAATTGACAGTATTAAGATTATCAACTGTTTATAACAATATTTGAAAAATCAAACGTTAGTTTTATTTGTAAAAGATATACCTTTTGTTTTTTTTTTTATTTCCAAAAAAGATTTTTGTCAGTTTAGATTAGTTCGGGTTAGTTAGTATCATAACGTATTGACTCCAAGCCCACCGCGCCTCGGCGCCACCCGCCACACAAGTAACAGTTAATGCTTATTGTTTCCAATATTTATTATACATAATGCTGGCTGAACGTTACGTATTCTATAGAATACCTAGACCATTGTATATATTTATTTATATATATATATATATATATATATATATATATATATATATATATATATATTATATATATATATATATATATATATATATATATATATATATATATATATATATATATATATATATATATATATATATATATATATATACGAGGCTGGTTTGAAAAGTCCGTGCAAAGTCCGAGAGATGGCACCACCGGCGCGTATCGAGGTCATGTTTAGTTAGTAGCATCTCTTGAATGAACGCACACCAAGTTTCAGCCATATTGGTCTATTTCTTTGTGTTTGGCATTCGTGTGAATCAAGGAAGTCGAGTGATTTTCAAGAAATGGACGAAAAAGAATTTCATGTGGGTGATTAAACATTACTTTATGAAAGGCAAAACGCCTCAGGAGACTAAAGAGAAGCTTGATAAACATTATGGTGACTCTGCACCTTCGATTAGAACAGTTTATAAGTGGTTTCAAAATTTTCGGACTGGCCATATGGGCACAAGTGACGCTGAACGTTCTGGACGTCCTGTGGAGGTTACGACTCCAGAAATCATTGATCAAATCCATGATATGGTGATGGATGCCACAGAAGAGTTAAGGTGCGTGAGATTGCTAGTGCTGTGGGCATCCCGACTGAACGGGTACATAATATTTTGCATAAACATTTGGACATGAGAAAGCTATCCGCAAGATGGGTGCCGCGATTGCTCACGCTTGACCAAAAACAGAATCGTGTGAAGTGTTGCAAGGATGGTTTGCAGCTGTTCCAGAAGAATCCGGAGGACTTTAAGCGTAATGGATACATTACTATACTCCCGAGACCAAACAACAATCTAAACAATGGGTTTACCAAGGGGGAATCTGCACCAAAAAAGGCGAAGACCGTTCCTTCGGCCGGAAAGGTTATGGCGACTGTCTTTTGGGATTCGCAAGGGATAATCCTCATCCACTATCTGGAAAAGGGTAAATCTATTACAGGTGAATATTATTCATCGTTATTGGACCGTTTGAAAACCGAGCTGCAAGAAAAACGGCCGCGATTGGCCCACAAGAAAGTCCTTTTCCATCACGACAACGCACCAGCACACACCTCAGCAGTTGTGGTCGCAAAATTAATGGAAATAGGATTCCAACTCGTTTCACATCCCCCCTATTCTCCAGACTTGGCTCCCTCGGACTACTATTTGTTCCCCAATTTGAAGAAATGGCTGGCGGGACAAAGATTTTATTCAAACGAGGAGGTGATTGCAAACACTAATGGATATTTTGCAGACTTGGACAAATCCTATTATTCGGAAGGGATCAACAAACTAGAACATCGTTGGACGAAGTGTATAAGCCTAAAAGGAGACTATGTCGAAAAATAAAAAAGGTTTACCCCAAACACATAAGTAGTTTTTATTTTTGCACGGACTTTTCAAACCAGCCTCGTATATATATATATATATATATATATATATATATATATATATATATATATATATATATATATATATAGTTTCATAACTTAGAATTTTGTTAGATACGGCAACTTTTGCTTTCTCTCTCTTTATTATATATATATATATATATATATATATATATATATATATATATATATATATATATATATATATATATATATATATATATATATAATAAAGAGAGAGAGAAAGCAAAAGTTGCCGTATCTAACAAAATTCTAAGTTATGAAACTAGTTGGGGAACTCGGCAAAAAGGGCATCAACAGATGTTCATACTATATTCATTTAGCCAATATTTAGGTCCTAGGTTGGGACCTTCATCAGGGCACAAAATGTAGCATGTAATTTAATCTAACAAGAATGACCATAAATAACAATCGCCATAACAACGACCAACACTGAAATAAAACAACCACTATTCACTAACATATTAATATAAAAACATGGCATTTACAGCAAGGATGCCATTAAAAACGTTGGATGCCGAAAATCAAAATTAATTAACCACCTGCCATCTAAAAGAAAAGTGACAATTTTGACAGGGCGCTGACAAAGGACGACCACCTGACAGATGTAAGGGATCACTCAAAATGAATAAAAGGAAAAGGTTAAACAACCAGGAAAGAAACGGGTTTAGTACAAATTAGGTACTACGTCATATAGTGAAATTTTGGTATGAAGGGAAAAGGTATCCAATGGGAACGCAAATTTTCGCCGGTATGGAAATTAAGTGACATAGGGAGGAAATGATTGTTCTTCATCTAGGGGGAGAATAGAAATACAGGAAAAGGAGGTGGCAAGTGGAAAGGGTTTTTCATTAATTGGGAACATACTAAGCACTTTTATTATTATTATTATTATTATTAATGTTATTACGAATGGGAGTGTAATTATCAAGAATTTCACGGGAAATCAAGAAAAACATGTACTTAAACAAGGTGGTACCCAGAGAACAAAACATGTAGCAAGACAGAGCTGTAAACTACCAAAACGAAAAAATTATTATGACGAGAGTAAACGACCCAGAAACATTATGTGAGGAATGCAAATCGCAAGAAAGGAGAAAGCTATATATGTTGCTCAAGCCGTCAAGATCAGTTCTTTTATTGATATTCTGGGGATTGTCGTTGATATAGCACATCTCAAGAAATTCTCTTTTAAGAAGGTTTTTTTGGATATGAAGAATTTTTGGTTCTCTGAAGTTGAAGGAATGTCCATTATCGACAGAGTGAATCGCCAGTGCACATCTTTGCGGATGACATATGGTGTCGCTTTTATGTAATGCAATGCGACGGTTAAGAGATTGTGATGTCTGGCCAATATACACAGCGGGACAATCAAGACAGGAAATGGAATAGACAATATCTGACATAGAAAGAATGGGTAGAGAAGATTTCAATTTGCTAAAAATACGCCTGTTTTTATGGAAGTAATTTTGGCAATCTTAACATTGGGAATGGCACGCAAAATATGAACCAATTTTGAGGTAAGACCAGGTATAAATGGCAAAGAGAGTAACGAAGGACTTGTTTCGGTATGGCTGGCAAGGGGTAAAGGGGGTGGAAGGAGAGGAGGGGATGAACGCATAGGAGGGGGCTCTAGTAAGATATCTTCAGAGAGGAAGAGCTTATCAACTTCGTTCTTGGTCTTGAGCAGGAACTTCTTATTGTACCCATTTTCCATAAAGAGATTGGTAAGTAATGTTTGTGCTTGAGATAGATAATCTGGGTGAGCTATATTTCTGATTCTTCGATAGAGGCCTTTTATGACATTTATTTTCACCTTCCAATCGTGGCTGGAATTGGCATGTACGAGGCTGGTTTGAAAAGTCCGTGCAAAGTCCGAGAGATGGCACCACCGGCGCGTATCGAGGTCATGTTTAGTTAGTAGCATCTCTTGAATGAACGCACACCAAGTTTCAGCCATATTGGTCTATTTCTTTGTGTTTGGCATTCGTGTGAATCAAGGAAGTCGAGTGATTTTCAAGAAATGGACGAAAAAGAATTTCGTGTGGTGATCAAACATTACTTTATGAAAGGCAAAACGCCTCAGGAGACTAAAGAGAAGCTTGATAAACATTATGGTGACTCTGCACCTTCGATTAGAACAGTTTATAAGTGGTTTCAAAATTTTCGGACTGGCCATATGGGCACAAGTGACGCTGAACGTTCTGGACGGCCTGTGGAGGTTACGACTCCAGAAATCATTGATTAAATCCATAATATGGTGATGGATGACAGAAGAGTTAAGGTGCGTCAGATTGCTAGTGCTGTGGGCATCTCGACTGAACAGGTACATAATATTTTGCATAAACATTTAGACATGAGAAAGCTATCCGCAAGATGGGTGCCGCGATTGCTCACGCTTGACCAAAAACGGAATCGTGTGAAGTATTGCAAGGATGGTTTGCAGCTGTTCCAGAAGAATCCAGAGGACTTTAAGCGTCGTTTCGTCACTGTGTATAAGCCTAAAAGGAGACTATGTCGAAAAATAAAAAAGGTTTACCCCAAACACATAAGTAGTTTTTTTTTTGCACGGACTTTTCAAACCAGCCTCGTATATATCTGCCTGAAGAAGTTGGTTTTCTATACCAGTCTAGTCTGATAACACCATCAGGACCTCTGATGACTCTTGTGTCCAGGAAGGGGACAGCATTGTTCGACTCTTTTTCCATGGTGAACTGTAGGTGTTGATCGAAAGAATTGTTATTAGATTAAATTGCATGCTACATTTTGTGCCCTGATGAAGGTCCCAACCTAGGACTGAAATATTGGCTAAATGAATATAGTATGAACATCTGTTGATGCCCTTTTTGCCGAGTTCCCCAACTAGTTTCATAACTTATATATATATATATATATATATATATATATATATATATATATATATATATATATATATATATATGTATATATATATATATATATATATATATATATATATATATATATATACATATATATATATATATATATATATATATATATATATATATATATATATATATATATATATAATATATATATATATATATATATATATATATATATATATATGATATATATATATATATATATATATATGTATATATATATATATATATATATATATATATATATATAATATATATATATATATATATATATATATATATATATATATATATATATATATATATATATATATATATATATATATATATATATATATATATATATATATATATATATATATATATATATATATATATATATATATATTTTATATTTATATATATATATTATATATATATATATATATATATATATATATATATATATATATATTATCTATATATATATATATATATATATATATATATATATATATACATACAAAATTCATATATACTTACTTATTCCTAACTCTTTCTACCATGAGGCGTAAGACTGTGGAGTTACGTTGATCAGTCTCTTCCACTCCTTTCTATTCTGTGTCAGGTTTTTAATTTCACTCCACTGAATATTTCTCTCCTGGGCAGTCTTCCTTGCCTCCTCTGGCCATGTTCTCCTAGGTCTTCCTCTTCTAGTTGCTCCCTGGACTCGTGCCTCATATATTCTTTTTGTTAGTCTGTCTTCCGTCATCCTGTGTATATGTTCCAGCCATCCCAGTTGTCTGTCCTGAATTTTTGTTACTATTGGTTTTATTTTGAATTTGTTTCTGAATACTTCGTTCTTGATTTTGTCTCTTCTTGATTTTCCATCCATTTTCCTCAGGAATCTCATTTTCGTGGCGTTTATTCTACTCTTGTCCTTGCTTGTGAGGATCGATGTTTAACTACCGTATAGTAATGCGGGGTTTACTATTTTTTTAACTACCTCAATCTTTATATCGGCTGTTATTTCTCCTTTCTCAAGGAATGTTTTCTTAAACCATTGTATATTCTTTCTACTTTTGCTATTTTATCATTTATTTATTTTTTCAGTTTTTTGTTTTCTTCTATTATTGATACTAGCTATTTGAAGCCTTCAACTTGTTCTATACTCAGTCTATTTATTTGATATGTTTTTTATTCTCGTGTCATCGATTTCGTCTTCTGTATATTTATTTGCATATCTATATTATTCAATTCCTCCATTGTTTAGGTTGTGCTGTAAGTTTCCTTCTGTGTCTGCTATTATCGCCATATCATCCGCAAAAAGTAATTCTGATATTTCGATTTTTTGCATTCTCCAGTATCCCAGCATCCTCGGTCTCATTTTCTGCTTGGCTCTCTTCACTGTCTCATTTAGCACTATTGCTAATAATAAAGGGCTCAGCACACATCCTTGTTTTAGGCCGCTTGTTATTTCGAAATCTCTTGACTATTCATTATTTGTTCTTACCCTATTTTTTGTTGTATCGTACATACTTTTTATCACTGCTGTTATTTCTTTGTCTACTCCACATCTTTGTAGGCTTTCCCATACATCCTCTCGTCTTACTCTATCGAATGCCTTTTCTAAGTAGATGAAAGCTATATGTAATTCTTTATTTTTACTTATACACTTCTCTATACTCTGCCTTAATATAAAAATGGGGACCTGTGTACTCCTGCCTATTCTAAGGCCCTATTGGGTTTCTTCTAGAGAGTTTTCTAACTGGTCTTTTATTCTTGTTTCTATTATTATAGCGAGTACTTATGGGACACCCCCCCGTACACCATATGGGAGAAATTTTTATTATAAGAGTTTTTGAAAATTTAACTTCGAAATGTGTTAGTGCATATTTTATGTTTAGGATTACACCAAAATAAGGTCATGACGTCACAAGCATTGCCTGTAAAATTTGACATTAAAATTTAAAATTGGGAAAAACGGATTTTTTAAAAAAATATCGAAAAAAATTATAAAGAAAAAAGATTGTATTTTAGTTTTACGTCTATATGCCAATGTTCAAAAAAATTTGACAAAATTCACTTTTTTCAATTATGTCCACCGAAAATGATAATCGAAAGTTTTTTCTTATAAATTATATTATATACTTTTTTAGTGGTTATCGTTTTACTAAATGTTACGAAAAAAAAATTAATTAGGCCGTAAAATTAGGCTGAAAATTTATTTTTTTCAAAGAGTTGTAATTTAACAATGCAATATTGGTGCAAAGCTGCTTAATATTTATGACACGTAAATTTTTAAGGATTACTATTATAAAAAATTAATGTTATATAAAAAAAACATTCTTAAGTTTCTACGCTTCTTCCTTCCTTTTCAATGCACATAATAGTTATGTTATAAATTTCATGACAACATTTGCATAGAATTCCGGCTTGATTTCATTTAAAGACTGGCGGATAGTTTTTTCTAAGTGTGCGATATTTTCAAAAGGTCTCTGAGCATAAACTAAATTTTTTAAATAACCCCAAAAAAAAAAGTCATAGGGTGTAAGATCCGGTGACCGTGGCGGCCAAGGTACTTCATAGGAAAACCTACCAATCCACTTCCCAGAAAAGTTTTCGGCCAGCCAATTTCTAATTTCCAAGGTGCTGTGACTACGTAGTCCATCTTGTTGGAGGTACATTTTCATTCTTCCCTATAAACTAAGATCTTCCAGTTCATTGGAAAGTTCGTTGTTTCGAAACTGTAAGTACCTCGCGGCTGTAGGATTTTCTCTAAAACGGGCAAATAATTTCTGTTATTAAAAATACTGCACCAAACGTTAGTTTTAAAGGAATATTGATCTCTTGGTTCTATTGTTAAATTTGGATTGTTATCCGTCCAACATCTACAATTTTGCGACGAGACAACACCATTAGAATTAAAAGTACATTCATCACTGAACAAAATATACTTCAGTTTTACTTTGCAGCCAGAAAGCAAAATACATCGCCTTTCATAATTTTGTTCTTAGAGAGTATGGTCAAACTTTGGTTTATAAGGTTTAAACCTATTTTTCTTAAGCACTCTTTGAACTGAATTATAAGATAAACCTACATTGTGCGATATTTTGGCAATTGAAGTTCTAGGCGTTTCAATCACACTCTGCATAACTGCAAACTCAGCATCCTCATTACTAACCCAATGTTCATGTTGACGTTTCAAATTATTCTCCACACATCCAGTATTTTTAAAGTTGGTAAGAATTCTTCCTACTGTTGTATGCGTTATAACTTTTTCCGGATGTCGTTAGTTATAAATGACTGCAGCTTCTATTTGAGTTTTGTAGTTATCACCCACGATCTATTTCTATTTTATCTGGCTTAATCAATTTAATTGGCATTTTTATTAAAGGAGAAAATTTAGAAAACTGTTATTATTGCATTAATAATAGTGAACAAACTAATATCAGTTTGATGTTTTATGTGACAAAGGAACAAAATACGAAATTCATGGCAACTGCGACAAAGATACGTGAAACCCTATCATATTATAATTTTGTTCGACTTAATAGCAAAACATGAATGTATATTCTTTCCACAAATATTGCGTTGCAAAACGTTGTGACAATTTTTAAAAATCTTCCTTTTTAACCTTTTGAAAATATGTTAAAAAACATTTAGAATAAACTATCCCCACAACCTGTATATGAAATTAAGAAAGAGCTTCTTGCGAATGTTCGCCATATAATTTAAACCAAGAACTATTTTGTGTATTGAAGAACGAATTAAGAGACTTAAAAAACTACAAATTTGCTCAAATTTATTACATGACATTAATATTTATTATATTAGCCCTTAGAAGTTGAGCAGTCATAAAAATTATGCAGCTTTGCACCAATGTATATATATATATATATATATATATATATATATATATATATATATATATATATATATATATATATATATATATACATATATATATATATATATATATATATATATATATATATATATATTATATATATATATATATATATATATATATATATATATATATATATATATATATATATATATATATATATATACATTGTTAAACTACGACGTTTTGACAGAACTCGTTTTTTTCCAGCTTAATTTTAAGGCGGCCTAATTACTTTTTTTCTTAACATTTAATGAAACATCAACTAATAAATAAGTGCATAAGATAATTTATGTGGAAAAACAGTTGATTGTCATTTTAGGGGAAATAATTGAAAAAAGTTAATTTTCAAACCTTTTCGAAAATTGATACATAAATGTAAAACTACAATATAATCATTTTTTCTTTATACCTTTTTTCGATATTTTCAATAAAAATACGATTTTTTCGCATTTTAAAATTTAAATGTCAGATTTGACAGGCAAGGCATGTGACATCATGACCTAATTTGGGTGCAAGCCTAAACATAAAATATGCACTAACATATTTCGAAGTTAAATTTTCAAAAACTTTTATAATAAAAATTTTTCCCAAATGGTGCAAACTATGAATGGCACTGTATCTATATATATATATATATATATATATATATATATATATATATATATATATATATAGAAATATATAAATATTCCAACCTTGCATTTTAATTATTAACATTCCAAATGAAATGCTCGCCATGTGTTTAAAGATTACACAGACCTGCGAAATATAACTTTTAATTGCTCCTTTAAATAACAATGCTTTTTTTAGGTATTTAGGTATGCTGAATTAAAATATAGCTTTAGTTCTTTTATAGCTCATCAAGATTTATTTTTATAGAAGATGTGCATATTTACAGATTTTTAAACAATTTTTATGAAAAACAAAATACGATAAATATAAAACTTAATGTTTAGTTATAAAATGCCCAGAATTAGTTTTAAACATGACTTCAGTGACTAAAGAAATCAAAAAGACTTGTGATATCTTTTATATTTCCTTTAAAACTCCTGTTCAGGTTTTCAATTTTTTTCTCTTGCACTTCTGATTCCTTTCATCTCTCTTCAGCATCCAGCAATAGTCGGCCGTTTCGCTAACATCCCAACTTCCTTTGTATCTGTCTCTCTCTCTCTCTCTCTCTCTCTCTCTCTCTCTCTCTCTCTCTCTCTCTCTATATATATATATATATATATATATATATATATATATATATATATATATATATATATATATATATATGGTGGTTCGGAATTCACTGCATATATTGGAACTCGCGCCTCCTTGTAGCAACACCGATTGCAGAAAATTCATCTTAAATAGGGGATCTCAATAACAAAGGAAAAAATCCACAATAAAGTCGTGAATATTTTTTTCACGCTGCCACTGGTTTATCATACAACTGCACAATATCGGCGAGTTTTAACCAGAACGTAAAGTTCAAATTCAAAAAAGCTTTATTAATACTCAATAAAATTTACAAGGTTGGTTTACAGTTTTTGATTTCAGTGGATACAATGTGCTTTTTAGTACATTTACCCCCAGCATTGCGGGTGTTCTAGTGATTTAGTTGGTATACCAGTCCATATGTACCCAATATCTTTCAGTCATTTCCGGATGATTATCCTTAATGACTATTATTATTTATGTTTTTTTGTGAACGCACTGTTGCTATTGTTATTAAAATTAGGATAATTTTATAATTCAGTGTTATGGGAAAAACTAAAAAAAAACAGGTTGGATCAAAATTTAAGGTTATACAGTTACTACAGTATTTTTCACATTTGAATAGGTGTTTTTTAAAAACAAATTTGATAATAAAAACATATTGTAAAAATTGTTACCTTTTCAACTAATTACTTTTTGACAATAAAAATTTCAATTTCAATACATTTTTTTGAGAAGTAAAAATTTTAACACTGTAATCTGCAAAAATTGTATTGGCTTCTTTTTAAAGAGATAGCCTGTCATCTTTAAAAAGAAGTCAGTCATTTATTAGACTGTCCTCTTTAAAATCTAAATTTATTTATAATTTATTCATATCGGTTTTTAAATTCATTCATATTTTTATTTTGTAAAATATTTTTTTACAAGCTCGTAACGAATAGTACTTTAAAATGTACCTGCAAGTTTTTTTTGATTTTTTATTTATTTTTTAATAAAAACCGATTTTTTATAAAAAATTATAAATTTTCCTTAAAATAAATATTTGAATAGTTACGGATCCTGTACATTTACTTGGACCTAAAATTTTCCATCGTTGTAATAGGTTTTGGAGTCGCAGATTATCACAAGTCTGCAAAAAAAAAAATTGAGAGCTGTTTTAGGTTTTTTTGCGTAATTCTTATGTTTTGGGTGTACTGAATCCGAAAATGACTTTCATTTTGCCATAGAACGTCACGTTTCCTGACAATATAGGTATCTATGTTAAACAAGTTATCATCTTAAAACAAAAGATAAAAGACTAAAATTTTTTTTAAATTTATAATTGAGTAACAAAACTTATTTTTTAATCTAAAATACATTCATTAGTAAGCACTAAACACATTTTTTTTTTTTTCCCAGTGAGACTTCTTTTGGTACATTTTCGCTTGTAGGAAGCATCTGGAAGGTCTCTCTGAAGCGTCCAACAGTAGTCTGCCATCATTGAGACGCTCCATCTTCCCTGGTATCTTTTTTTCCATCTCCTTAATATCTTGGTGAAATCGTTCACCTTGCTCTTCACTCAGATCTCTTAAATTTTCTGGAAAGTAGTCGAGGTGGGAATGAAGGAAATGTACTTTTAAACTCATTAGGCAACCTAAAGCTTGAAATGCTTTTAACATTCTTTTGACGATTTGTTTGTAGTTAGGGTTTTTGTTATTGCCTAAAAATTTCTCTATGACCTCTTTAAAGGCAATCCACCCTTCTCTTTGAGGATCCGTCATGGTTGTGATGAATTGTGGATCAGCCATAAGCCGTCTAATATCTGGTCCAACGAAAACACCTTCCTTCAACTTTGCCTCCGAGAGGCCTGGAAACTTTAATATTAAGTATTTGAAGCAATTTCCATCTCTTGGAAGTGACTTTACAAATTGCTTCATCAATCCCAGCTTTATGTGAAGCGGTGGTAGAAGAACTTTATGAGGAGGCACCAAAGTTTCATGCAGGACGTTCTTTTCGTCAACTTTAAGCTCCCTCGGAGGCCAACACTTTTTGGACCAGTGATTTGCTCGGTCTCTACTATCCCATAGATACAAAAAGCAAGGGAATTTGGTAAACCCAGATTGTTGTCCGAGCAACATGCCCAAGATTTTTAAATCACCGCACACTTGCCAACCGTGGTCTTTATATTTTAACACAATTCCAAGTTCTTGTAGGTTTTCTTGAGGTGTACGGAATGACCGACAGGAATGGAAGCATAGAAACCGCCATTGTGAAGCAGAACTGCTTTAAGGCTTCTTTTTGAAGAATCTATGAAAATACGCCACTGTGCTGGGTCGTATGAGATCTTAAATGTATCCATCAAACCTTCAATATTGGTACAATAAACCAACTCGTCCTCTTGGGCAAAGTAGGAAGTGAACTGCTTCTCACGATATCTAAACCAGGAGGAAGACACTCCCGGCAAAAGTAAGTCCCTGCTTTTGAGCCTTGATCCAAGCAACTCAGCAGCGTTTTTGGGAAGATTCAAGTCTCTTACCAAGTCATTTAGCTCGCCCTAGGAAAACAATTTCGGACTGCTGTCATCTTCAAATTGAAAACTTGACTTGTCATCGGGTTCAGGTACAGCACCATCTTCGTCAGAACTTAGAATCTCTTCCAAGGTAGCAGGGGCCTTGGGCAATGGTATTTCGGTCCCATGAGGGATGGGACGAATAGCTGATTGCAGATTGGGGTATGAAATGGACTGCTTCCATTTTGAATTATACCCTTTCACATTACACGAACAAAAGTAACAATCATCACTATGGTTCTTTTGCTCGCGCCATACCATAGGAATCGCATATCGGAAAGCTTTTTTCTTGCCCTTAAACCAATTTCAAAGGTCTTCAACACATCGTTTGCAGACTTTATTAGGTGTCCCAAACTTTATCCTGATCTCCAAGTTTTAAGCCAAAATACGTGAAGTATACTTTTTTTACGTATATTAAGTTGTTGCTTTAATACCATATATTCGCCACAAATATGACAGAAACAGTCAGACGCATTCACACACTTCCGCACAGATGACATTGCACTATATTGAACCAAGATCTATAAAATAATGACGACTAACACATAATTGTACCGCGCCACTTTCTACACTATCGGAGCGCGCACGTTCTGGTTACAACGTTTATGTTTGTTAATTTAGCTCACACAGGGCGTTCTTTATTTAGAAAGTAATGATAGGTATGGCCTGTATACATTTAAAAACAGTGATGAAAATAAAATTGTACCTATTTATTTATGACTTCAAATTAGCCCAAAAAAAAAAAAACCTTTTTTATAATAAAATTTTGCGTTTTGCAAAATAACCTGACGTTCTGGAATTTTTTGAGTATTTTTTTAGTTTTCAGAACACCTAAATACACAGAAATCAGTTGAAAACATCCAGAGAGCATTTTTGTTGCAGACCTGTGTTACGATAAAGTAACCGTTTTTTTTTTAATGTGTAGGATTTTCAAGTATTTACCAATTTTGACCATTTTTCACCTTTTTCAAGATTATTTAGTGAGTATGAGAATAAACATTACATTTGAGATGTTTGACAATTATTTAAAGTGTAAATGTACTAACTCTACCATAAACCTAAACTCAAAATGGTTGGTCCGTAAAAAATTGAGCAAATTTGAATTTTTTGAGTATTTTTTTAGTTTTCAGAACACCTAAATACACAGAAATCAGTTGAAAACATCCAGACAGCATTTTTTGTTGAAGTATTTTCAAGTATTTACCAATTTTGACCATTTTTCACCTTTTTCAAGATTATTTAGTGAGTATGAGAATAAACATTACATTTGAGATGTTTGACAATTATTTAAAGTGTAAATGTACTAACTCTACCATAAACCTAAACTCAAAATGGTTGGTCCTTAAAAAAATTGACCTAATTTTTTTTGAGTATTTTTTTTAGTTTTCTCAAAAATCAGGAAAAACATTTTTTGGTGTGTAACGATAAAGTAACTTTTTTTTTTTAATGTGTAATTTTCAATATGACCATTTTTCAAATTTGAACATAAACATTCAATTATTTAAAGTGTAAATGTACTAACTCTATAAACCTAAACTTTGGTCCTTAAAAAATTGACCAAATTTGAACATTTCTTTTTTCGAGGTTTTTCTAGTGAATATATGAACATACTCTACTTTTTAGCTATTCCCATATCATCTCAAGAATGTAGACCAAAAATCTAACAAGAATGTTGACCCGAAATGGTCTTATCTGAAAAATCACGCTAATTTCGGCCATTTCTCACCTTTCTCTGCTGCTATGTTCTAGTCAATACTTCCAAATTTCGCATTACTATTGGAAAATTGTTTTTTCAAAATTACCTTACGATGAACTTATTTCAATTACCCCCAACCTAACATAACTAAAGTACCACTCATTACGAGCATTTTAAAAACAAAATTATTAAAAAACAATCAAAGGGCCAACAGAATTTTGTCCACGTTAGTAGTACTTCATTTGACTGTGCGGTGTCCAAAGAAATTCTGATCGCCTGTGCCGGTTTTTTTTAGGTGTCTGCGGAAGTGTTTCGTTTA